>CM035174.1:107341922-107638151 GCA_020205615.1 Panax quinquefolius | reverse complement strand
CGATAAAAAAGCGGGGACAATTCCATAGTCCATGCTTGCTAATCTACACGAAGACCTCTGCTTTGCCCATCACCTTCTTCAGCGGTTGATCGTGTGAGGCGACCGAAGTCGACCTTGAAAATCTGCAAGAAGCTTTCTGGCAATTATTAAAGCAAAAGCAAATTTCTCAATGTTAGGATACACGGTTTGACATCTCGTGGGGCGTGGGTAGCGTAATAGGCCAGGATCTTTGCTTTCCATGATCTCCCGAATCAAAAGCGCTCCAGCTTGCTTTAAGGCGGCGTATGAGGTACAAATATAAAGTCTCTGCTTTGGGGCGAGGCTTGACCAATAAAGGGTAGAAGGCGAGATCGTCTTTATACTTTGGAAAGCATCTTCACACTTGGAAGTCCTTTGGAATGTCTTCGCATTCTTGGTCCCTTGATGTATCGAAGAAAGGAAGACATCTTTTCTGCGATTTGGCGACGAACCTCCTTAGCCATGATCTACCGGTCAGAATATTTGAGCGTCTTTGAATGGTGAGGAGTCTTCATGTCGAGGATGGCACGGATCTTCTGGATTGGCTTGATGCCCTTTATTGATCGGATAACCCGGAAATTTTCGCACTGGTAGAAAGTACATTTGGTTGGATTAAGTCGCGGTTGTCGATGGCGAATAGTTTGAAAACACTCCTCTAGATCGTCCAAATGTTTACGAATTTGCATCTCTTCACGATCATGTCATCTACATAAACCTCCATGTTCCTTCCAGGGTATGCATTGAATATAAAGTTCATCATCCTCGATAGGTAGCTCCGGCATTAATGAGGCCAAAAGTCACCGTTTTTTATGCGCGTACCGAGCGGTGTGTAATGAATCTTTGTTTTGGAATGTCTTCTTTGCTGCATGGATATTTGATGATAACTTTGAAAAAGCATCCATAAAGCTTAATAATCGTACCAAAGTGGCATCGATGATTTGATCGATATGGGGGCGGCGGAGGATAAAAGTCCTTGGACGGAACTTTGTTGAGGTCGGTGTAGTCGATGCAAACCCGCCACTTTCCATTATCTTCCCGCACCAATACTACATTTCTTTATCCACTCAAGGTAATCAATCTAAGTAAATGAAGTCGTGACCCGGCAATTTTGCAACCTCTTCATCGATGATCTTTTGGCGTTACGGAGCAAATATCACTTTCTTACGATGACTGGCTTTTTGAAGGATCTATCTCGGTTTATGCTCGTGACCTTAAAAGGTGACTCCGGGCATATCTTGTGGCTCCCATGCAAAAATATCGACATAGCATCGTAAAAGTTCCATAAGATTAAATCAGAAGAGGTTAAGTGGCCGAACCAATCTTCATTTGTCTTGTCAAACTTTCAGATGATTGACTCAATTTCCTCAAATCCCCGTGAAGAATTACCAATGATTCTTGGCGCTCTCGGTGAAGGTTCGATTTCAATTGCCATCGTCTTTCTTTGTTCTAACCCCATTCCGGATGAAATAGCGAATTAGATAACATCTCGGGCGAGATCCAAATCACCATCACCTCTCTACTCCGTGTCTTTGTGGGAACTTGATTTTGAAATGTGGGATGGAAATTCTGACTGAAGAAATTTGTCAGCGTAGGTCTTCCCAAAAATGGCGTTGTAAGTAGAATCCACGTACCACAACATAAAATTTACAAGTTATCTCCACTTGCTTTGTGGAAGTAGTCTTAGAAGATGACGAGGGAGTTCGATAGTCTGCAAGCCACTTTGACGGGATCGTTTAGAAACCGTATAGAGGAGCCTCTGTCAGGACCTCCATTTTGTGCTCATCGAGATGCATTCTTTGATAAGCATGGGCATAAAGAATGTCCACCAGAAGATCCGTTGTCTATCATCATCGTTTCACATCCAGCTGAGCCAACTTGTCTTTGTGATCACAATGCTCCTTAAATGCGGTTGATGGGCTCAGAAGGATAATCCGCATGTAAATGAAATAACGAGTTCACAGGAAAGGCTGTCGACCTTGAGTAGCATCGGTTATTGACATAAGCGAATCAAGATAAGACCTCCTCTTCTTCCCTACTAATTTCCCAGCAGATCCACGGTTATTACATCAGCGACTTGTCTTGGCGGTGGTGGAACATTTTGAGCAGGTGGTACTTGAAGCTGTTTGAGCAGTGCGATTGATAACTGTTGATTTTGGCCGGTCTTTTTTCGATACATATTGAATCAATGACCACTTTTAATCTTGTTTTCCACAAAATCCTTTAAATTACAACATTCATTAGTGTCGTGACCGGTGACTTGATGATAACCACAATATTTGCGAGGGTTGCCATGTCCGTTTTGTAATTATCACGAGGTGGTTCAAAAGAAAATTTGGTTTGGATCGATCCAAAATTATCGACCTCTACGTATTATTTGGGTATAAACCTTATTAACCTTGAGGTAGGAGCAGTGCCACGCTTGCGCCTTATGCCACGAGTTATTGTATTTCTTGAACTACATACATCCTTTGATTTATATCCTCCCCCTTTCTCTACGATCGACATCGGTCTTGGGAACCTCTACTTCCTTTGATTGGCTCGAAGAAGGATTCTTGACTATTCATAGCCTCTTCCGCAACAATATAATAGCGCCTTGTCGAAAAAAACCTGCAAACTCTTGGATGGTGAAACATCAATTTCTTTACCAATTTCTCCGATTTAACGAGATCCGGCCCATTACGGAATAATCCAATGACTTGGAGATCATTAAGATCGGACACTGTCAAATAGATTCCCTAAACCTCTTTACATATTGGCCTAAAGATTCATTGGTGAGCTGGGACTTGTCTTTAAAGAACACATGTAGGCTTCCCCTTCTTGGTTGCTTCCAAAAGCGAGCATGGAACTTATCACAAAGTTAGGTCCACGAGGAGATAGAATCAGATGGTAAAGTCCCCATCCTTATCTCGCGTCTTTCTCAAAGTAGTGACAAAAGTGTGACATTAGCGACATCGATAAAGTCGTAGTAATCCATTAGTCGATTGACGCGACTATGGTCATATGGATCTCGACCCATCATAGCTCTCCATGCGAGGTAACTTTTTGGTAGCATCGCTTTCTCTTGAGAATATCGGAGGTAAAGGGATGCCTTCTTACGAAATATCTTTCACTGTTGGACCTCGGCCCGATTGTTTTGAAGTTCTTTTCAACTCTCTCAACAGGAAAATCAACACCTTGGGTTGTGATGAGATCTCCTTTTCTCTGGCGACACTAGGTTTTGGAATGGATCGACCCTTCCTGCCGATCTTCTGCGCCTTTACGGGACTTCTTGATTTACTTGGGTCGTAAAATTTCATCCTCGTGATGAGAAACGATTGTGACGGTATTCTCCCGCCGGGTTTCGACATAATTTCTCTCGACACCTTCTTCGTCTCTTTCATCGTCACGATGAATTGATCTAACTGTTGTCGATTGCCTTGCCCGGTAGAAGGCGTTCTGCTCCTCGATCTCCTCTCTTGTGAGAATGATCCTGGACACGTCGTAGAATGTTAGGCTCACTTACCACCAGGAAGGGGTACCTCCTTATACTACCGTCGTCCGGAGTGAAAATGGCTAGATGCTTCGTCTCTCGACTCATTCTTTGAAGCATCTGTTGGCTATATCTTCCTTTGTCTTATGAGAACCTCCAAAGCCTTATCCGCCGTCCGCCGTCCTTGCCAACTTGGTAGCTCGGTCCTCTTGACCACTTGGCGATGAGTCTGGTTGGCGAAACGCCTCTACCCGATCCGGATTGGGATCACGCCCTTATCGGCGTTGAAAACTAACTTTAAATGCTGGCTCCACCATGGATCTTGGACGAAGTTCTTACGAGGTATTCTTAAGCCGTGCTCTCACGAGCACTTTTAGAAGGACAGCGATCCTTCTTTGAAATCTGGCGATGATGAACTAATGACCATTTATGCGCCCTTACGGTGTTCCATCTCTACTCCTCATCATCTTTGAAACAAATTTAAACAATTATGATTGAAAAGAAAAGCCCTCCTTCTAGCGCATGATATTAGCGCCAAGATCTTTTCGTCGCGTCCCGATCACCTAAAAGCGTCACGATCTGCAGCGTAAACCTGATAAACACCCACAAGCTTGTGGCGGTTCCGTCGAGGGATAGCTTCGAGCGTGAGAATCGGTATGTGAATTCACAAGGTTTATCGAAAGCAGAGGCTATATCGCCTAGTGTATTGATATCGAGAGATAATAATAATTCTCTGTGAATATCGATTCTAAATGAAGAAGAGTATGAAAGCGTACCTCTTGATGGAGACTTCTTGCCAAGTTATACCTCGCGGCACGAATTGCAGTGCCACCCACACTACTACGACACATTCCCTTTACCCGATGGGTTCTGCTAAATTGCGTGTAGTTTATTTCTTCTTTTGATCGCTTTGTCACATTCTGGCAAAGGCCAGATTGTAATCCCATCCACATTAATGCATGGCGGGTTCTTTAGTCAACCGACATGCTTTTTCATCATTCTGGTCGAAGATTATAGATATTTAAAATGTCTAAATGATTGATCCATTGACTTGGGCAGGTCTTATAAGTTTGAAATGAAAATAATATGATAATTGAGGCTTAATGATTTTTATAATTCAATAATAAAGGCCCGATAGAATAAAAATAATAAATGATATATTTGGCCCAAAGGGATAAAATATCACGACCAATGAGAGATGTTTTCTGTGGAATATGATTATTCAAGGTTATGTGAACATGGGTCCTTTTGTGACTACTTTGAATATCTATGAGGAGTTGTCTCGAAGTGGTGTTCTTGCAAACCAATATACATTTCCCTTTGTGCTCAGGAGGCTTGTGGTGTTTGCAAAAGATCAAAATGCGGTAGAGTTATCCATGGCCATGTTATAAAATTTGGATTTGATTTTGATCTATTTGTTGGGAATGCTCTCGTGGCATTCTATGCTAAGTGCCAAGAAATGGAAGCCTCGAGGAGAGCATTTAATGAAATGCCTCATAAGGACATTTTAGTTGGAATTCCATCATTTCGAAAATTACAGATTAATGGACATTTGAGGAAGCTCTCATACTTTTCCATGCTATGAAACATGACGCTCTCCGTACCTTGGAGACAATGCTACTCTTGTTGTTAGTTCTCCTGCTTTGTGCTCAAGCAATTTCCATCAAGGCGAGTCATGGATTCACACTTATATCATAAAGACGGGAATGGAATTGGTGACCTTCCTTAAGTACGTGGTCTTATTTCGATGTATGTCAAATTGTGGTCGTTTAAACAATGCCGCTATATATTTGATCGAATATCGATAAAAATATTGTGGTTTGGAATGCAATCATAAGGTGTTACGGAATGCATGGACATGCGGCTAAAAGCAACTTAATTTGTTTTCAAGGATGGTTGAGAATGGTTTACGTCCAGACGGTATCATATTTCTAGGTTTATTATCCACATGTAGTCGTGCGGGGATGGTTGCGAAAGGGTGGGAAATTTTTGAGAAAATGGGAGAATATGGTGTTGAGAGAAGTAATGAGCATTATGCTTGCATGGTGGACCTCTGGGTGAAATTTGGGAGTTTCTTAATGAAGCAGTTGAGTTAATCGGAAAAATGCTGTCTGACCCGAGGAAAGGATGTTTTTGGTGCCTGCTTCGGTGCTTGCGAGAATGCATAATGATATGGAACTTCTTTGAACAAGTTGCGAGAAAAGTTGTTTATCTTGGATCTCTAATGTCTTTTGCCTACGGCATATAACTTTAGCTAATATGTACAAAGATGGAGGGAGGTTAGCGAGATCTTGGTGAGGCGAGAAAACACGAGAGAAAAAAACTCAAAAAAACAAGCTGGATGTAGTTCAGTTGAGATGGATTGTGTTTTCCACACTTTTGGAGTGGAGGATGAGTCCCATCCATTGACTGAGCATATTTTTGACACATTGGAAAGGTTGGATCAGGTTATGGAAGATGATATGCTGACGACTTGATGAACTACTTTTCTCAAAGGAAAGGTATGTGGTACAGCTTTTCAAGTTTTTATGAACTTTTCTAGAATGTTATATTTTCTGTTGGGTCGTGATATTTTATCTCTTTGGGCCGAGTGTATTGGGCTTATTCTTTTTATTCTATTGGGCCTTTATTATTGAATTATGAAAATCATTAAGCCCAATCATCATATTGTTTTCATTTCAAACTTATAAGGCCAAGATCGAGTTAGTGGATCAATCCTTTAGACATTTTAAATATCTCTGATCTTTGACTGTAATGATGAAAAAAAGCATGTCGGTTGACTAAAGAACACGCCGTGCATTAATGTGGATGGGATCATAATCGATTCGGGCGGTAATACTTGATGATCAAAGGCGGTGGATAAACTACATGCGATCGGCGGGACCCATCGGGTAAAGGGAAATGGAGGTAGTAGTGGGTACACGATAATTGAGCGAGGAGGGTATAACTTGGCAGAGAAGTCTCCACGAAGAGTGCGTTCTCATCACACTTCTTCATTTAGAATCATATATTCACGCAGAGAATTATTATTATCTGCGGATATCAATACATTAGGCAATATAGCCTCCGTTTTTCGATAAACCTTGTGAATTCACATCTTGACTCTCACTTTGAGCTATCCCAACGGAACCGTCCGTCGCTTGTGGTGTTTATTGTGTTTACGTTGTAGGATCGGGGCGTTTTAGGTGATTGGGGCGTGACGAAAGATCTTGGCGTTAACATTGGCGCTAGAAGGAGGCGACGAACAATGTTAGTTCATCAACGCCTCGTATATTTTGATAAAGGATCGCTTGGGTCCTTCTAAAAGTGCTTTCGTGAAAGCACGGCTTTAAACACTGATTCGGAAGAACTTCGTCCAGAAGATCCGTGGTGGAGCCAGACGGAAGTTAGTTTTCAACGCGATAAAGGCGTGATCCCAATCAGAGAGCAGGTAGGCGGTTCGCCGACCGGGACTCATCGCCAGAAGTGGTCGAAGATCGAGCTACCAAGTTGGCGAGGATGGCAGACGAAGCGGATAAAGCTTTTGGAGGTTCTGTTAAAACAAAGGAAGATATAGCCAAAACGGATGCTTGGTGAATGAGTGAGAGACGCAAGCATCTAGCCATATACATTAGAAGAACGGAGTAAGCATAAGGAGGTACCCCGTCGGAAGGGTAAGGAGCCGGAACATTATGTCGTGTGTCGAGGATCATTCTCACGATGGGAGGAGATCTGAAAGCGAGAACGCCTTGGCCTCAAAGAAGGCATTGGCGATCGTGGGATCGATTCATCGCGACGATGAAAGAGCGAAGAAGCGGTCGAGAGAAATTATGCGAAACTTGAGAAGAGAATACCGATTACTGGCAGATTCTCATCGTGAGGATGAGATTTTACGACCTAGTAAATCGAAAAGTCCCATGAGGCGGTGAGATCGGCAGGGAAGGTCGATCCATTAAAACTGATGTCGCCCAGAGAAGGAGATCTCATCCAACCGAAGGTGTTGATTTTACAGTTAGAGAGTTGAAAGAACTCCAAAACAATTGGTGAGGTCCAACGGTGAAGGATCTTACGGTAAGAAAGGCGTCCCTTTTTTCTCCGATATTCTCGGGAGAAAGCGAGATGCTACCAAAAGTTACCTCGCATGGAAAGCTATGATGGGTCAGGAGATCCTTATGACCATAGTCGAGCGTTTGGTGAAACTAATGGATTATTATGACTTCTTGATCTTTTTAAATGTCACACTTTTGTCCACTACTTTGAGAAAAACGCGGGACGGTGGATGGGGACTTTACCATCGGATTCTATCTCTCGTGGTGAACTTTGTGATAAGTTCCATGCAGATTTTGGAAAGCAACCAAGAAGGGGAAGCTTCTGGCTCTTTAACACAAGTCCGTGATTCAGTAGCTCACCAACGAATCTTTAGGCGATATGTAAAGAGGTTTAGGGAAGCGGTTCGGACGGTGTCCGATCTTAATGATCTCAAGTTGTTGGATTGTTCGAATGGGCTAGATCTAGTTAAATCGGAGAAATTGGTAAAGAAATTAATGTTTCACCATCAGAAAAGCCTAGCGAAGCCTTGACAAGGCGAGAGGGCTATATTGTTGTAGAAGAGGCTATGAGCAGTTTGAAAAATCCTTCTTTGAGCCGGTTAAATGAGGTAGAGGTTCCCAAAGTGATGTTGATCGGAGAAGAGTTGGAGGATCTGACCAAAGGCGGAAGGTAGTTCAAGAAGTATAGTAACTTCGTGGCGACAAAGGCGGCGATCGTATACTGTTCACCTTAGAAGGTTAATAAGGTTTACACCCAGTTGAATACTGAGAGAGGTCGATAATTTTGGATCGGATCAAAACCCGACCTTTCTTTGAACCACCTCGTGATAATTACAAAGCGGGACATGGCAACCCTCTCATGAATATTGTGGTTATCATCAAGTTGTTGGTCGTGACATTAATGAGTGTTGTAATTTGAAGGATTTTGTAGAAAGCAAGATTAAAAGTGGCTTCTTGATTCATATATATAATTTGAGAAAAAAGACCGTCAAGATCGGCGAGGTTATCAATCGCACCAATTCAAAGCGGTTCAAGTCTTGCTTTATTCAAAATGCTCCAACACCACCGCCAAGGCAAGTCGTTGATGTAATAAGCGGGTAGGTGCATTTGGGAAGTTAGTAGGGAAGAAGAGGAGGTCTTATCTTGATTCGATTATGTCGATAATGAGATCTTACTCTAAAGATTGTGAGGCCTTTCCGAGGCTGTTATTTCATTTACTGGATCACGGATTATCCTTTGAGCCCATTGAACCGCGTGAAGGGGCATTGGTGATCTTGGTATGAAGTGGGCTCGGTGGATGTGAAAACGTCTTGATAGATAACGGATCTTGGTGGACAATCTTTATGCCCATGCTTATCGAAGAATGCATCTCGATGGGCACAAAATGGAGGTCAGGACGGAGGCTCCTCTATATGGTTTCGTGACGATCCGGTCATAAAGTAATGGAACTTTATTGAACTCCCCTGTCATCTTTCTAACTGACCCCTCTCCAAGTGGAGATAACTTGTAAATTTTATGTTGTGCATGTGGATTCGGCTTACAACGCCATTTTGGGAAGACCTACGTTGACTGCTCTTCAAGTGTAACTTCTATCCCACATTTCAAAATCAAATTCCCCACAGCACATGGAGTAGGAGAGGTGATGGGTGATTTAGACCTGGCCCGGAGATGTTATCGGAACTCTGTCATTTCATCCGGAATGAAATTGATAAACAAAAGAAAAGACGATGGCAATTGAAATCGAACCCTTCGCAAGAAGCAATTTCGAAGCAGTTGGTGATCCCATTTGGGGACGGAGGGAGAGTTGAGTTGGTCGTCTGAAGCCGAGACAAGGCGGTGAGGATTGGTTGGGCTTGCGAGAACCTCTTCGGACAAATCTTATGGAACTCTTACGATCTTTATATCGATATTTTGCATGGGAACCACAAGACATGTACAGAGTTAATAGGAAGGTTCTTTGAGCATAAAGCGGAGATAGATCCTTGAAAAAGCCGGTTAAGTCGGAAGAAGCGGATATTTGCTCGAGCGTCAAAAGATCATCGATGAAGAGGTTGCAAAATTCTTGGCGTGCGACTTCATCTACGAGATTGATTACCCAGTGGATAGCAAATGTAGTATTAGTGCGAAGCATAATGGAAAGTGGCGAGTTTGCATCGACTACACAGAGCCTTAACAAGGCTGTCAGAAGGATTTTATCCTACGCCCATATCGATCAACTAATCGATGCCACTTGAGGTATGCACTACTAAGTTTTATGGATGCTTTTTGGGTTATCATCAAATATCCATGTGTAAAAAGACATTCCAAAAGCGACATTCATTACCTGCAGATTCGGTGTATGCATACAAAAAAATGACTTTTGGCCTCATTAATCTTTGGAGCTACCTACAAAGGATGATGAACTTCATATTCGATGAGCAATTTGGGGAGGAACATGGAGGTTTATGTAGATGACATGATCGTGAAGTATATGCAAATTGAAACATTTGGACGATCTAGAGGAGAGCTTTCAAACTATTCGTTATCGTCAATTGAGACTTAACCCGAGCCAAATGTACTTTCTACCTTAGTCTTTGGAAAGTTTACGGGTTATCTGGTCGGTCGAAAGGGGTATCGAGGCCAATCGAGAGAAGATCCGAGCCATCCTCGACATGAAGACTCTCGGTCATTCAAGGACGTTCAGTGGCGTCATTGGTAGGATTGCGACTTTAAGGAGGTTTGTCGCATGAATCTGCGAGAGAGATGTCTTTCGTTCTTTGACACATTGAAGGGGCCAGAAGAATGCGAAGGCGTTCGATGGACTTAGGGTGTGAAGGCGCTTTCAAGGTATAAAAGCGTTATCTCATCTTGGCTCCTTTATTGGTAGTGGCTTGTCCAGCGAGAGACTTTATATTTGTACCTGCGGCGAGTTCTTAGCGATTGGGCGATTTTGATTCGGGAGATCGGTGGGAAGCGACATCCGATCTATTCGTCGACCACGTCTACGAGATCTTTGAAACCGTGTATCTAACATTGAGAAATTTGCCTTTGCTTTAATAATTGCGGTGAAAGCTTGGCGATATTTTCAAGGTCGACTCTGATGTAAATACCACGGATCGACCATTGAAGAAGGTGATGGGCAAAGCGGAGGTCTCGGGTAGACTAGCGGCATGGACTATGGAGTTATCCCAATTTTTCATCGAGTATCATCCCGAAGCGCCATCAAAGGCCAAGCCCTGGGCGACTTTATGGTAGAATGCTCGTTCACCAAAGCGAATCATCTTTGAGTTGGGAAAGGTGAATCTTACGATCGAAGTGGCCGTTCTTGGCCGAGGTGAAGGCGTGGGCGTTGTATGCGAGATGGATCTCTACGATGATTGTTAGTGGAAGCGGGAATTATTTTAAAAAGTCCGGAGGATTTAAGGTCAATGAGCCATCGATTGAGTTTAAAGCAACGAATAATGAGGTGAAATGCGAAGCGGTGTTAGCGGTGTCCGATTAGCGAAGAGTCTCGAAGTCAACAGTTGATTATCTATAGTGATTCTCGGGTTGGTCGTTAAAGCAATTGTCGGGAGATTATGAAGCTCGTGGGACCCGAATGATCAAATATCTGGCGAATTAAGAAACCAACTTCAATTTTTGCTTCATACGAGTTTGAGTATAAGATGGCGACAATTCTCTGGCGATGCATTGTCGGCCGGCCACTCTGGATCACGAGATGTTTTTCATGGATCGGTGTATTTGGAAATTTCTGGCAATGAAAGTATTGAGACGAAAGCGGTGATGTGCATCGAACGAACAAATTGTTGGATGACCCCCTACATTGAGTATTTGGCAGATGGCGTCCTTCTTCCGGATCAAATCTTGTGCAAAGAAGATCAAGTACAAGAGTACTAATTTTAGTCTTATTGACGGGGATCTCTATCGATTGGCATTTTCTTCACCATTATTGAAATGTTTGGTTCGTCAAGAAATAAGAGTATGCTCTTGGGGAAGTTCATGAAGGATTTGCGGTGATCATATGGTGCTAAGTCTTTAGCACATAAAGTACTTGACAAAAGTTCTTATTAGTAAACAATTTTCAAAGAAGCTACTGATCGTCAAGAAATGTGAAAATGCCATTTCGATAGTCGGTCCCATCGATATAGGAAGAGTTATACTCGATTCTATCTCCTATACCCTTATTTGTGCAGGGGTAGATATATTGGGGATGATTACCAAAAGCTAAAAGGTCGAGGTTAGCTTAAATCATAATTCTTATTGATTATATGACTAAGTGGGTAGAAAGCAAAAACCACTTGATCGATAATGTGAGCGAAGTGCTTAAAGTTTATAAAAGTGCATGTACATGGTGTTTCGCCGGGATCCCTAAGGTATTGATATCGGACGATGGGCGCTTGATTCGTGGGTTCAAAATTTGAAGAATTTTGAGCGATTTGGGGATCAAACACAAAAGACTTCGTGGCTCATCCACGATCAGAATGGGCAAGTTGAGGTGACCAACGAGTAGCTGCTTTGAGCGGAATAAAGCGTAGATTGGATGAAAGCTAAGGGAGATGGCGGAAGAATTGCTGAGCGTCTTTGTGGGCGCATCGAACCACACCAAGGACTACTACGGGATTAAGCCCTTCCGGTTGGCTATAATGCGATGCCTTAGTCTAGTCGAAATCGGATCTCAAGTCTTTGGTGAGTCGATTCAAAGAAATCTACAACGATGAAGGGTCAAGGCTAACTTGGACTGCTAGGCGAAGTCGAGAGGAAGCTTTAATCAAATTGGTCGCTTATCAACGAAGGGTGGCCAAACATTATAACAAAGGCGTCGAACCGTAGATTGAAGTGGGAGACTTTCGTTCTTGAGAAGCCGAAGCTTCTACACCTCAAAACACGGAAAGCTAATGCCGAATTGGGAAGGGCCATATGAAGTGATCGAAGTACCAAAGCCGGTACTTATCGATTAAAGGCACTTTCGATGGTTAGAGATCAAGAATACTTGGCATCTTTGGCAGAGCTTGAAGTATTTTCAATAAAGATTAAGTCGGTTTATAAGAAGTCATACCACAATTGCTTGATATTAATAAAGATCATTTTTCCTGATTTATCTTTGGTGGTCTATTGGTTAGAAGGTCACTTATGGTGTAAGGAGGTATGGTAGGACTCATTTGGCCATTCGATGGTAGCCCCTGTGTCCTTTTGGTCCTATATTGATCTTATCGAAGGTGGTAAGTCGATGGTCATTTATTGGTCAGAAGGTCACTATGGTGTGTAAGGAGGAATGGTAGGACTCGTTGGCCATTCGATGGTAGCCCCAGGTCCTTTTAGTCCTATATTGATCTTATCAGGGTGGTAAGTCAATGGTCACTATTAATCCTTATATCTTGGTTCTTATTTATTTGTCGTCCAAATTTACTTCACGTATGATTGATCTCACTCTTCGGTACCGATGAGTATAAGTTATTTATTTTGTTTAAGTGTTGAGTTCAGTTTATTTAGTTCGGTTAAGTTGAATCCTGTCCGTAAAATTCAATTCACTTCATTGCATAAGTTAACTGTTATATGCCATATCTAATTCATTAGTTCAACTTATTGATACTAAATTATTGACAAGATCTTGATCGGGCAGAAGTCATAATCAAAAGGCAGTTAAAGATTTATCAATAAACATAAAATGCTCATTTCATTTAAGTCGATTGTAAATTAATTACATGAACATGAAAAGTTTAAAGTAGTTAAATATTTACATAGAACCAAAAGCGTGATAGATATTGGCATCGCCTTCATTATCGAATTGAAGCGGTCTGAGAGTCCAATTTGAGCTACCGATAGTTTTTCTTTCCTCGTTCAAGCGGTCCTCATATCCCTCCGAATAAACCTTCATGATCTCAACATTAAGTTCATCCGAGTCCTCAGATTCTCCTGAATCTGCTTAGAAGCTCTTGATCAAGCAGCCCTCGTCCCTCAAGGTCCTTTATTTTGTGGCGCGGAGCTTGTGACGCTTGGCCTTATGCCCGGACTTCATCTTGAATCCTCGTCTCGGCCTCACCAAGTTGTAGGACTAAGCTTCGATTGGTGAAGAAAACTCCTCATTTTTCGCCTTCGGGGTAAGTTCTCTTCAACAAACCAAGCATTCGGGTTGGTCGAGTTTGTTGGTCGGCTTGACGCTTGACTGACCCATCCCTCGTGGCCCTTAATTCATCATCGGATGTCTTCAAATCCATCTTGGCGATCGATTCTATTTGAAGGCAAGTTGATGGTGTGAAAAGCATCTTCACGATCGGCTCTTTTTCGGGTCAAGGTCGATTTCAAAGATATGTATTTCTTGTCGCATGAAATCTTCCTCGGCCTCTCCATTTATGTGTCTCGGACCTTGATCGTCAGAAAACGACATTAGCTAACGCATATTTTCAAAATATTCAAGTTAAATGTATAAAATACTTGAAGGAAAATAGAGATGTATGGGAAGAAGTGATTATTGTTTACCTTGGCCAAATAACTCATCCCTCGTCGAGAAGATTTCGTCAAGTATGATCATTGAGCCGGTGGTCGTCGTCGATGTGTCTTAACGAAAGCTCAAAGAAGAGGTCAAAGGAAAGTTAGCGTTGAACACTGGGCCATAGGGTCGGAGATCCCATGACCTCGGCATGATAACTTTGACTGAAGGGCCAAGGCCGTTCGGGAGAGGGTCTCGACCTTCGGGAGAGAGAAAGAGGGTTGCTCGGAGGTGTAGGATCTGCGTGAATAGTTTCGATTCACGGAGATTTGTTTGAAGTGGGTTCTTTGGGTGTGAAGCGGATGCGGAACTTGGATGGCTATCTCTCGAGTACGTTTCCTCTTCTGGATAGCGTTGGAATCCTTAAATCACCGGTCAAAATCCTCTTGATCAGTATTTCTCTGAGGGGCACAAAGGTGGAATAACCAAGAAGGCGAGGAACCCCGAGCTCTTGGCGGTTAAAGGGGTTATTTTGTTTTTAATTTTTGATCCTAAGTATACTCCTTGATCAGACGATCAAGTAAACCGCTTTGATCGAGGAATGGTTTTGGAGGTTGGTTACATTTACGGTGTGGGTTGGGAGGAGTTACGAGAGAGGCGATTGGGTTTTTTCGGATGACTCTTCTCTTTTTGTCGAGGTTGAAGGGTCTCTTACGGTATGAGAACCTCTTGACCTCTGTTTCTTCTGTTTGAAATTCATCCGTATGAATTTACGGTGTTGACCAACCTCGGGGGTAGCCGGGTGGTATAACCTCAATTGCTTAGAAGACTTCCTGCATAAAAAATCTTGAACTCCTTTATTTCTACGAGCTCGATTCGATCAAAGATCTTGCACAAATCAAACAATTCCATGTTATAATTATATATTATGGAATATTTTCAAAAAATATATATATATATGAAATAAGTCAGTGGTACTTACACTTATGGTCATATAACCATGCTTGCTTGAGAGAGTCAAAGTATTTCCACTCTTCCTTCGGAAGTTGTCGAATAGCTCCATCATTTCCACTTCCGTTCTTGAAACATCTCCAAAGTCGTGAGATATTTTTCGTGAGTTGCCGATTCGGGAGAGAAGAGATCTCAGGGCCTTTGACGAAAAACCATTTCTCGTGCCATCCCCTATTGCTCGAAGGGGTGTTCACCAGCGAACGTCTGTCAAATTTTTCTCCAGACTTCGGAGAATGTTTGCTGAGGGCCTTGAACCCCTTCTCCCTGGACTGTACTATCTTGTAGACAGTGAAGAAGAAGTCCGATGAGGCTCGGACGCCTTGATTCATGGCGAAGGCCACAAAGGCGAGAATGTGGATGTAGGAGTTTGGCACGAGTTGTGAAAATCCTACACCCAAAAACCCCAAAGAGGGTCACTTACTATAAAGGCGTGAAGGGGAAGCGAACCCCCTCTCTCCAAGTAAAATCCTTTGGGGACGGTGATCCATCCTTCAGGCCGTTGATACATCTTCTCACCAGAACGGGGTACCCTGACAGCATGGGTATCCGGAATGTGGAACCGAGTTCGAACCCTCTTTAATTCAGCCTCAGTTATGACAGAAGGAGTGTTGGCATGCGAGAATCTCTCCGTACTCCTGTAGTATTCGGAGGGGGTTTTTTGGATTTTCTGTTTGGGATTCGTATTTGAAGTCCCCTCATGAAGATTAGGGTTTGGTGGAACCACAGTGATGGGTGTTACAAGTATGGGGGAACTTTGTTCAGGGTTGTGGGAAGCCATTTGTGACGATTTGCAGAGAGAGATCAGAAAGTTTAGAAGGCGCTCGAATTTCAAATGAACAGGTAAAACTGTCAAAATTGGTAAAGTTATCCTTTTATATTGACGGTTGCACGGTGTTCAAAACAGGTGCATTAAATGCTAGTAATAATTTGGAATTTGAATGGGAAGCGTCCGGTTTCGGGTCCGGGTATTTAATGGATAGAGTCTTTCTGAATTGGGCCCTTAAATTCCTTTCATTTCATTTCGTGAGCGATAAATGGGTACGTTTTTAATTACATCTTGTTATTTATTGATTCTCAGTAAAATATCATGGATTGTTTATAGTTTTCTATTAAACATTACATTGACAAAAACTAGAAGCGATGTTGGGTGCGTGATATTTTATCTCTTTTGGGGTAGAGTGTATTGGGCTTATTCTTTTTTATTCTATTGGGCCTTTATTATTGAATTATGAAAATCATTAAGCCCAATCATCATATTGTTTTCATTTCAAACTTATAAGGCTTAAATTGGGTTAGTGGATCGATCCTTAGACATTTTAAATATCTACAATCTTTTGACCTGTAATGATGAAAAAAAAGCATGTCGGTTGACTAAAGAAACTGCCATGCATTAATGTGGATGGGATCATAATCGATTACGCAGTGGTAATAATTGATGATCAAAAGCGTGGATAAACTAAATGCGATCGGCGGAGGACCCATCGGGTAAAGGGAATGTCGGTAGTAGTGGGTGCACGAAGAATTGAGCGAGGAGAGGTATAACTTGGCGAGGAAGTCTCCACCAAAAGCACGTTCTCATACACTTCTTCATTTAGAATCATATATTCACAGGAGAATTATTATTATCTCTACAGATATCAATACATTAAAGGCAATATAGCCTCTGTTTTTTCGATAAACCTTGTGAATTCACATCATCGACTCACGCTTTGATTTATCCCGACGGAACCGCCGTCATCAAGCTTGTGGTGTTTATATTGTTTACGCCACGGGGATCGGGGACGTTTTAGGTGATTGGGACGTGACGAAAGATCTTGGCGTTAACATTTTCTAAACTTGGAATCACCATTGCGTTCTTATATATTCAAATATATGTGCCATACTGGCCATTATAAATTAAACATGTAGTCTGGTATAATAACTCCGTACATATCTCTCACCAACCAAACAAAAATATGGTGAAACTAGGTTTTCAAATAATTGGCAGTGTATGCTATGCGGAGTGATGCCGGACAACAAATTGAAAGATGTAAAAGAATGAAAAGATAGCAAATGATGAGATTTACCTCAAGGTTGTCAGTGTCATGCTTCTCTGAAGGTAGAACTTATTTTATTTCTGGATCCATTCTAAGTTTTCTATAGCTAGGTGTTTGAACTTGTTGTGTTAATTTTCTATTGCAGTGTGCAACTGTTGTAGTCTTGATTCTTGACATGCTATTATGCTATCATTTTATAAAATTCAACAATTTACGGACTAAAGATGACTTGGATAGTATTTTACTTTATACAAAATACAAAAAAGAACAATGATTTTGTGCTTGTATAAGCAAGGTGTATTTGTTGTGATGTAAAATTAAGGCATACATGTAATTCTTGATTTAAACTACTCTGGATTTGGGTTACATGATTTCTGCGGCTTTTTACCAAAGTGAAGACCAAAAGGTTCTGCTGGCCATCCTAATAAGATGATAACTAAGTTGTTGATGCACAGTACCAGTATAATACACATAGGACTGTGGATGCAAGAATAGCAAACGACCCTTAACTGTTTCCCTCACATAATATTTCTGCAACTTGTAAAGCTGAAGGAATTGTGGATGATGTACAGGCTTAATCGCGCTTAATCCCCGTGGCTTGCCTCTTGTTCAATACCCCCAATTGTACACAGGCACATAGCTCCAAACATCATCATCTGAGATTTTCCCCAACATTACTTCCACTGAGATTGTGCCCATCCACGTCGCGTTGCCGCCACCACTACTACCACGGTCATGGTTCTTGGGGGACACCCTATCACAGAGATGTTCATCACAAGAGGAAGATTATAGAGTTCTACAACAAAAGGGAGAACTAGCTTTTCCAATTCTATTTTATTGAGACCTGTGATTTTTCTGAGGAGCTACCTTCATAGGCATTGGTTACAAAATCAACTCTATACTTGCCTTTTCAACCAGAACAGTGAGAGCACTACTGCTTACCCAAAAGAAGAAGACAAGACGGCGTAATCAAAGTGGAAGCTTTTGCATTACAAGCTGAAGTTCTCAAATTTTTAGACTATCAATTTAGACGCCGTGTTAGCAAGAAGCTTCAACATAATTTGTGATTCTGCTCCCGCCATGGGTCGTGTGCTTCATACAGGCTGCTTGGCATAATTCAGTTACACATATCAATACATGTGTGTATTATTATGATCTCAATCCTCCGTAATGCAATTCCACCTTCACTGACACAAATCTATTGAATTTGTAGAGAAGGATTAAGCTTTTCCCGTGAAAAACTTAACTTTATCTTTCAGTGAATGTGTGTGTGTGTGTGTGTGTGTGTTTGGGGTTGGGGGTGGGGGTGGGGGGTGGGAGGTTGTATTGTATATTGGAACTAACAGGTTTCATCTTTAATTTTCCTTTGCATTCTAAAGTTCTATAAAGACTATAATAACCCAACTCAACTGGTCAATCCTCTAAAGAGAGGAGCCTAATGTAGATGCAACAAGGATCAGCTTTCTAACTTTGCAAAGCAATATGGTGTAATTTATGACGATGTCCATGCAACCTGCTGCTAGGTTCTGGTTCCAACTACTGCAAAGATTAGCTTTGTGTGTATGCGTATTTGCGGGGTTTACTGTTTTCTGCAGTTGTCTGTGTGAAAGTTGCTGGGGTTAACTGTACTGAGTTTGTGCTTCTGTAATGCAGGTTAGGAGTGGCATTGTTTGAGAGCTGTATCACCTCATGGAATGGCAACTTCAATATCAAGCAACACTGCATGTGATTTTAATTGAATAGTTAATATTTATTTTTACTTGGTGGTCGGAACTCGGAAGCAACACGAAATGTGTACAAGATTCTGAGCTGCCAATCTCATCAGTTTTGCATTTTTTTATACTCGGGGAGATATCAAATAGCACATTAGATGGGTGTGTTAAAAAAATATGCAAGTGAAACAATTTTAGGCCTTACAATGGAAGAGAGAATTATTTCTAATCAATGTGGGAAAATTAGCTATCAATAATACGACTGATGGCAGCCAGAGCTGTATCCTGAGAAGTCTTCAACTCGTGAGATGCAAGAAATTTCTAGTGCAAACCTACATGCATGCATGCATGGAAAAAATTGTGCTGCTTATCTAGCCTGTCTGCAAAGTATTACAGGAAATAGAATTGATTATACATGAAGCTTCACCCGTGAGTTCAGAATCTTTTGATGGCTGTTGTTGTAGACCTTAAGCCAGGATGGTTCAGAGAACCAAAAATGAAAGGAGATGATATTGTTTTTAGTCTCATGAACAGTTCCATGTGTAGTTGATTACATGTTTACATTGTATACTTCCCTAGGAAACTTGAGCAAATGCCATCCACATTCAATTGCAACCTGATTTGCATACCTTGTTCCAATTGAGCTACATGAGAAAAACTGTTTCATAGATTATATCATTCCTTTCCCTACTTTGTACTTTGTACACCTCTATTTCACCTTAAAGATACACACAAAGTGACCCATAAACTGAAAAGGTAAGACTATTTTCGCCAGACTTTACATTATCAATAACACATGAACGTAAAGGTGGATGGATATCATGTCGTTAGAATGTCTGGGATACGAGGGGTATGAGCTCCGAGTACTTTACCTCCAACGTCGGGAAAAGTCTCATGTCCAGGTAATGGACCCACCTTTCCATTAACATCAACTTCAATCAGATACTTGAGAAGATGGTCTTGTAATACTGTAAACTTCTCAGTTGTGTATCTTTTCCAATTATCTTCAGCTACCTCATTCACTCTCTTCACACACTCTAAAGTCTCTGGCTCCTTGAAGCAATTCTCTGACATTCCAAGGTGCTCAGCCCACAGTGACATTCTGTATCCATAGACCTGGAAAGAGAATTTTATCATGTCATCAAGAACAAGTGAATAATTTACTCTTCTTGCAGCATCAGAAATTTCAATTTCTCTTCTGCCCAATGGTACTTCAAATATAGTAAACAAATTCTACAACTCGGTACTAATCTGAAGGGGAGGGGGGGAGAGAGAGAGGGAGAGAATGAAAAGTCATACCTGGCCAAGTTTGATGGGGCTGATATGCACCCATTGCTATCTCAGTGTCTTTTGAACCAGCCAAAGATCTCTGATTAATGTTGGCAGATCCCACAATCACGTATTCATCATCCACTACCATTCCCTTGGCATGCACATAAATCATAAACCGCTGAAATTTCTGTGCACTGGAAACCTGAAGAAAAAAATCAGGACCAACTTTTCATGACTTTCAAGATCATAATCAAAAGCCAAGCATACGAGACTGTTCCGCTCACTAAAGAGGCTGCAACAATTAACCTATAGTATATCTACTGTGATCACCAAAACAAATTCAAAAACTTAAAATGGATTTTCATAATAGACGCCAGATATATCTGAGTAGCATCTATAGGCTACCAGCAGAACTAAACTTAGATGATCCAATAAAATATTGATTTTCAATATATATGTAATGCTGAGCTGATCTGATTGCTTGGATATATGCTGTTTGAATGCTTTTGTCTATTACCTGACTTTTTGCAGAGATATGATTCTGCAGTAAATAAATGTCAAAGAAACAGAAAACTTTGCTTAGCACGGAGTATCATTAACAATAATGTCAATTAGAAGTCCTCTTACTTCTAGTGTCTAGGAACCATTACCAACCTTTATTCCATACACAGACACACATCAAAACAATAGAATAATTAGATAAATAAATAAAATAGAAACAAGGCATGCATGAATGCATAAATGAAATTAAAAGGATAAGACTGTTCATTTACAAACCTGAGCCTGAGAGACATCAACGGTTTTGGGAAATCCCTTTACAGATGATGAATCAATGGACCGGAAAATCTGAGGAAAATAATATAAACTACAAGAATTTCAATCAATACTGATACATGCACAGAAAGGGAAAGAAAAAAAAAACCTGAACTCCACGTTTTATACCAAACAAGTTGGGGTAGGCACAAAAAAGGGAAAATTAGTAAAAGAAAAAGCTGATATTGAAACCTGCACATGCCAGTTTTCAGGATGATCTTCCTTGGAAACATGTAACGTGGGATCATCATCTGGAACCACTGTGTATTTTCCATCTTTAGGAACAGAAATAGCAGGGCTGAGTATCCATGATATACGTTCTATCTTAATCATAGAATCATCACTCCAATGGGCTATTTTTTTTCTTAAGTATACTGAATTCTCTCCACCTTGTTGATTTTTTCCAACGTTGCTCAAAGTTAATAAGAACATCATATGCTGCAGGACCATCAATTCTGCAATGCAAGTCATGCCATGGCTGCCTTGGAGCCTTGGTTCCTGTCTAAAATAGACAATAAATTGCAAATTAAAGAATTTACTGGAGAAGGTGACATTTAACAAGCATCATCAGAATAATTTACATGTAGTATGGGATACACAGCACGAGCCACGTATAACCTGAAACCACTGATGACAAACATGACATATGTCACCTCACAAAGCTTTACAAGGTGAACTCCTCCAGACATGAGGGTATGCTGCAAAGTTCTGCACCCTGATTTTACATACACAGATCATATGAAAGTGTGCCATCTTTTTCAGTTTTATGGGCAATTTGGAATGAGCGCAATACTAAACTGTTTAGAGTGAGCTCCTTATCTTTTAAATTGTTGTGTGATAGGATTATTTTTCTTGTTTCCTTTTGGGCTTTTGCTGTGGAGTCCTTTAGGAGTACACAGATATGTGCAAAAACTGAGTCCTGCTCTATTTTAAATGCTCTTTTGTTCTTGTTTTCATTAGTCTGTGAGGACGGACTTCTTGTCCCCAACGCATGCTTAACACATGCAAGTCGGACGGGAAGTGGTGGTTAACCCGCGAGGCTCGTCGAGACCTCTGGAGATGGACGGAATTGACACCAACGAGTAAAATCCCCTTGTGATTCAGGACCGCATAGTAACAATAAAGAATGTGCTAAACTATTAGCAAGAGAAGAAACTGCGGCAGTTAAAGAAATTACAGCCTTCCAAATTAAATTAAAGTGGTCAATATGAAGGTTATATAACCATGATTGCTTTAAATTATTATTTCTAGGAAGTAAAAAAAAAATTATAACAAAGTCACGAATTAAAACACAGATTTCATCCCGAAATATATAAACAACACATGTAGATGATATGAATCATGCATCTAGATTTACACAGAAGGAGCAAATGGCTAAGAGACACCATCTCTAGAAATCAAGATCTCCATGTTATATCTGAGTACCTATATATAGAGAAGCTTTATTTGCCAAAGAAATCAAGTTAATTATTCTACTAGTAAATTATTAGAGCAAACAACTTTTGCTCACTGAACCGCTGCAAGTATGCCATTCCCTTTCCAATAGACAGTAATACTCTTCCTAGCTATTTATTGAATGGTTGTCTAATATGCAAGGATGAAGGCAAACGAAAAGGATTACACAGTCTGATGTGTAGACATAAAATTTAAAGCTAGCATTATATAACATGATTCAAATACACATTAGTACAAGTTTATTTAGTTTCAGGTACCAAGAATGAAAGTCTGGAAAATTCTGATCAGAAGAGTGCATCCCAAATAACTTTCCCAACAAAGAAAAAAGTTACCAAATAGTTAAGCCATGGATTTCATCAGTTAATAGTTATATATAAAAGAAGTGAAGGCCACCAAAAGTGGATAAAAAACAACTGAAAGATGAGATGGGACAACCACTCACTGGGATATTAGGCTGATGATAATCTTCCTTAAATACAGTATCAAGACCACTGAATATTCGATGCTCAGGAGTATCATACCGACCGTCACAGAGATCAAGACCACCTATGAATGCTGTAATCTTTCGATTATTACCATATGCCTGGGTATCTACAAGCACACACTTCTGATGGTGTGTAAATGCAGTTCCGACAACCTAAAAATAAGCCGTAACAAGAAGTTATTCAACAATATAATTTTCTTAAGGGAATGCAGACATGTATTTTTAGAATCATGAAAATTCTTGAAAACCTGAGAATCAAAGACCATATTTATAAAGATTATTTTCTTAGATCCGTGCCAAAACACTTGGGAAAAGGTAACACTTATCAAGGAACAAAGGGTACCATGAAAATTCCTCCTTAAAGTGGGGGTGAGGTACAACAATGATAACTTTAGTTTGCAACCAAGTCAGTTAGCACAAAGCAGGATATCAAAGGATTACAATTCGGACTAATAGAATTAATTAATTAATTAAGGGAGGAAGAATATCATATATTCTTTTTTAATTAAATATATACATTAAAAAAAGAGATGCTATGAAATCTTGTGTTATACATGTATATCGAAAAACACGAGTTTAAGCCTGCCTGTTGTTTGAGAAAGCCAAGCTTACTGCTGCCATAACGAGGTGCAAGCACACAAATAACAGATGAATGCTTGAAAAACTTCCTGGTCTCTTCATCATGAGTCTGCATTACTCCTTCCTGCGTCCGCCAATTCAAATCATTACTTAAATGCATAGGCTGAATAATTTCTTACTGAGCAATACATATCCATGATAAGACTCAAAACAACAAGTGTAGACTGCACATAGATATTTTGATATGTCCAACGTCATTACCTAACAAATGAATTTAAATTGACTTGACATTTCTGATTGATTATAAGTATTTACATGGGATATCAAGATTAGTCTTTTTCTGACTGATTTTAAGTATATACAGGGTTTTCAAGATTAAACTGGTGACGACTGCCAATGGGCGAGTGCTCAATAATGTAATGACATTTTACTGATTTGGCTCATAAAAATACTATGGTTGCCATTATATATATATATATATATATATATATATATATATATATATATATTATTTCACATCTTCATACCTTGATTGAAAATCCCCACAAATCACATTTTATGCTAAAAGCAGTTGTGCTTATGCTTTATCCATGACAGGGAAAGTCTTCAGTAAAATTTGGTTTAACTATCCATCCTTGTGCATGAAAATATATAAAATTTGAATGAACATGGAGAACATTATCACTAAAAATGACAGTACTAATATATACTATAATGAATCACACATACAATCTGACAAAACAATCCAGACAGTAAGCATTTGAATCAGTACTCTATGAAAACACATTTTAAAACAATGAGAGAAAATAAAGTCTTTGCTACAATTTTTCTCACCGTATTAATGAAGAGCTTACTATGTGAAGTTTTATCGTCCCAAACCAACATCAAAATTCTAACCCCTTCCTCGGACTTATACTTGAGCAATTCTCCGAGAGTCAAGTCCCCTCCTCGCGGCAATGGCCTAGTCGGTTCCCTAACTAACTTCACTTTATAATAAATTGACCAACCAACCAAATAAATCATATGATGAGCCTCAGATATAGCATAGCATATATCCTCCCAACAATGACCCTGCTGAAAATTCCTCCCTCCATCTAATTCGATCTCGGGAAACTTAACATCATGGCTAATATGCGCATCCTGGTACAATGTAAGCTCACAACCTTTTCTCAAAGGAAAATAAGTGTGCCTAACACCTAAATGATCCGGATCCCCTGCAATGCCGTGCCGATACAGAGGATTTTTCTCACAAGGAGTGAACTTTAACTCAACACAGAGAGCAGAGTCAGGCTTAGGCGGTTTTCCCGATGAAGAAATGATTGGGAACCAGCCACTGATGAGTTCACCGGCGGCAACAGTCTCTGCCGGAATGAGTACAGTTCTGATGATATCCGCACCGAACATATCGTTGTCTTTGACTTGGAACTCCAAGTTGAGGGCGGGGTGAGCTAGTGGGATGTAGAAGTGTTCGTTCCACTTGGGATTTTGGGAGTTGGAGAGGACGCGTGTACGGGCGACGGTGGCCTGGGGGACGGAGACGGTGACGTAAGGGTCACTGGTGATAATCTTGCGGTGGTGGCCGAGTTTAAGGTCTTTGGAGGTGGAGGGAGTACGGCAGGTTTCGAAGGTGATGCAACGGGTGAAGCGGCCGGCGATCAAGTCCATGTTTGGCAAGCTACGAGCCTCGATTATACTCAATTCCAGGTCTCCGTGTAACCAAATCAATTTTTTGGCTGATAAATTCTCCGCCATTGAAGCTGAAGAATTCGTATTCTCTCACTCAAAAAATCAAAACGTTAATGTGGTTGTTGAGAAATTATACAAAATACGAAGAATATATTTATATATATACGGGACGTGTGTTATGTATATTATATATATAGGGTTTAATAGATAGAGATAAATGAAGGAAGGAAGGAGATGATGAAACACAAGAAGGGATATGAATAGTTATGGATGCAAAGCAAAGGTTTGTTTTCTTAGTTGTTGTTGCAGAAAGCCGAGGGCGAGGCATATGGTATTATTACTTACCCATCGGTAGCGTAGGAGAGAGAAGAGGGTGATGTCGTTACTGTTGCGGTTACAAGCAAACGATGTCGTATTCACCTTGACAAATTTATGTAGAAATTACACATATTTATTTCTTAAAATTTTCATAATCCAACCTCGTCGTGAGATTATTTTTCGGTTATTAAGAAAAATAATATGTATTATGAATGGTTAGGCCGATTTTTTTATTTTCACTTACGGAATATAAGTATACTAGAGGGAATCCTAATCTCAAGTCAATAAATATTTATAGTAATTTTTTTGGATGCATGTGTAATAAGTGATATCATCCTATAATTCCTAACAATTTTTGCAATTATAATTGGCATAAATTTATGCCCAAGGTTTGATTACTAATAATATAGTAATAGTATAATTGGTAAAAGTATAGGTGTAAATGAATACATACGGATTCAGATACAGTAATATTCTTATGATTATTCGTGAATACCTTTAAACTGAATACGGAGAATATTCGATTTTTTTCGAATACGAAAAATATTCGTTTTTTTTCGAATACGGATGCGGACGGATATGAATTTTTCGGTTACCATTTACAGCCCTAACTATAACTAAAATAAAAAATTAATGAGTTTTAAAATATAATTTATTAATGAATGAATGTTAATTTTTATATTTTTAATAAATATTTAAATACAATAATCAATGTTCTAAATTATAATTCAAATAAGTTTTGAAATCATAAATTTCAAAATGAATGATTTATTTATTTTAATGTTTAGATGCCCATTTTATGTGTGTAGAGTAATAATGTAGTGTGTATGCATATTTATAATTTATAAGTTATTTTATTTCATTATATTTATGGACTATATGTGTGGCCGCCAAAAATTAGGTATACATCACCCATCTTGGGTCACCACTTACATAGTGCATGTAATTTAAATACAACTTAATACATAAAGCGTGTGAGTTTAAATGCAAATATCGCTCTACTAGATATTATACAAACTCAAAAAGGAGTCCTCATTACAATTATTATCACACTATTTCACGAGAATAGTGAGGACAACTAATGCTATCTTCAGGACCATCACTGCGTTTCCCCGACTCGCGTCAAATTTATATTCTCATTTCAAGAAGAAACGGTGAAAGAAAGGGTGAGCTCAACTAGCCCAAGAAGAAATATTATGACTAAGATAATGCAGAATAAATTATCAATAGTCTTCAACAATGTTAAACCGATAAAATACAATTGACAACCGGTTTAATCTGCGGCTTGAATAAGCAATCCATTAAAAGAGTCAAGTAGAAAATAAAGCCTACTATCTTTTAGGTTTTAAAGGTTTTCATCATTTGTTATATTTGAGACTAGAACTTTAATAAATATTCCACATCATCGAATCACCCCGCACTACTACCGAGGATATTCTTTAGTATCACGACCACAATTATTCATATACTACTACGGCCAAGAATATTTTTGTATTCATTAATTGTCATGATCATGCCAACAATCGTCCACCAATGCACTACTACCATCGAGGATTTTTATCACATCATTTGTAACATTACGGTCATGATTACAATCGAATAGTCTCGGTCATAATCATACCAAGTCCATCTATGCACTACAAAGCTGAGATGACTTTCAACATAATATAAACATGAGGATGATGACAATGATATAAGAATTCAATAAAACAAGTTCAAGAATTATTTTATCCAGGAATTATTAACGCCCAAATTATCAACATGATCATTGTTTTGTAGAGTAAAATTCAAGAATGATCGGAAGAATATTTCCATGAAAAGATCTTTGGATGAAACGCAAATATCAAGGATATTCCACTAATTTCATGGAGTATACAAGTCAAATTTTAACCAATTGGGTATAATAAAGAATAGAATAACAAAAGAAATCACCACGCATGCGATAGGCCGCATGAGCGAGTTATTCCAATGAATAATAAATAACGGAATCACGGTCCGCAGAAACGCATGCAGACGGGATGTTCCAACGAGAATAATAATAAAGAATGGAACCAGTCCTTCGTAAAACACATGCATGCAGGATGTTCCAATGTAATAATAATAAAAAGAGCGAAACCAGTAGGTGTAAAACACATGCATAAGATGTTCCAATGAATAATAATAAAGAGCGGAACCAGTAAAGGTGTAAAAACACATGATGAGGATGTTCCAACAGAATAATAATAAAGAAGCGGAACCGGTCAGGTGTAAAAACACATGCACAGGATGTTCCAACGAGTAATAATAGAAGAATGTCACCAAGTATAGGGTAAACCACGTATACGGAGTTATTCCAAATGTAATAATAAGCAATGGAATAAAACAATTTCTCTTCATGAATAAGAAAGAATAACACCCCTTACATTTGGTAGGAGATTGAATCGCAGAAGGTGTAAAGTAATAAAATACTCTTCTTCTTTCTCTTTATTCTCTCTATACTTTCTCTCTATAGCTTGAATGAATTAAGTGAAAAATAATGAAGCCTCAGGCCTCTATTTATAGAAGATTTCTAGCTTAACACCGCCGTGTGAAAAGGTAAGTGGCTTGACGACTAATGATGTGAAAAGAAAAGTGGTTTGACGCTCGTAATGTGAAACGACAAGTGGTTCGACGCACAGTAATGTGAAACGACAAGTGGTTCGACGTCACGGTAAAGGTAATTACTATTAACGAAGGTAAATACTATTGACGAAGGTAAATACTATTCACAAGAATAATTACTATTGACGAAGGTAATTACTATTGACGAAGGTAAATACTATTCACAAGGATAATTACTATTGACGAAGGTAATTACTATTGACGAAGGTAATTACTATTGACGAAGAGACTCTTAGATGATGACATATGAGCCCCCCATAAAATAATCAAACTTACCACAAATCATTTTATCAACACATATTTAATCTTTCAACAATTATTAATCATTTATAACTTGTCGTCTTAATTATTGATTTAATACTATAACATATTATACAGATGATACTGTGACAATAATTGAATCAATAATATAAGAGATATGATCACGTTAAAGATTTATCGTAGTAATAATTGAGCATAATTGAGTGACTTCTCACGTAAGCATCAATAATCAATACTGAGTAGTGCTACTACGCAACCAATGCCAGACATCGTACTTTTACCACCGGGTAGTTCAGCAGTTTTAACGGTAACACCTAATTCAAGTTATTTTTATAAAATATTTTTGTCGTTTTTCTCAATCCCGACAATAATTCTTTTAATGGGGTCCACCAATGATTGGTAGTTATTTAATATTCCCTAACAAAAAGAATATTCCCACCAAAACGAATATTTTATAACAACTTGCATACTTTGCAAAATTTATAAATATTACCCACAACTATATAACATTATATCAAATTTATTCCATAATATTCAAAAATAATATTTATAGAAAAATTCATCTTTATTTATAAAATTTGGGGTCTTACAACCTCCTCTTCTTATGAAATTTAAGCCCTCGAAATTAGGGGTGCGATACTGGTATGTCGAAGAGGTAAGGATACCTTGATTTCATTTCAGATTCTAACTCCCAAGTCATTTCTCAACATCGTGGTTCCTCCACAAAACTTTGACTTGAGGTATAACCTTGAGCGTAGAATATGTTCCTTCTTATCCAAAATTTGAGCGGGAACTCTTCATACGCCAAATCTTCCGCTATTTCATCCGGTTCTAACTCAATAATATGGTTCGGGTCTTTCACATATTTACGTAACACAGATATGTGAAAAACGATATGAACACGAGACATATTTGGCAGCAAAAGCGAGTCTATAGCCACAGATTCCTACTCGATCGAGGATTAAAATGGACCCGATGAATTGAGGATTAAGTTTTCCTCTCTTTCCAAATCTTGTAACTCCTTTTCATGGAGCAACTCTTAACAACACATGATCTCCTATATCGAATTCCACGTCCTTTCGATGAAGATCAAAGATAACTCTTTTATCGATTTTGTGAGGTTTTTATACGTTGTCGGATCGTTTCAATCTTTTCCGTGAGTCATACGTACTCAACTCCGGTCCCAACAACGTTGCTTCACCCACCTCATCCCAAAGATATCGAGAAGCGACACTTTCTTCCATACAACGCTCGAATGGAGCCATGCCAATACTTGTTGGCGATAAGCTGTTGTTGTAGGAAAACTCCACCAATGGTAAGAACTTGTCCCAACTTCCTGAAATCAAGGACACAGAGTCTTAATAGATCTTCAAGAGTTTGAATAGTCCTCTCCGACCGTCGTCGTCGAGTCTCGGGGATGATATGCCGAAGCTAAATCGTAAGTCTGCGTGCCCATAGCTTTTTGCAAACTAACCCAAAATCGTGAAGTGAATCTTGGGTCTCGATCGAAACTATGGATACTGCAGATACCATGCGATCTTACAATCTCGTTTATATACATACTGAGCAAGACGTTCAAGTGTATAAGTTTCTCGTATCGGTAAGAAATGAGCGAGACTTGGTCAATCTATCAACAATGACCCAAATTGCATCAACGCCTTGAGAAACCTTAGGAAGAACCCAGAACTTGAAATCCATGGTAATGTGCTCCCACTTCCATTCCAGAAATTTCAAGTGGTTGCAATGGACCTTTTGGTACTTGATGCTCGCTTTAACTCGTTGACAAGTTAGACACCTTGATATAAACAACGCTATCTCTCTCTTCATATTGCTCCACCAAAATGTATGGCGAATATCATGATACATTTTGGTACTCCCTGAGATGGATTGCAAATGGTGTGTCATGCGCCTCCATCATGATATTATACTTTAAATCGTGGTCGTTAGGAACACAAAGTCCGGAGTTGACTCAAGTATTCCTTCTTCATCGATTCTTGCTTCTCCTAAGATAAAGCACCTTCTCGCACTTTCTTCCTTATACGATCGGCTCCGTGTCCGTAGCTTGAGCGACTTTAACTTTATCGATTAAAGCCTGGTTCTACTCAGATACTCGCTTATCATCACATGCGTCTACGGAGTCTTTAACTCTATCTCCATTCTTTGTAAGTCACACAAAATGGGCCTTTCAGGTTGACAATATCGCACTCTTGATACTTGCATATGATTTTCTACTCAATGCGCCGCCTACCACGTTCGCTTTTCGAGGATGGTATTGGATGGTATGATCATAATCTTTCAGCGATTCAAGCCAACGTCGTTGTCGCATGTTGAGTTCCTTTTGAGTGAAGAAATATTTGAGGCTTTTATGATCCGTAAAGATCTCCACTTTCTCCCCATACAAGTAATGCCTCCAAATTTTAAGCAAGAAGATAACAAATGCTAACTCTAGATCATGAGTAGGATAATTCCTCTCATATTCTTTGAGTTGTCATGAGGCATAAGGCTATAACTTTTCCATGTTGCATAAGAACACATCCCAACCCTTTGCTAGAAGCATCATTGTAGATGACAAATCCTCCGAGGCGGATGGTATTGTCGAGCAGTCTTTGAAATAAGTCTCCTCTTGAGTTCTTGAAAACTCTTCTCACATTCTTCGCTCCAACCGAACTTTGTAGATTTTCGAAGTCATTTGAGTCGATGGAGTAGCGATTCGAGAAAATCCTTCCACGAATCTCCGATAATAACCAAATTTAAACCGAGAAAGCTACGACTTGATCCATCGATTTAGGTTGTTCCCACTTTGAATAGCTTCAATCTTCTTTTGGTCAACAGATATTCCATGACTTGATACCACGTGCCCAAGGAATGCTACTTCTTTGCCGTAACTCACATTTCTTGAACTGGCATAAAGCTTATATTCACGAAGCTTTTGGAGTGTCAGCCTCAAGTGTTGCTCATGATCTTCACGGCTTTTGGAATAAATAAGGATGTCATCAATAAAGACGACCACAAAGTGATCTAAATATTCCTTGAATACTCGGTTCATCATATCCATGAAGGCAGCAAGAGCATTAGTCAATCCAAAGGACATGACTAGGAATTCATAATGCCCGTCTGGGGAGTTCGAAAGCCGTCTTTGGTATGTCGTGGTTCTAATCTTCAATTGGTGATATCCGGAACGAAGATCTATCTTTGAAAAGAATTTGGCTCCTTGCAACTGGTCAAACAGGTCATCAATACGTGGCAATGGATACCTATTTTTGATGGTGACATGATTCAATTCCCGATAATCAATACAAAGTCGCATACTCCCATCTTTCTTCTTCACGAATAGAATAGGAGCACCCCAAGGAGAAGTACTAGGACGAATAAAGCCAATGTCTAACAATTCCTGCAGTTGGGTCTTTAACTCCTGAAGTTCAATAGGAGCCATTCGATATGGGGCTTTGGAAATAGGTTTTGTACCGGGTTCAAGGTCGATACAAAATTCAATTTCACGCTCTGGGGGTAGGCCAGGAAGTTCTTCGGGGAATACGTCAGGAAATTTATTAACAATAGAAATATCGTTCAAAACTGACGTATTTTTGTTTAAATCTGTGACATGAGCTAAGAAAGCTTGACATCCGTTTTTCAATAAACGAATAGCTTTATGGCTTGAGATGACCGTGATTGATTTTAATGGTTTGGTCGTTTGAATTCGCATAATAGGTTGATTAGGAATATGAAAGCTAACAACACTTAAAACAATCAATTTTGCATGATAAGTAGTTAACCAATCAATCCTAGAATCACGTCAAATGCAAAGTATTTTTAATGAAATAAGATCGACGGGTAATGTGAGGGTACCGATTTGAACCAAACAAGACTTATAAGCGATTGGATGTAATGAAGGTTTCTCCCAATGGAGTTTCCACAGATAAGTCAAAGTCTAATTTCTCCTGAGTCAAATTTAATCGATGGCGCAAGTAGGAGAAATAAAAGAATGGGTAGAACCCAGGTATCACATAAAGTATAGACTTCATTAGAGTTTATGATAAGCTTACCGTGATGACCTCATTCGGATTCCTTGTTCTTTGGGAGGTCACAACAAACGCCTCCCTTGCACTTTCTGGGTTTTGAATTTTTCGGGATGGCCTTTGGTGCCTCCATCCTATTTGAATTTGTCTTGATGGCGACAAAATCGAGCTAAGTGACCTCTCTTCTACAATTATAACATCTTTTGACTGGCATGACGTGATTTGGACCGATGTGTCCCTCTCCTCCGCATTTGAAGTATATGATAGGTGGTCTTTCTCTTTCCTTAACAATGGGTCTTTGGTGTTGGACGTCTTTCCATCATTGTTGAATCTCCGTTTCTTGAAATGTCCATTCTTATTGTTTGGCCCCGATTACCACCAAGTGGTTACCATATCTCGCCCGTTGATTCCTCCACGCTTGTTGTCACCGCTTCGATGACTACTCTACCGGTATTATAATTTTGCTTACCGCTCTCTTTTAGTTGCGTTGACTCATTATCGCGTTCCACTAACTGAGCCCTATTTACAACATCTGAATACAAACACAGTTTATGAGAAATAAGATGTTGACGTATCTCCGGCTTCAAACCTCTTAAAAACATTCGCGCCATTCTCTCTTCATTATCCACCAAGTGGGACGCAAACCGTGATAACTCCGCAAATTTTGCCTCGTATTGCGACACGGTCATATTGTTTTGTTTCAACTTGATAAACTCCACCTCCTTCATGTGGCGAATACTTTCAGGAAAGTATTTGTCGTTGAACAACTCTTGGAACTTCTCCCAAGATATCTTGATCTGACCGAGAGTTGAGTACGTTTACCGATTCCCACCGAAGAATCCTCTCCATTTCAACATAAAAAAGCGTGAAAGGAACCTTTGCTCTCCTGAGCATCCCAAGACATCAAATATCTTGGTAATCTGCTTTATCCATGCTTCCGCGGAAGTGGTTTTGGCTCTCCTTAAACTCCGGTGGTCCCAGCTCCTTGAATTGTTTAGCGGTGACCACCGAGAGTTTTCCGTGTTTCCACCACGTTTTGGATAGAAGTCGCTCTACTTTCTTTGTTGCATAAATTGCATAAAGCCTCTGAACATTTGATCATTCATCATTTGGTCAGTGTTGTTGTTTGCATGAGGATTGTCGCCTTCCTGATGCACATTATCCTGATTATTGATATGTGGTGAATCAACGATCGCCTGCGCTTCATTGCTATTCTCAACATTCTCAGATGTCATTTTCAGATACTGCCACAAAACAAAAGGTTAATTGACATGTAACAAATTATCCCTATCTTCTGACCAACCAATAAAATAGCACATAAACTTAGGTAGATCATACTAGCGAAGATATTCCCCGTCTCTCCCCTCCTAGTACTATTCTCACATCTTAGCCAGGGATCATATCCCTAAGCTCTGATACCAACTGTGACGCCCCCAAAATTAGGTATACATCACCCATCTTGGGTCACCACTTACATGGTACAGAATTTAAATACAACTTAATACATAAACTGTGAGTTTAAATACAAATATCGTCTACTAGATATTATACAAACTCAAAAAGGAGTCCTCATTATAATTATTATCACACTATTTCACATAATAGTGAGGACTACTAATGCTATCTTGAGGACCATCACTCGTTTCCCGACTAAATCTAGCTATATTCTCATTTCAAGAAGAAAACGGTGAAAGAAAGGGTGAGCTCAACTAGCCCAAGAAGAAATATTATGACTAAGATAATGCGTAATAAATTATCAATAGTCTTCAACAATGTTAAACCGATAAAATACAATTGACAACCGGTTTAATCTGCAATGAATAAGCAATCCATTAAAAGAGTCAAGTAGAAAATAAAGTCTACTATCTTTTAGGTTTTAAAAGGTTTTTCATCATTGTTATATTTGAGACTCGACTTTAATAAATATTCCACATCATCGAATCACCCTCGCACTACGGCCGAGGATATTCTTTAAGATCACGACCATAATTATTCATGCACTACGGGCCAAGAATATTTGTGTATTCATTAATGGTCATGATCATGCCAACAATCGTCCACTAATGCACTACTACCATCGAGGATTTTTATCACATCATTTGTAACATTACTACCATGATTACACCGAATAGTCTCTCAGTCATAATCATACCAAGTCCATCTATGCACTCTGTGCCACGAGATGACTTTCAACATAATATAAACATGAGGATGATGACAATGATATAAGAATTCAATAAAACAAGTTCAAGAATTATTTTATCCAGAATTATTAACGCCCAAATTATCAACACGATCATTGTTTTGTAGAGTAAAATTCAAGAATGATCGGAAGAATATTTCCATGAAAAGATCTTTGGATGAAACGCAAATATCAAGGATATTCCACTAATTTCATGGAGTATACAAGTCAAATTTTAACCAACCGGGTATAATAAAGAATAGAATAACAAAAGAAATCACCATGCATGCGATAGATCGCAGACAGCAAAAGTTATTCCAACAGAATAATAAATAACGGAATTCAGTCCGCCAGAAACGCATGCAGCACAGGATGTTCCAAGCAGAATAATAATAAAGAATGGAAACCAGTCCCACAGAAAACACACATGCAGGATGTTCCAATGTAATAATAATAAAGATTTTAACCAGTCGGTGTAAAACACACATGCATGTGATGTTCCAACAGAATAATAATAAAAGGCGGAACCGGTGGGTGTAAAACACACATGCATGTGATGTTCCAACAGAATAATAATAAAAAGGCGGAACCGGTGGGTGTAAAAACACATGCACAGGATGTTCCAAATGTAATAATAGAAGAATGTCACCAAGTATAGGGTAAACCACGATACAAAGTTATTCCAATGTAATAATAAGCAATGGAATAACAACAGTTCTCTTCATGAATAAGAAAGAATAACACCCCTTACATTTGGTAGGAGATTGAATCTGCAATGACGGTGTAGTAACAAAATTGTGACGACCCCAAAATAGGTCCATTCCATCCAACCCATTCTCGAGTCGCCAAATACACGGTATGTAAACAACTACAACTTTATTATCACAACAATAAAGCTGTGAGTTTAAATACAAATATTATCTTCAGACAATATTTATACTCAAATAAATCCTCATCACATTTATTGATACATTATTTTACAATAATGGCGAGGACTACTAAACAACTCTCTCTAGAACCTTCATTCCATACCCCGATTAGTACCATTACATTCTCGCCTCCCGAGAAGAAAATGGAACAACAAGAAAAGGGTGAGCTCAACTAGCCCGATAAAAGAATGTTATGACTAAGATAATATACAACAAATTATCGTTAGTCTCCAACAGGAAAAATCTCGATAGAATACAATAGACAACAAGTTTCGGATCAATATTCGGTAGCTTGAAATAATAATTCATAGAAGAGTTACGTAGAGAATGAAATCTACTATAATCTATGAATTTAACGATCCATCATCAATATTTTATCCTCGTAACATCAATCAATATTCATCTCAAATCAAATATTCATCTTTGCACTTCTGAAGCCAAAGATATTCATCAATCGGTCATGTTCATCTCAACTTTTTGCTCATCTTTTGCACTAAAGGCCAAAGATATTCATCGATCGGTCATGTTCATTTAAACACTGCTCATCTTGCACTACTACAGCCAAAGATATTCATCATCGGTCATGTTCATTTAAACACTGCTCATCTTTGCACTATGGGCCAAAGATATTCATCGATCGGTCATGTTCATTTAAACACCGCTTTCATCTTTTGCACTACAGGCCAAAGATATTCTTCAGAAATCATTCATCTTTGCACTACAGGCCAAAGATATTCAATAATATCATCATTTAAGACTGAGGATGATGAAAAATATTTTTAAAGAAACGAATCCAGTGAAACAAAATGACAAGGATTAAGGATTCGTACTTGGTTTTATCCACGTCCAAAAATACCTCAAAAATAATCATAGTGGTGTAAAATTCAAGAATGATCCAAAACATGGATACAATCAAAGCTAGTATCCAGAATAGATATTTTAGATGAAAAGAAAAATTTTCATTTTTTCGGTGAATAGTGCCGTATTCGTGAATAGTGCCGTATACGTGAATAGTGTCGTATACGTGAATAGTAACTCCGACACCAAAAGATAGAAATTCCACAAAAAACATCTTCACGCTTCATGAATAGTACTCGTGAATAGTAATCGTGAATAGTAACTCATGAATAGTAACTCGTGAATAGTAACTCATGAATAGTAACCCCGACATGAAAAAGTTCCAAATTTGATAAAAACTTCAGATCAATATTTCAACATAATGATATTGAATAAATAATATCATTACGAAAAAAATAATATCCATTACCTCAAAGAATCAAGATGCCGGAAGGAAAGGCTCAAGTGATCTTTGAATGAAACTTGATCTTTAATAAAGAACTCTCAAAGTATCTAAATACTCACAAAATACGCTCAATAATATAGAGAGAAAGAGAGAAAACTTTGTTTTACGTGTGTGATTTTCAATTCTAACTTAGCCTCTATTTATAGGAAAATGTTAGCCCGTACCAAGCAGACTTCGACTGCTACACGATGGCTTTACCGCTACTATTGCCACCCACCACATTTGAAATAAAATTCAGCACATTTTTCACCAACCACACAAGTGGGGCCCACTCAATTCTAGAATTTTCCACCAAAATCAATTATAAACCTAATTTAGAATCCGACACCTCTTAAAATTCACAACAAATCATTCGTGCATTTTTACGGTTCAAAATTTGTGGACATATACTCAACTTATGTATGTATAACATACCCAAAAATTACCACAATCCAACGGGTCGGATTAAAAATTATAACCCCGCAATATATCTCAAAACCCCGATTTGATTTTTAATACCTACAATCCGATAAAAATACCGATAAAACACCTCAACATTAATTCCTTCATTAATAACCACATAAATAAATCCATCATTTATATTCATATAAAATAAATATTTTCTTATCATATGAATCAATAATTAATTATTCACAAATAATATTACGTAATCACATTTATGATAAACCAGTCGTTCCCAGAAAGAGGGGCTTTCAATAAGGATCTCTCTCATCTTGGCGCAATTAGGTGACCAAACCTCTCCTTAGATGTGCAGAACTTTCTAGACATTGCCAATAATGTTATCTAATAATATTATTCAAATAATATGAATTATTGATCCGATAATGGGAAATCTTTGCATGTTGACAATTATTGAAACAAAGAATAATATAAAATACCAACGCAGCAATTATTGAATCAATAAAATAAACTATTGAACAAGAATTCACTTGTAATAATTATTGAGTAGTGCCTTTTACGTAAGGATCAATAATTCAACAATCATGCAATACCGGTGTGCATCTTGTGCAACCACGCCAGACATCGTATTTTAACCACCGGGTATTCCAATGTCTTAATTCAGAATAACTACGATCTTAATCTGAATAACTACGCCTGTTATTTTTAACCAACTTATATTTGTCGTTTTTTCTTCATCCAATCGCTTTCGTTATGGGCCCACACATGGGCTAACGTAGTCGTCACATTTAATATTCCCGACGATCTTAATATTCCACGACCAAACGAATATTCCAAACAACAATGAATATTTTATAACCACTTGCTTATTTTGAAATATTTATGCATTTTACCCATAACTAACCACATTAATCAAATCCATCCTTACTATTTCAAAATAATAAATAAAAGAAATTCCTTTTATTTAAAAAAATTTGAGGGTCTACAAAATACTCTTCTTCTCTTCTCTTATTCTCTATACTTTCTCTCTCTATAAGCTTGAATGAATTCGTGAAAATAATGAAGCCCTCAGGCCTCTATTTATAGAAGATTTCTAGCTTAGCTCGCCGTAGTGTGAAAAGCGCAAGTGGCTTGACGACTAATGATGTGAAAAGAAAAGTGGTTTGGACGCTTTGTAATGTGAAACGACAAGTGGTTCGGCGCTGTAATGTGAAAGAAACGACAGTGGTTCGACGTCTCGGTAAAGGTAATTACTATTAACGAAGGTAAATACTATATTGAAGGTAAATACTATTCACAAGGGTAATTACTATGGTGAAGGTAATTACTATATCGATGAAGGTAAATACTATCGAGCGAAGATAATTACTATCGATTGAAGGTAATTCTTATTGATGAAGAGACTCTTAGATGATGACATATGAGCCCCCATAAAATAATCAAACTTACCACAAATCATTTTATCAACACATATTTAATCTTTCAACAATTATTAATCATTTATAACTTGTCGTCTTAATTATTGATTTAATACTATAACATATTATCTGGATGATCTTGTGACAATAATTGAATCAATAATATAAGAGATATGATGCAAGAATTATCGTGAGCAATAATTGAAAGCATAATGAAAGTGACTTCTCACGTAAGCATCAATAATCAATCTTAGTGTCTACTATGCAACCACGCCAGCATATTCTTTTACTTTTACCACCGGGTAGTTCAACAGCTTTTAATTCAGAATACCTCCGTAGTTATTTTTATAAAATATATTTTGTCGTTTTCTCAATCCGATAATTACATTATGTAGGGTCCACCAATGATTGAAATAGTTAGTACGAATATTCCCTAACAAAAAGAATATTCCCCGACCAAACGAATATTTTATAACAACTTGCATACTTTGCAAAATTTATAAATATTACCCACAACTATAACATTATATCAAATTTATTCCATAATATTCAAAAATAATATTTATAGAAAAATTCATCTTTATTTATAAAAGTTGGGGTCTTACACCATGGGTTATAATGTATATGTGACAACTGACATCTAGTAGTTCTTGATCCAAAATTAACTTTGGACATACTTTAAATATTTGGACTTATGGTAAAAATTACAAACTTGAAAAAATGAAGTAGCTATACGTAGTTGAGATATATGTGGTGTGGGTATAAAACTAAAATACTAATCTCATTAGTCAAACTTTGAAGCCAAATCATGATACTTACTAACATAAGGTAATGAGCCTGCTTGTACCATCTTATTGACTAGTAGATGATGGTAAGCATCAAGGAGGCGCACTAGCCACTAGGTGAGTATCATGCACTTGAACTGCAAATATATAGAAACAAATTCAGTATCCAGTTCAATGCAATTCACCTGTGCTGTATAATGTATATATTGAGGTGAGGACAACTTGGACTGTACTCATCTATTAAGAAGCTCAAGTACAAATGACAGAACAAAAACAATTAATGTTAGTAAATGAAATGAAGCATTGCAAATTGCACTACATATTTCCAAATGTCAAACTGTCCCCTAAATTGAATGATTCTGGACAAGTAATACTGCCTACAACAACACCCCAAAACAAAATATTGCAAAGATTGTTGGGACTATAGGTTGGGCTTGAACGGGTATATGAAGGAGATGTAGGTGAAGGTGATGTTGAGCTGCAACAGAGGATAAGCATTGAAGTATGTCAAACATATTGGAGGAAACTTTAAAAAAAAAACTAGGGAACAAAAAAAGCAAAGTTGAAGCAGCCCGAAATCTGCCTATGAGTTACAACTAGTTCATGATCAAACTTTTCTTCTTCACCTATTTATTTACCAGAAACTAAGGGTGTGTTTGTGAGTTTTAATTTGGAGGGAAGGGAAGGGAAGGGAAGGGTTGGAAAGAAGAACTGTCCCTTTCCTTCCCTCCAAATCAGAACTCACAAACATGCTATAAAAGATCAGTCATATGCTTTGCCTTAAAAGCATGTTAAACAACAAACGTACGAAGCCATCTTGCTGGTTTTATATAGCATTTGAAATCGGCACATAAGTAAATCAACTAAAAAAGACCGCCAAAAGAGGACAAAGATAGAAAGTAATTAAGAAACATAATATAGCCTCAAGACTTGCCTCTAATTTGGAGAAGATAGACTACATGGACCCCTTGAACTGGTAGCTAGGTGAATACACTGGTGAGGATGTAAGACCCCGAATTTTATGAAATAAATACACTGGTGAGCATGAGAACACATCCTAACCCTTTCGCTTCAAGATCATTGTGAGATAACAAATCCATCCGTACTCGGATGGTATTGTTAGAATGTGACTTAGAAATGAGTCTCCTCTTGAGCTCTTGGAAACTCTTCTCGCATTCCTCGCTCCATACTTAATTTTGTATCCTTAGGGAAGTTATTTGGGTTAATGGAGTAGCGATTCGAGAAAACACTTCCACGAATCTCCGATAATAACCAATTTAAGCCAAAAAGCTACGTGATTTCATCATCGACGACTTGGTTGCTCTAACTTCAGATTGCTTCAATCTTCACGGATCAGCAGATACTCCATGTTTCGACACCACCTGCGTGCCCAAGGAATGCTACTTCCTCAAGCGAACTCGCATTTCTTCAATTTGACATATAGTTGGTTTTCACGAAGCCTTTGGAGTACCGAAATTTAAAATGGTGCTCATGATCTTCACGGCTTTTGGAATATATGAAGATGTCATCAATAAAGACAACAACGAATTGATCCAAATATTCCTTGAATACTCGATTCATCATATCCATGAAAGCCGCAGGAGCATTAGTCAATCCGAAAGACATGACTAAGAATTCATAATGCCCGCATCGAAGTTAAAAAGGCGTCTTTGGAATATCCTCGATTCTAATCTTCAAATTGATGATATCCGTAAGCGAAGATCGATCTTTGAAAAAATTGTGCCCCTTGCAATTGGTTAAACAAGTCATCAATACGAGGTAGAGGATACCTATTCTTGATGGTGACATGGTTCAATTCCGATAGTCAATACAAAGTCGCATACCCCGCTTTTCTTCTCTTCTTTACGAATAAAACAGAGCACCCCAAGGAGATGTCTTAGGACGAATGAAACCGATGTCCAACAATTCCTCGTAGTTGGACCTTTAACTCCGAAATTCAATAGGAGCCATTCGATATGGGGTTTTAGAAATGGGCTTTGTACCGGGTTCAAGATCAATAAAGAATTTAACTTCACGTTACGGGAGTAGGCAGGAAGTTCTCGTGAAATACGTCAGAAAGTCAATAACAACAGTGAATATTATTCAAATTTGACGTGTCTTTATTCAAATCCATAACATGGGCTAAGAAAGCTTGACATCCGTTTTCAATAAACGAATAGCTTTATGATTAGATATGAGCGGTGATTGATTTTAATGGTTTAGTTGCTTGAATTAAATACAACGGGTTGGTTAGGAATATGAAAACTAACAACCTTACGAAAACAATCAATTTTGGCATGATGAGTAGTTAACCAATCAATCCCTAAAATTACATCAAAAGCAAGTATCTTTAAAGAGATAAGGTCAACATGTAAGGTGATGGTGCCAACTTGAATCAAACAAGATTTATAAGCAGTGGATGTGATGAAAGTTTCTCTAGCTGAGTTTCCATGAGATACAGTCAAAGTCTAATTTCTCGAGTCAAGTTTAAATGTTGAGCACAAGCAGAGAGAGATAAATGAATGGGTAGCACCCAGATCAAGTAAGGTATAAACTTCACAAGAATTTATAAATAGCTTACCCGTGATCACCTCGTTTGGGTTCTCACATTTTGACCGATCACAACAAACGCTCTTCCAGAGGCAATTGACTTTGACTTTTTAGGGACGATCTTTTGAGTCACCGTCCCTCATTGAACTAGGTTTTGCTACCGCACAATCTCGGCGATATGTCCTTCCTTTCCACAATTATAGCATACCTTGAACTGATGTGGGCGGTTTGATCGATATGTCCTCTTTCCGCATTTATAGCATATAATGGGTGGTCGTTCTCCTCCTTAGAACGATTGTTACCAAGACCTTTGTCGTCTTCACACAGTCGTTGTTAAATCTCCTCTTTTAAAATCTCTTCCGACTCGCTTCTTCTATTTTCATGGGCCATGATTACCACCGTGAGTGGTTACCATTTTTGTCCGTCTTTTTTCTTTCTCCATTTGGTTATCGTTGTTTTTTGTTGTTCGCTATCTCGGTAGATGATCTTGATTGTGGTCCCTCGGTTGGACCAAGTACTCGTTATCTCGCTCTAATAATTGAGCCTCGTTTACATCATCCGAATAGAGAGAAAATTTATGAGAAATGAGATCTTGACGTATCTTGGGTTTCAAACCTCTAAGAAACATCCGCGTCATCGTTCCTCATTCTCCACCAAATGAGGTGAACACTGGATAACTCGCAAACTTTGCCTCGCATCTTTGAGAGACACCGTCGTGTTGTTTTGTTCTAATCGATGAATCGTGACTTCCTTCATATACGATTTAACACTTTCGGAAAGTATTTGTCATTAAATAGTTTCTAAACGTCTCCCAAGACATCTTTGAGTGCGTACGGATGGGTAGCTTCACGGACTCCACCAAGAGTCTGCGCATCGCCACGGAACATAAAGGTGGCGAATGGAACCTTCTGTTCCTCCGTGCATCCCAAGACATCGAATATCTTGGTAATTTGCTTGACCCATGTTTCCGCCATGATCGGATCGGCTTTCCCTTAAATTCGGTGGTCCCAACTCTTTGAATCGCTTAGCATTGTGACAACCCGTGAATTGCTATCATTTCCTCCTGTATTTTGAACACGAGTCTCCCTCGTCTCGATTTTTTCATGAATCGCAAAAAGCTTCTAAACATCCCTCGTTCATCATCTCACTTGACAATGGCGTTGTTCACGGGAGGAACATTGCAACGACTGTACACGTTCTCCTCGTTGGTGAGTCTGTGGGCGTCTCCACGGTCTCATTTCCATTGTTAATATTCTCGATCGACATTCTCAAAAATCGTCATAAAACAAGGGTTAATTAAGGAAATCAATATATCACATAATATCCCTATATACTGACCAACTAACAAATAAGCTTAGGTAAGACACACTAGCGAAGGATTTACTCGTCTCTCCCCTCCTAGTTCTATTCCCCGATCTCCGCCAGAGATCATATCCCTAAGCTCTGATACCAACTGTGATGCCCCCAAAACAGGTATACATCACCCATTCTAAGTTGTCAATACATGGTACAGAAACAACTACCACTTTATTATTACAACAGTAAAACTGTGAGTTTGAATACAAATATTATCACATTTATTGATACATTATTTTACAAAAATGGTGAGTACTACTAAACAACTCTCTCTCTAGAACCTTCATTCCATACCCCGACTAGTACTCGCTACATTCTCGCCTCCCGAGAAGAAAAATGGAACAACAAGGAAAAGGGTGAGCTCAACTAGCCGAAGAAGAATATTATGACTAAGATAATATACAACAAATTATCGTTAGTCTTCAACAGGAAAAATCTAATGAATACAATAGACAACAAGTTTTAAATCAATATTCGCAATGAAAATAATAATTCATTAGAAGAGTTAAGTAGAGAATGCAAACTACTATCTTCTATGTATGAATTTAAAAGTTCATCGCTCATCTTTTATCTCTCAGTAACATCAATCAATATACATCTCGAATCAAATATTCATCTTTTGCACACTGTGCCAAAGATATTCATCGACCGGGTCATGTTCATCTAAACACTGCTCATCTTTGCACTACGGGCCAAAGATATTCATCGAAATCATTCATCTCTTTGCACCACGTGCCAAAGATATTCAATAATATCATCATTTAAGACTGAGGATGATGAAAAATATTTTTAAATAAACGAATCCAGTGAATCAAAATGACAAGGATTAAGGATTAAGAATTTGTACTTTGTTTTATCCATGTCCAAAAATACCTCAAAAATAATCATAGTGGTGTAAAATTCAAGAATGATCAAAACATGGATACAATCAAAGCTAGTATCCAGAATATATTTTGGACGAAAAGAAAAATTTTCATTTTTCAATGAATAGTGCCGTATTCGTGAATAGTACCGTATACGTGAATAGTGCCGTATACGTGAATAGTAATCCCGACACTAAAAGTTCCAAATTTGATTAAAAAGTTCAGATCAATACCTCGGCATAATGATATTTGAATAAATAATATCATTAAAAATAATAATATCCTTACCTCGAAAGATCAAGATTTTTAAATTGAAACAATCGAATATAAATTTATGACTTGAAGTTGCACCGTATAACAATACTCAAAGTATACTCAAAATACTCACAAGAATACGCCGATAATATAGAGAGAAAACTTGAGTTTACGGTGTGATTTTCAATTCTAACCTAAGCACCCTATTTATAGGAAAATGCTTTAACACCAAAAGTAGAAAATTTAATATAATAATAATATATATATATATATATACAAATTTGTCTACGCACCTAGAACCATCTGAATTCAGCAACTTGCATGTGTTTAATGAGGATAACCAAACACAAAAACGTTTTTGTTAATTAAAACAATTAAAACTTTCAAAAATCAATTATTTCGGAGCTTCGGAACTTAAATAATTCATAATAAATAGCTTTTTTATCAGAAAAATTCGAAACTCGCGAATTTCCATAGGAAATTCTATTATCTACAACTTTGCAGAAGGAAGTTTTTCCAAATTCCAAACAGAAATTGACCGAAATCCATAAACGGGCGATTTTACAGGCTATAATCAAATTTCAGTCAATAAATGGGGTCCACCGACATGTTTAACATGTTTTCAACATTTATTGTAACAAAAATACTCTTCCTCCTCGTATACTCATATATCCCACATTCTTTGTAAAAATATCACCATTATTATATTATTAAAATATAATAATATATTTAAAATAATTATTTTATCGAGAAAAAGATAAAATATTAATTTTCAACAATTGTCACATTAAAAATTTTCTCCATCTATATCCACATAAAATCAATATTTTCCTCATTATATAAATCAATAATTAATTATTCACAAATAATATTACGAGAATCACAATATCGATAAACTGAGTAGGGTTAAAGGAAGAGAGGGCTTTCAATAAGAATTTTTTCCTTCTACGGCGCAATTAGGTAACCAAACCTCTCCTTAGATGTAACTTTCTAGACATTGCCAATAATGTTATCTAATAATATTATTCAGATAATATGAATTATTGCTTCGATAATGAAAAAATAATGCGTAATGACAATTATTGAAACAACAACAATATAAAATATCAACGCAATGAATTATTAAATCAATAAAATCTTTCGAGCGATAATTATCGTAACCATTATTGAGTAGTGCCTTTGTGGACGCCCCCAAAACAGGTATACATCACCCATTACGAGTTGTCAATACATGGTACGTGAAAACAACTACCACTTTATTATTACAACAAGAAAGCGTGAGTTTGAATACAAATATTATCTTCTGTACAATATCTATACTCAAATAAATCCTCATCACATTTATTGATACATTATTTTACAAAAATGGTGAGGACTACTAAACAACTCTCTCTAGAACCTTCATTCCATACCCGACTCGTACTTGCTTATATTCTCGCCTCCCGAGAAGAAAAATGGAACAAAAAGGAAAAGGGTGAGCTCAACTAGCCCAGTAAAGAATATTATGACTAAGATAGTATACAACAAATTATCGTTAGTCTTCAACGGAGAAAAATCTAATAGAATACAATAGACAACAAATTTTAAATCAATATTCGCAGCGAAAATAATAATTCATTAGAAGAGTTAAGTAGAGAATGCAAACTACTATCTTCTATGTATGAATTTAAAAGTTCATCGCTCATCTTTTATCCTCGTAGCATCAATCAATATATATACGGAATCAAATATTCATCTTTTGCACTACAGCCAAAGATATTCATCGATTGGTCATGTTCATCTAAACACTGTTCATCTTTGCACTACGGCCAAAGATATTCTTCAGAAATCATTCATCTTTGCACTATGTGCCAAAGATATTCAATAATATCATCATTTAAGACCGAGGATGATGAAAATATTTTTAAAGAAACGAATCCAAATTGAAACAAAATGACAAGGATTAAGGATTAAGGATTAGTGACTTTGTTTTATCCATGTCCAAAAATACCTCAAAATAATTATAGTGGTGTAAAATTCAAGAATGATCAAAACATGGATACAATCAAAGCTAGTATCCACAATAGATATTTTAGATGAAAAGGAAAATTTTCATTTTCTATGAATAGTGTCATATTCAGTAAATAAGTGTCAGATACGTGAATAGTCTGAGATATCGTGAATAAGAACTCCGACACCAAAAGTTCCAAATTTGATAAAAACTTCGGATCAATATTTCAAAGATAATGATATTCAAGAAATAATATCATTACTGAAAAAGAAATAATATCCCTTACCTCACAAAGACAAGACTTCTAGTTGAAACACCTGGGATATAGGCTATGAATTGAACTTGCAATCAGATATATAATACTCAAAGTATACTCAAAATACTCACAAGAATACGCTCGATAATATAGAGAGAAAAATTCAATTCTAACCCAAGCACCCTATGTAAGACCCTCAAATTTTTTAAATAAAAGGAATTTCCTTTATTTATTATCTTGAAATAGTAAGGGTTGATTTGATTAATGTGGATAGTTAAGGGTTAAATACGTAAATATTTCAAAATAAGCAAGTGGTTATAAAATATTCATTTTGTGGGGAATATTCGTTTGGTCGTGGAATATTAAGATGCTTAGGGAATATTAAATATTTACCACGGTAGTAGCCATGTGTGGGCCCCATAATGTGAAAGCGATTGGATGAAGAAAACGACAAATATAAGTTGGTTAAAAATAACAGCGTAGTTATTACTGTTAAGACCGTTGGAATACCCGGTGGTTAAAATACGAATGTCTGGCGTGGTTTAAAGAAAGATGCCAGACGGTATTACAAGTATTGTTGAATTATTGATCCTTACGTAAGAAGGCACTACTCAATAATTATTACGGTGAATTCTTTATCGCTCAATATTTTATTTTATTGATTCAATAAATTGCGTTGGTATTTTATATTATTCTTGTTTCAATAATTGTCATCGCACAAGATTTCCCATTATCGGATCAATAATTCATATTATTTGAATAATATTATTAGATAACATTATTGGCAATGTCTAGAAAGTTCATCTAAGGAGAGGTTTGGTCACCTAATTGCGCCAAGATGAGAGATCCTTATCGAAAGCCCCTCTTCCTGGGAAATATTGGTCATTATAAATGTGATTCTCGTAATATTATTTGTGAATAATTAATTATTGATTCATATGATAAGGAAATATTTATTTTATATGAATATAAATGATGGATTTATTTATGTGGTTATTAATGAAGGAATTAATGTTGAGGTGTTTTATCGTGATTTTATCGGATTGGAGGTATTAAAAATCAAATCAGGGTTTTGAGATATATCATGGGGTTATAATTTTTAATCCAACCGTTGGATTGTGGTAATTTTTGGGTATGTTATACATACATAAGTTGAGTATATGTCCACAAATTTTGAACCGTTAAAAATGCGAATGATTTGTTGTGAATTTTAAGAGGTGTCGGATTCGGAAATTAGGTTTATAATTGATTTTGGTGGAAAATTCTAGAATTGAGTGGGCCCCACTTGTGGTTGGTGAAAAATGTGCTGAATTTTATTTCAAATGTGGTGGGTGGCAATAGTAGCGGTGTAAAGCCATCGGTAGCAGGTCAAGTCTCGCTTGGTACGGCTAACATTTTCCTATAAATAGAAATTTAAGTTAGAATTGAAAATCACACCGTAAACAAAGTTTTTCTCTTTTCTCTATATTATTGAGCGTATTTTGTGAGTATTTAGATACTTTGAGAGTTTCTTTGCTCAAGATAAGTTTCATTCAAAGATCACTCCGACCTTTTCTTGAAAGTAATCGATTCTTTGAGGTAAGGGATATTATTTTTTTCGTAATGATATTATTTCTTCAATATCATTATGTTGAAATATTGATCCGAAGTTTTTATCAAATTTGGAACTTTTTCATGTCGGGGTTATTATTCATGAGTTACTATTCACACAGTACTATTCATGGTAAAGCGTAAAGATGTTTTTTTGTGGAATTTCTATCTTTTGGTGTTGAGTTTCTTATTCACGTATCTGGCCTTTATTCACGATCTGAGACTATTCACGAATACTTAAGACTATTCAATCGAAAAAATGAAAATTTTTCTTTTCATCTAAAATATCTATTCGGATACTAGCTTTGATTGTATCCATGTTTTGATCATTCTTGAATTTTACACCACTATGATTATTTTTGAGGTATTTTTTGGACGTGGATAAAAACAAGTATTTAATCCTTAATCCTTGTCATTTTGTTTCTTTGGATTCGTTTCTTTAAAAATATTTTTCATCATCCTCGATCTTAAATGATGATATTATTGAATATCTTTGGCTCAGTAGCAAAGATGAATGATTTCGAAGAATATCTTTTGCTTTTGTAGTGTAAAAAGATGAAGCGGTGTTTAAATGAACATGATCGATCGATGAATATCTTTGGCCCAGAGTGCAAAGATGAGCAGTGTTTAAATGAACATGAATGATCGATGAATATCTTTGGCACAGTAGTGCAAAGATGAACAGTGTTTAAATGAACACGACTGATCGATGAATATCTTTGGCCTTTAGTGCAAAGATGAGCAGTGTTGAGATGAACATGACCGATTGATGAATATCTTTGGCTCAGTAGTGCAAAGATGAATATTTGATTTGAGATGAATATTGATTGATGTTACTGAGGATAAAATATTGATGATGGTACGTTAAATTCATAGATTATAGTAGATTTCATTCTCTACGTAACTCTTCTATGAATTATTATTTCACGCGAATATTGATCGAAACTTGTTGTCTATTGTATTCTATCGATTTTTCCCTCGTTGGAGACTAACGATAATTTGTTGTATATTATCTTAGTCATAACATTTTTTCTTGGGCTAGTTGAGCTCACCCTTTTCCTTGTTGTTCCATTTTCTTCTCGTGAGGCGAGAATGTAATGATGAGTCTTAGTCGGGGTATGGAATGAAGGTTACAGAGAGAGTTGTTTAGTAGTCCTCACCATTATTGTAAAATAATGTATCAATAAATGTGATGAGGATTTATTTGAGTATAAATATTGTCAGAAGATAATATTTGTATTTAAACTCACAGCTTTATTGTTGTGATAATAAAGTTGTAGTTGTTTACATGCCATGTATTTGGCGACTTTCGAATGGGTTGGATGGAATGGACCTATTTTGGGGTCGTCACGGTTGGTATCGAGCTTAGGGATATGATCTCTGGCGGAGATCGGGGAATAGAACTAGAGGGGAGAGCGAAGTAAATCCTTCGCTAGTGTGTCCTACCTAAGCTTATTTGTTAGTTGGTCGGTATATAGGATATTATGTGATTGATTTCCTTAATTAACCCTTGTTTTTATGACACTAATTGAGAATGTCGAATCGAGAATATTAATAGTGGTGTAAATGAGACCGTGGAGATGCCTGTACTTAACAACGAGGAGAACGTACAAGCAAGTGGCAATGTACCTCTGTGAATAACACCAATTTGAAGCGAGATGATGAGCGGGGATGTTTAGAAGCTTTTTGCAGTTCATGCAAAATCGCACGAGGAGACTCGTGTTCAAAATACAGGAGGAGATGATAGCAATTCACGGGTGGTCACAAACAAGCAGTTCAAAGTTGGGACCACGAGTGCTCGGGGAAAGCGGATCCGATCATGGCGGAAACATGGGTCAAGCAAATTACCAAGATATTCGATGTCTTGGGATGCGAAGGAACGTAAAGTTCCATTCGCTACTTTTATGTTCCCGTGGCGAGGCAGACATTGGTGGGAATCGTGAAGCGTACCCATTCAACCGCACTCGGCGATGTCGTGGGAGACGTTTGAAATAGTTCAATGACAAGTACTTCCACGAAAGTATTCGCTATATGAAGGAAGTGGAGTTTATTAGATTAGAAGCAGAATAACATGACGGTGTCCCAAAGATCTGGCGTAAGTTTGCGGAGTTATCCGAGTTTGCACCTCATTTGGTGGAGAATGAGGAACGTATGACGGATGTTTCGAGAGGTTTGAAACGGCAGATACGTCAAGATCTCATTTCTCATAAACTTTCTCTCTATTCAGATGTTGTAAAAGTGGCTCAATTATTAGAAGCGAGATAACGAGTACAGTACCAACCGAGGACCATAACCGAGGATCGTACCAGAGATAGCGAATCAAGAATAACGATAAACGGTGGAGAAAGAAGAATACGGACAAAGCGGTAGAACCACTCCGGTGGTAATCGTGGCCATGAAAATAGAAGAAGCGAGTTGGGAGGAGATTTTAAAAGAGGAGATTCAACAACGACCATGTGAAGACGTCGGCGCCAAATGCAATCTGGTTCCAGAGGAGAGAAAGACCATCTGGTCGAGTATGTTACAAATGCGGAAAGAGGACATATCAAATTTGGCGCCACACAACGGTTTAAGGTATGCTATAATTGTGGAAAAGAAGGACATATCGCCGAGATTATGACGATATCGAAACCCACCCAAATGGAATGGTGACTCAAAAGGATGTCCCGAAAAAGTCAAAGTCAGCGGTTCTTGGAAGAAGCGTTTTGTCGTGAGGTCATTAAAACGAGGAACCCGAACGAAGTTAGCACGGGTTAGTTAATTATAAATTCTTGCGAAGTTTATACCTTACTAGATATCTGGTTCTACCCATTCTTTTATCTCTCTTTGCTTGGCTCAACGTTTGAACTTGACTACGGAGAAATTAGACTTTGACCTATTTATGGAGACTCGTTAGAGAGAAACTTTCATTACATCCGTTGTTTAAAAAATCTTGTTTGATTCAAGTTGGCACCATTACCTTACATTGACCTTATCTCTTTAAAGATACTTGCTTTTGGGGATTGATTGGTTAACTACTCATCATGCCAAAATTGATTGCTTTTGTAAGGTTGTTAGTTTTCATATTCCTAAGCAACCGTTATTCAATTCAAGCAATCAAACCATTGTAGTCAAACATTTTCATATCAAGCCATGAAGTCATTCGTTTATTACGGATGTCAAATTTTCTTAGTCCATGTTATGGATTTGAATAAAGACACGTCAGATTTGAATAATATTCTTGTTGTTATTGATTTTTCCTGACGTATTTTCTGAAGAATTTCATGGCTTACTCCCAAAGCCTGATATTAAATTTTGAATCGAATTTGAATCCGGTACAAAACTCATTTCTAAAATCTCATATCAAATGGCTCCTATTGAACTTCAGGAGTTAAAAATTCAACTATAGAATTTGGTACTGAGCCTTTATCTTGTGACTTTCTTTGTGGAATTCACCTGCGAGACACTCAGTAGGGACGTCATATTCGTATGCGATAGTAAATCGATAGGTGTCATTGTGACGTCTTATCCAAGGTTGAGATATGAGTCACGATTGAGAGCAACCTAAGTCGAAGAATCGAAATACGTAGCTTTTGAAGCTTAGTTGGTTATTATCGGAGATTCGTTGAAGGATTTTCTTGAATCGCCACTCGATTAACTTAAAGTGACTCGAAAAGATACAAAATTGTATGGAGCGAGGAATGCGAGAAGATTTTCCAAGAGCTCAAGAGGCGACTCATTTTGGCACATGTTCGACCATGCCATCCTCGGAAAAGCGAACGTGGTAGGTAGCGTGTTGAGTAGAAGATCGTATACAAGTAACGAAAGTACGATATTGTCAAAGACTCATTTCAGTATAATATACAAATAATAGAGATGGAGATGAAAACTCTAGGTACCCACGTGATGATATACGAGTACGTGATGATATACGAGTATAATCGACTTTAATCGATAAAGTTAATGCTGTTCAAGCTACACACCGGAGCTGATGAATTTGAAGAAGGAGGTGTAAGAAGTTGTTATTTCAAAAGCGAGAATCGGTGAGGTGAGGAAAGCTCAAACCTTCAATTTATTTGAAATCCTCGATCGAGTAGGAACTGTGGCCTATAAACTTGCCTTAACGCTAAGTATGACGCGTGTTCATAACGTTTTTCACGTATCGTTGTTACGTAAATATGTGGACGACCCGAACCACATTATTGCGTTAGAACCAGACGAGATAGCCGAAGACTTAACGTACGAGGAGGTACCTGTCAAGATTTTGTAGAGGAAAGAACATGACCTATGTACCGAGGTTATACCATAAGTTAAAGTTTTATGGAGAAACCATGTTATTGAGGAAATGACACAGGGTTTGAAACGAAAATGAAAGCGAGGTATCTTTACCTTTTCAAACACTGTGAATCGTGACGTCAATTTCGAGGACGAAATTTCATAAGGAGGGAGGTTGTAAGACCTCAAATTTTTTAAATAAAAAGGAATTTCCTTTATTTATTATCTTGAAATAGTAAGGGTTGATTTGATTAATGTGGATAGTTAAGGGTTAAATCATAAATATTTCAAAATAGCAAGTGGTTATAAAATATTCATTTTTGTCTTGGGAATATTCGTTTGGTCGTGGAATATTAGATCTTTGTGGGAATATTAAAAATGACGGCCAGTAGCCATGTGTGGGCCCCATAACTGAAAGCGATTGGATGAAGAAAACGACAAATATAAGTTGGTTAAAAATAACTGGCGTAGTTATTCAATTAAGATCGTTGGAATAAATTGGTTAAAATACAAGAATATGGCGTGGTCGCAAGACAAGAAGATGGCACGGTATTAGCAAAGATTGTTGAATTATTGATCCTTACGTAAGAAGGCACTACTCAATAATTATTACATGAATTCTTTGTTCAATATTTTATTTTATTGATTCAATAATTGTTGCGTTGGTATTTTATATTATTCTTGTTTTCAATAATTGTCATCATGACAAGATTTCCCATTATCGGATCAATAATTCATATTATTTGAATAATATTATTAGATAACATTATTGGCAATGTCTAGAAAGTTCGCATCTAAGGAGAGGTTTGGTCACCTAATTTGCGCCAAGAAGAGAGATCCTTATTGGAAAGCCCCTCTTCTCGGGAAGGAGCGACTGGTCACAAAAAATGTGATTACGTAATATTATTTGTGAATAATTAATTATTGATTCATATGATAAGGAAATATTTATTTTATATGAATATAAATGATGGATTTATTTATGTGGTTATTAATGAAGGAATTAATGTTGAGGTGTTTTATCAAGATTTTATCGGATTGGAGGTATTAAAAATCAAATCGGGGTTTTGAGATATATCATGGGGTTATAATTTTTAATCCGACCGTTGGATTGTGGTAATTTTGGGTATGTTATACATACATAAGTTGAGTATATGTCCACAAATTTTGAACCGTTAAAAATGCACGAATGATTTGTTGTAAATTTTAAGAGGTGTCGGATTCGAAAATTAGGTTTATAATTGATTTTGGTGGAAAATTCTAGAATTGAGTGGGCCCCACTTGTGGTTGGTGAAAAAATGTGCTGAATTTTATTTCAAATGTGGTGGGTGGCAATAGTAGCGAGTAAAGCCATCAGTAGAAGTCAAGTCGCCGGTTCTACGGGCTAACATTTTCCTATAAATAGAGGGGCTAAGTTAGAATTGAAAATCACACGAAACAAAGTTTTTCTCTCTCTCTCTATATTATCGAGCGTATTTTGTGAGTATTTAGATACTTTGAGAGTTGTCTTTATTCAAGATAAGTTTCATTCAAAGATCACTTCCGACCTTTCCTTAGAAATCATCGATTCTTTGAGGTAAGGGATATTATTTTTTTCGTAATGATATTATTTCTTCAATATCATTATGTTGAAATATTGATCTGAAGTTTTTATCAAATTTGGAACTTTTTCATGTCGGGGTTACTATTCATGAGTTACTATTCACGAGTACTATTCATGAAGCGTAAAGATGTTTTTTTGTGGAATTTCTATCTTTTGGTGTTGAGTTACTATTCACGATATCTCAAGACTATTCACGATATCAAGACTATTCACTTAATACTAAGACTATTCATTCGAAAAAATGAAAATTTTCTTTTCATCTAAAATATCTATTCGGATACTAGCTTTGATTGTATCCATGTTTTGGATCATTCTTGAATTTTACACCACTATGATTATTTTGAGGTATTTTTGGACGTGGATAAAAACAAGTACGAATCCTTAATCCTTGTCATTTTGTTTCTTTGGATTCGTTTCTTTAAAAATATTTTCATCATCCTCGTCTTAAATGATGATATTATTGAATATCTTTGGCCTCAGTAGTGTAAAAGATGAATGATTTCAAGAATATCTTTGGCCCAGTAAAAGAAGATGATGCGGTGTTTAAATGAACATGATCGATCGATGAATATCTTTGGCTGAAGTGCAAAAGATGAGCGATTGTTTAAATGAACATGACCGATCGATGAATATCTTTGTCCTCAGAAGTGCAAAGATGAACAGTGTTTAAATGAATATGAATGATCGATGAATATATTTGGCCTTTAGTGCAAAGATGAGCAGTGTTGAGATTTAACATGATGGATTGATGAATATCTTTGGCCTCAGTAGTGCAAAGATGAATATTTGATTTGAGATGAATATTGATTGATGTTACGGGGATAAAATATTGATGATGGATCGTTAAATTCATAGATTATAGTAGATTTCATTCTCTACGTAACTCTTCTATGAATTATTATTTTCACTTGCGAATATTGATCCGAAACTTGTTGTCTATCAGATTCTATCGATTTTTTCCTGTTGGAGACTAACGATAATTTGTTGTATATTATCTTAGTCATAACATTCTTTTACTAGGCTAGTTGAGCTCACCCTTTTCCTTGTTGTTCCATTTTTCTTCTCGGAGGCGAGAATGTAGCGAAAGTACTAGTCTGGGGTATGGAATGAAGGTTGCAGAGAGTTGTTTAGTAGTCCTCACCATTATTGTAAAATAATGTATCAATAAATGTGATGAGGATTTATTTGAGTATAAATATTGTCTAGAAGATAATATTTGTATTTAAACTCACAGTTTTATTGTTGTGATAATAAAGTTGTAGTTGTTTCTGTACCATGTATTTGGCGACTCAGAATGGGTTGGATGGAATGGACCTATTTTGGGGTCGTCACACCCTATTTATAGGAAAATGCTTAGAACACCAAAGCAGAAAATTTAATATAATAATATATATAATCAAATTTCCTACGCACACAAATCTGGTCCAAACTTCAGCCACACATGTGCCAAAAACAATAAAAACGTTTTTCTTAATAAAAATAATTAAAACTTCCAAAAATCAATTATTTCGGAGCTTCGAAACTTCAATAATTCATAATAAATAGCCCTTTTATCAAAAAATTCGAATCTCGCGAGTTTTTATAGGAAATTCAATTCTCTACAACTTTACAGAAGAAAGTTTTTCTAAATTTCAAACAAAATTGATAGAAATCCATAAGCAGACGATTTTACTGTTTATAATCAAATTTCAATTCAATAAATGGGGTCCATTGACATGTTTAACATGTTTTAAATATTTATTGCAACAAAAAATACTCTTCCTCCTAGTATACTCATATATCCCACATTCGTTGTAAAAATATCACCATTATTATATTATTAAAATATAATAATATATTTAAATGAATTATTTTATCAGAAAAGATAAAATTTCAATTTTCAACAATTGTCACATTAAAAATTTTCTCCATCTATATCACATAAAATCAATATTTTTCTTATCATATGAATCAATAATTAATTATTCACAAATAATATTACGAGTAATCACAATATCGACAACCGTGTCATTCCAGGAAAGAGGGGCTTCCAACAAAGATTTCTCTTTCTTTGGCGCTGCAATTAGGTGACCAAACCTCTCCTTAGATGTAACTTTCTAGACATTGCCAATAATGTTATCCAATAATATTATTCGAGATAATATGAATTATTGTCTAGATAATGAAAAATAATCGTGTAATGACAATTTATTCAAACAACAAAGTAATATAAAATATCAACGCAAAGAATTATTGAATCAATAAAATAAAATCTTTGAACAGTAATTATCGTAACCATTATTGAGTAAAGTGCCTTCTACGTAAGAATCAATAATTGGTGCAATACTGAGTATCTTCTTGTGTTTTAACCATTTAGTATTTTAACAAAGATTAACTTGAGAATAAACTATTTGTTATTTTTAAACAACTTATATTTATCGTTTTCTTCATCCAATCGCTTTTTTTTATGGGGCCCACACATGGTCTGCGTTTGGTCGCATTTAATATTCCTACAAAGCATTTAATATTCCACGACCAAACGAATATTCTCAAACAACAATGAATATTTTATAACCACTGCTTATTTTGAAATATTTGCAGTATTTTACCCTAACTATCCATATTAATCAAATCAACCCTTACTATTTCAAAATAATAAATAGAGAAAATTAAATTTCATTAATAATAAGTTGGGGTCTTACTGATTTCTTACGTAAGAATCAATAATTGGTGCAATACTGGTATCTTCTTGTGTTTTAACCACAAAGTATTTTAACAAGATAACTGTGAATAACTACGTAGTTACTTTTAAACAACTTATATTTGTCGTTTTCTTCATCCAATTTTTAGTTATGGGGCCCACAAAAGAGCTAGGTGGTCGCATTTAATATTCCCCAAATAATCTGAATATTCCACGACCAAACGAATATTCCCCGATAATAATGAATATTTTATAACCACTTGCTTATTCGAAATATTTGCGTATTTTACCCATAACTATCCACATTAATCAAATCAACCCTTACTATTTCAAAATAATAAATAGAGGAAAATAAATTTCATTTATTAATAATTTGGGGTCTTACAAGTTACTATTCATGAGTTACTATTCACGAGTTACTATTCATGAAGCATGATAATTTTTTTCGTAAGAAGGCATTACTCAATAATTGTTACAGTAATTACTGTTCAATATTTTATTTTATTGATTCAATAATTGCTACGTTGATTTTTTTATATTACTGTTGTTTCAATAATTGTCACTACACAGTATTTTTCGTTATCGGAGCAATAATTCATATTATCTGAATAATATTATTAGAAAACATTATTGGCAATGTCTAGAAAGTTCTGTCTTAGGAGAGGTTTGGTCACCTAAATTAGCGGCGTCAAGAAGGAGAAATTCTTATTGAAAAGCCCCTTTGCACAGGAACTACCTGGTTATGCAGATTGTGATTACGTAATATTATTTGTGAATAATTAATTATTGATTTATATGATGAGAAAAATATTGATTTTATGTGGATATAGATGGAGAAAAATTTTAAAGTGACAATTGTTAAAAATTGATATTTTATCTTTTCTGATAAAATAATATTTTATTATATTATTATAATATAATAATGGTGATATTTTTACAATGAATGTTGGATATATGGGTATATGAGGAAAAAGAGTATTTTTGTTGCAAAAGTTGTTTAAAACATGTTAAACATGTTGGTGGACCCATTTCTTAACTGAAATTTGATTATAGCCTGTAAAAATCGTACGTATGTGGATTTCGGTCAATTTCTATTTGAAATTTGGAAAAACTTTCTTCTGCAAAGTTGTAGAGAACTGATTTTCCTATAAATAGTCGTGAGATTCGAATTTTCTGATAAAAGGGCTATTTATTATGAATTATTGAAGTTTCAGTATATCGAGTGTAAATTGATTTTTGGAGTTTAAATGATTTTTGTTAGAAAAACGTTTTTTGTACTTTGGTGGCCCCCACTTGCATGTGTTAAATTGCTGAATTCAGATTCAAAGGTGTGCTAAGGAAATTTTATTATAAATAATATTATTTTAATAAATTTTCTGCTTTGGTGTTCTAAGCAATTTCCTATAAATAGGTGTTTAGGTTAGAATTGAAAATCACACCAGAAACTGAAGTTTTCTCTCTATTTCTCTCTCTATATTATCGAGTGTATTCTTGTGAGTATTTTGATATCTTGAGTGTTGCTATACGGTGCAAGTTCATTCAGCGTTATTCCAATGGAAATCAAGCTCCTTCTTCGAGGTAAGTGATATTGTCGTTAGTATGTAAGGGTTATTATGTTTTCCAATTTCGAAATTTTTTTAAACCTTCAAAAATTCTGGAAAAATTTGAAATGATATTTTGATAAGTTTTGTAGATTGTGTCCAAAAATGGCGATTTTTGGATGTATATATTAAGAGTTGTGAATTTTATGAGAAAAGACTATTTTAAAAGTAACCGCTTATAACTCCTTGTGGTTAACTCCAAAATTGATGAACATTTTATTGGGAGTACATGCATATAACAGAAGTATACCGTGTAAATTTTAGAATTTTTGGACAAAAGTACAATTTATGATAAATGTCTAAATATTCGGCAGTTTTGGCCATATGAAAAATAGTAAATGAATTTTAAAATTCTGAGAAAAATATATGTTCAATATGGGACTATATTATGCTAAATTCCAGAAAAGAAATATTTTTGGAACTGATTTGATATTTTTCATGAAAATGGTCTAGTTATGAGTAAATGAATTAAATATGTTATGTGAAGTATGAAATTTGGAAAATAGGATTTTATGGCTTAAGAATCCTATATAAGGTATATGCAGATTTTTGATGAGGATTTTGGTTATTGGTGATGAAATCTTATGAGTTTGACATTTTTAGATGATTAAATGCATTTATTAGTAAAGTGTAAACAATTAAAATAAATTGTTTATAAGTTTAAGAAATGATTAAAATATTGTGGTAATATTAATAATATTAGATTATGAGATTATTGAGTGATTTATAACATTTTGATTAAGGTGTTATGAGATCATTGATTTATGAATCTTACTGTTGAGATTAAATTTATATGTGATTATATTATTTTTATTATCATATATAACATTCTAATAACCCTAATGATGATATTTCTCTTTGAATTGAGTGTAAAGATTGGTAGATTATTGGTATGATCGTGACTATAGGTTCTCTTTGGCCAGTAGTGCAAAGTTGAATTGTTGAATTTGTATGATCGTTACCCGTTGAATTTATAATTTAATATCTTTAGCTTAAGTGTAAAGGTGAATTGATCAACATATATGGTTATAATTATGGTTTATATAAATTCGAAATGATTATGCATTTTTTCGAGATATGAATATCTTTTACCAGTCAAAAAAGATCAATTATTGATGAATATATTTGGTTAAAAGTAGTGCAAAGATGACGACATTCTTTGAATATCTTTACCAGAAAGTAGTGCAAAGATGACTTGTTTTGAATATCTTTGGCATGTAGTGTAAAGATTAATCTGTTGATGAATATCTTTGGTAGTGGTGCAAAGATGAATTTATTAGTATGATTATGAATATGAACTGTGATTTGGTATAACCATGATCTTTGATGTTTCAGGTAAAGACAGGTGATGAAAATTATCTTCGTCTTGGATGCGAAGAGGAATTTAGAATCACAATTATGATTATGAGTTATTCATATGATTGTGGAAATGAACTGTTGATTAATGTTACAGAGATAAAACAATGTTGGTGGACTTTTAATGTGGAGAATATAATAGACTTTATGGTCTATTTGACTCTTCAAATGGATTCGCTTCGTTCATTGTTAACTATGGTTGAAAATTTTATCATCTACCATATGTTCTAAATCTACGATTTATTCTTGATGAAGTCTATTGATAATGTAATTATCTTTAGTCATGATATTCTTTTTTCGGGCTAGTTGTCTTTCACCCTTTTGTTTCACAATTCCTTTCGTGTAATAAAAGTGTATTTTGGGTTGGGCGGGGATAATGAGGGGAATAGTGTAATGAATTAGGAGACAGTCCAAGTTTCTCAATACGTTATAAAATAACATGACATGCAATATATAATTGTATTGAGGACCTAAGATGTATGTGTCGTATATTTTATCGTCACTTAATAATTGATTTTGATGAACAACAATAGGGTGGCTAACCCAACCTATAAGCGTCAAAAGTGCACCGCATTAAAAAAGAAGAACATAATTCTTCTCGTGTCCCTTTGGAGACTTGAAATATTTGTTGTTTGACTTTATATGGCATATAATAATTTGAGTATGAATATTGTCGTATTATATAACGTTATAATATTTGTATTAAAACTCATGATATATATGTTGTTGTATTTTCTTGCACACAATTGTAGTAATAAAGTTGTAGTTGTTTACAGACATATATATTTGGCGACTCAAAATGGGTTGGATGGAATGGACCTATTTTGGGGCGTCACAGAGGAGGTGTATCTTGATGAGGGACTATAACTAGGGGATGTAGGACTGTAGCTGGGAGAGGTCGGACTGTAGCTTGGTGAACTGGGGCTATAGACAGTAGGATTATAAAATGGCGAGGTAGGGCTGCAAGAAGGAGAGGTCGGGCTGTAAGATGGGGAGGTTGGGCTGTAATCTGGAGAAGTGGGGGCTGTATGTAGGGGAAGAGGGGTTATATGCGGAGGAACTGGGCTTATAGATAGGGGAATTGAGGCTATAGCTAGGGGAAGTGGGGCTGTAGCCGGGAGATGTAATAATGTAACTGGGAGAAGAGGGGCTGTAACTGGGAGAGGTGGGAAAGTAGGATGGACTAGTAGGAGAATATGAAGGACTGGTTGGGCTATATCCAGGAGAGCTTGGATTGTAGGTTGAGAGGGGCTGTAGGTTGGGGAAGAGGAACTGTAGGTTGGGGAAGAGGGGTTGTAATTAGGGGAGGTGGGGCTGTAGACCGGGGAGGTGGGGCTGTAGATCGGGGAGGTGGGCCTATAAACTGGGGAAGTAGGCCTGTAAACCGGGCAAGTGGGGCTGTAAACCGGGGAAGTAAGGTTGTGCACCGGAGAGGGGGAGAAAGGACTATATTCAAGTGATGATGGATTGCACCCTGGCCGAAATGTAGGAGAATAGCTCAACCTGCCTATATAAGGAGAAAACTGAGCATCTGTCACAGGTGATTGACATTGATTTGGACTTGGTATATAACTAGGAGAAATCGAGCCCTTGTGATATGAAGACCCCATGAATGGTGAATGAGCAGGTGACAAGCCAAAGTTGAGGCTACCTTCCATGTAACTAGGTAGTGGAATTTCCATAGTTTCCTTTAGCATCTCATCATTGAGGTACAAGGCAAAATTTTCGGTGCCAATTGGTGCAAGCTGACCTAACATTATATTTTCCGTAACCCCCCTCAAGTGATCCGTTTCTGCAAACACAGCAGCATCAAGAAGAATGTCCACTGTTTCTTCAAAAGAGCATCTCATCATGGGGCCAGTGTCATTTCGATTAATCCCATGATGAGTAATGGCCATTAAATGACCACGATAGGTCATGGTATCACACAAGATAGCTAAATGCCGGTAATTCACATAAGATCCATCAAAAGATATGACAGTGCGCAACTCATCTAACAAGGACCGACGGACTGCCTCAATTCCTAGAACTTCAATGACTTCAATCAAGTGATTGCTCGTTGTTCTAGTTGCATCGACATCTTCACAACACAAAACAGCTAAAAGATTGACGCCTTCTGTGTCCAGCATCCACTCTTCTTTTGGCTTAAATCCTTCATCATCATTAAACTTGCTCATCTTAAGATTTTTTATGAAGACCTTCATGATACCTGGGATGCCTCGAAGAGACATTTCTGTCAGCATGTTACTCTCAATCTTCTTGAGGAAAACATCATCCTCAGCAGATTCATCAAGCAATCCTTCTTTTGGACCTTCATAATTCATGATTCGTATACGAAGGATCAGCTTTTCAGCATTGTCATCGTTAAATATGCAGGATAAATCATCATCAAATTCAAAACTTATCTTCTCGGCAATGTGTGCCAAGCTTAGCTTCTTATCAACCATCATTTCCCGATTCAACTGTATTCGAAGCAACCAAGGAGATATTTGCAGGGTCAATATCTTCATCTGGCATCTCATAATAAGACTTGACGAAGTCAAGGTCTTCTCTAATTATTGTGCTCATTGGGTCTGGATCGTACCATACTTCGGTAGCTTGTGTAACACTACGCAGAGTAGTGTATTCTAGTGCACATTGAACATCCTTGGCCCTTTCCTTAGCACTTTTCTTTGTCTCATTCACTTCAGGCTTAAAATATACAGAAAGAGATGGGGTTTTGATTTTCTTGGCCACATTGATGATCTCCCTCAACCGTGGAACACCTAAAGTGACATTTTTTGCACTCACGCCAGCATAATGAAACGTATTAAGAGTCATTTGAGTGGCTGGCTCGCCAATGGATTGAGCAGCAACACAACCAATCATTTCCCCAGGAGCTACAAGTGACTGCAAGAAGCGAGACTCTATTTCACCAATAACCCACTCAAACGCTTCGCGAGGAAGCCTGTATTCTTTCAAAACCCTTTTACTAGCCAATGTGCTTCGAAGCATTATGTTGAAGAAGAGGGTAGCATTCTTTAATTTGAGCTTCCAAAATTATCAAATCATCACCTGTAACAATCTTAAGCCTTTCCTGAAGCTTGTCAACAGCTTCCACAATCTCCATCGGGTGCATATTAGAAGGCCTTCTAAAGTCAACTTTAAAAGTCTTCTGTGCATTTGATATAAGCCCCATGATGTTAACAGGCAGAGGCCATGAGTTATCACCTGTAGTTGCAATCTCTGTTCCAAGTTGGTGCCTATCCGCTTCAAGTTTTTGAACTTCAGCATCAAACACATTGCAGAATTCCCGGATGGTTTTCAGATCTTCAATAGATTCTGGCAACATGTAACTCGGTCTCCATTCAGGGTCGTGGATCTCATATCTGTATTTCTCATAAAAATCTGATTTACTCAATTTAAAGAGGTCTATCACTTGTGATTCTATAGAAACAGCATCCATACCATCCTCCCCATAGAGAAACTGAATCAAATGCCCCAGGGAGTTTCTCACAGTTCCATCATATTTCACCATAATATCCTCCATGGCCTTCACCAGTCGTCTCTGGATGTACCCAGTCTCAGAAGTCTTCACTGCAGTGTCAATAAGACCTTCCCTACCACCCATAGCATGGAAGAAGAACTCTTGTGGGGTCAAGCCACGGAGATACGAGTTCTCCACAAAACCACGACTTTCTGGACCATAATCATCTTTGGTGAAATGGGGCAGTGTCCGGTTGAACCCATAAGGGATACGTTTGCCTTCTACGTTCTGCTGCCCCACACAAGCGGTCATCTGTGATATGTTAATGAAACTTCCTTTAGATCCCGCAGTAACCATTGCCTTAAGATTGTTACTCTCTGATAAGCTTTTCTGGGCACTACTTCCAGCATCATCACGAGCCTTGTTTAACACCTAAGCAACACAAGGACACGTTGGAATTCAACAAGGAGCTGTGAAACCAAACAAAAAAAAAACAGAAAAAATTAAATGATTCTAACTACGGACCGCGTTAACTTTATTTTCAAATGATTCCATCATGGTTCGTCCAGGTTCAGGGTCCAAATTCTTTTCATGGGCGTCCTTGATAAGTTTTTTAACTTCATTCTTTGCATTTAAGATAGTTTCATTGATTTTTTCCATGGTTGAGGCATCAGCTATCGTATCTCCAATCCCAATACTGAATCCATGTTGCAGAATCCAATAGTTAACAAGCCACTGAGTATGTCCCAAAAATTTGCCCGCGACATCTGGACCAACATCTTCCCTATATGCAACAAACCAGTTAATCAGAGAAAATGCTAAAGCAGTTATTCAGACAGGACTAGAGTACTTCAGGCACCTTTCACCATAATTTCAAATATACCTTACATGAACAAGTTAAGTTAGTTTTAAACAAAATTTTGGACACAGAATTTTTTCAATCGGAAAACACTACTAAAATTGATAGAATTATATTCTACGCTGAAAGGTGAGATATATGGAAAAAAAGTAATAAAATGTTCTCACAACTTGGATTGTTAAATACATGGGCTGCTACTTTAGGAATTCAAAAAAGTAAATCCAGAGAAATAAATAAAGTTATAAGACAAACCAGATCACCAAATATAAACAGAAAAGTTCAAGGATGTGCGTACCAGATGATATGTATAAGGCTTCCGGCAGAACTCCCAAGAATCTTCTTGCATAGGGTTCCAGAAAGCAGCTCCCCTTTCTCTATTCGAACTTTTGTATCCCCTGGAGTTATACATCCCTTCTCATCTGAGTCATGCCAAGCTGAATATCTTAACAGATATACCTGTTTGGGTATTGTTGGGCCATAATCCTTTTTCTTATCATTGGTATAAATTATTGGGCCTCCTCGATCCCATTCGACTTGGGTCATTTCTATTATTATTTGAAACTAGTCATTTATATTACCATTATACAAATTATCACTTAACCCAACTTTGACCAAAGAATCATTACGCTTAAACGACGTTGACTATCGTTGGTTCGCGCATCATTGCATTTGGCATTAATGAGGATGGGGCTCGGATAATGCCGTGCCATGTAAACGAAGAATGAGAGGGGTGAATGCGACGCCTCCAAAATATATCTGTATACACAACACCCATTCGAAATCGCCAAATACATAGACACAAGAAAACTACAACTTCAATAATACAAATGTCGTGTGAAATACGACATATATATATCATGAGTTTAAATATAATATTGTCTTCTGCATAATATCCACACGCAAATAAATCCCATCATCATAATTATTGATACATTATTTTACAAAATGGTGAGGACTACTAAACAATTCTCTCTGTAACCTTCATTCCATAATTCCCGACTAAGACTTTCACATTCTCGCGCCTCCCGAGAAGAAAAATGGAACAACAAGGAAAAGGGTGAAATTAACTAGCAAGAAAGAATATTATGACTAAGATAATATACAACAAATTATCGTTAGTCTTCAACAAGGGAAAAATCTAATAGAATACAATAGACAACAAATTTTAAATCAATATTCGCAATGAAAATAATAATTCACTTTAGAAGAGTTAAGTAGAGAATCTAAACTACTATCTTCTATGTATGAATTTAAAAAGTTCATCGTCTATCTTTTATCCTCGTAACATCAATCAATATACATCTGGAATCAAATATTCATCTCTGCACTACATCAGTAAAAGATATTCATCATTGGTCATATTATTCATTTAAACACCGCTTCATCTTTGACTACTGAGCCAAAGATATTCTTCAGAAATCATTCATTTGCACTATGTGCCAAAAAGATATTCAATAATATCATCATTTAAGACCGAGGATGATGAAAAATATTTTTAAAGAACGAATCCCGTGAAACAAAAAATGACAAGGATTAAGGATTAAGGATTCGTACATCGTTTTTATCCACGTCCAACAATACCTCAAAAATAATCATAGTGGTGTAAAATTCAAGAATGATCAAAACATGGATACAATCGTAAGCTAAGTATCCGTAATAGATATTTTGGACTTAAAAGAAGAAATTTTATTTTTCTATTGAATAGTGTCGTATCACGTGAATAGTCTTAGTATCGTGAATAATGTCGATATCGTGAATAAGAACTCAGACACCAAAAGATAGAAATTTCACAAAAACATCTTCACGCTTCATGAATAGTACTCGTGAATAAGAACTCGTGAATAGTAACTCATGAATAGTAACTTCGTGAATAAGTAACTCATGAATAGTAACTCCGACATTGAAAAAGTTCTAAATTTGATAAAACTTCAGATCAACATTTCAAAGATAATGATATCAAGAAATAATATCATTACTGAAAAGAATCGATCTTGGAAGGAAAGGCTCGGAGTGATCTTTGAATGAAACTCAGACTTGAACAACAACTCTCAAAGATCTAAATACTCACAAAATACGTTCAATAATATAGAGAAAGAGAGAAAACTTTGTTTTCGGTGTGATTTTCAATTTAACTTAAATTTCTATTTATAGGAAAATGTTAATTACCAAGGAGACTTCGACCAACACTGCGATGGCTTTACTCGCTACTTATTGCCACCCACCACATTTGAAATAAAATTCAAAGACATTTTTTCACCAACCACAAGTGGGGCCCACCAATTCTAGAATTTTCCACCAAAATCATTTATAACCTAATTTCAATCGGTCACCTCTTAAAATTCATAATAAATTATACGCTCATTTTTAACGGTTCAAAATTTGTGGACATATACTCAACTTTATATGTATAACATATCAAAAATTACAACGATCCAACGATCGGATTAAATATTATAACTCACACAATAAAGTTCGTAATAACACCGATTTGATCTTTTAATACCTCAATCCAGACTAAAATACAAATAAAACATCTCAAAGATTAATTCCTTCATTAATAACCACATAAATAAATCCATCATTTATATTCATATAAAATAAATATTTCCTTATCATATGAATCAATAATTAATTATTCACAAATAATATTACTGTAATCACATTTATTATAACCAGGTGTTCCCAGAAAGAGGGGCTTTCAATAAGGATCTCTCTCATCTTGCGCCGCAATTAGGTGACCAAACCTCTCCTTAGATGTAACTTTCTAGACATTGCCAATAATGTTATCTAATAATATTATTCAAATAATATGAATTATTGATCGATAATGGGAAAATTTTGCGATGATAATTATCAAACAAAGAATAATATAAAACACCAACGCAAAGAATTATTGAATCAATAAAATAAAATATTGAACAGTAATTATCGTGAATAATTATTGAGTAGTGCCTTCACGTAAGAATCAATAATTGATGCAATACCGTGTGTCATCTTTATTCAACAACGCAGATTAGTGTGTTTTAACCACCGGGTATTCCAACAAGATAATTGAGAATAACTACGCCTGTTATTTTTAAACAACTTATATTTGTCGTTTTCTCATCCAATCGCTTTCCAGTTATGGGGCCACACACGGTCGCTCTTGGTTGCATTTAATATTCCCGACAAAGCATCGAATATTCCACCACCAAACGAATATTCCCCGACAAAATGAATATTTTATAACCACTGCTTATTTTGAAATATTGCATGTATTTAACCCCTAACTATCCACATTAATCAAATCAACCCTTAATATTTCAAAATAATAAATAGAGAAAATTAAATTTTATTAATAATAAGTTGGGTCTTACAACCTCCTCCTTATGAAATTTCGTCCTCGAAATTCGACGTACGACACGGTGTGTTTTGAAAAGATGAGGATACCTCGCTTTTATTTCCGTTTCCAATTCCTGTGTCATTTTCCTTTATAGCATGATTCCTCCACAAAACTTTAACTTGTGGTATGAATTTTCATGGCGTAGGACATGCTCCTTCCTATCCAAAATCTTGATGGTACCTCCTCATACGTTAAGTCTTCTCGCTATCTCGTCGTCGGTTCTAACTCTATAACGTGGTTCGGTCTTTCACATATTTCTGATAAGCACGGATATGTGAAACACATTATGAACACGAGACATACTTGGAGGTAGCGCAAGTTCATAGGTTACATTTCCTACTCGATCAAGAATTTGAAATGGACCAATAAATCGTGGATCGAGCTTTCTCTCTTCCCAAATCTTGTAACTCCCTTCCATGGAGCAACTCGCAATAATACATGATCCCTACACTAAATTCCACGTCCTTTCGATGAAGATCCGCATAACTCTTTTGTCGATCTTGTGCCGGTTTGTATACGTTGTCGAATCATTTGGATCTTTTCAGTGAGTCATACGTCTTAACTCGGGTCCCAACAATGTTGCTTCACCCACCTCATCCCAACATATTGGAGAGCGACATTTTTCGTCCATATAATGCTTGAATGGAGCCACACCTATACTTGCTCGATAACTGTTGTTGTAGGAGAATTCCACCAATGGTAAATACTTATCCCTAAGCGCCGCCTTGAAGTCAGGACACAGTAGTCTTAATAAATCTTCAAGAGTTTGAATAGTCTCTCTCGATTGTTCGTCTGTTTTGGGGATGGTATGCTTAACTAAATCGCAAATCCGTGCCCATAGCTTTTTTGCAAGCTAACCCAAAATCTTGAAGTGAATCTTGAGTCACGATCCGAAACTATGGATACAGTATGCCATGCAACCTCACAATCTCATTTACGTACATACCAAAGAAGACGTTCGAGGAATAAGTCTCGTGACGGCAAGAAATGAGCAGATTTGGTTAATCTATCAACAATAACCCAAATAAGATTGATGCCTTGAGAAACCGTAGGAAGACCTGTGAATGAAATCCATGGTAATGTGTTCCCACTTCCATTAGGAATCTCAAGTGGTTGCAACGGACCCTTAGGTACTAGATGCTCCGCCTTTACACGCCGACAAGTTAAACACATCGAGATAAACTTTGCAATCTCTCTCTTCATATTGTTCCACCAAAATGTATGTCAAGATCACGATACATTTTAGTACTTCCAGGATGGATTGCAAATGGTGTATTGTGTGCCTCCATCATAATCTTGTACTTCAAATCGAGTCGTTAGGAACACAAAGTCTAGAGTGGACTCAAGTATTCCTTCTTCATCAATTCTCGCTTAGGAATAGCTCCTTCTTGTACTTTCTTCTTCATATGCATCATCTTCCTGCCTCGGTGGCTCGAAGCAACCTTAACTTTTTCTATTAAAGTTGGCTCTGTCGTATACTTGACATCATTGCACTCGTTCCTCGCGATATGATCTTCTACTCAACGCGTCATTACCTAATTCGTTTTTCCGGGATGGTATTGAATAGTGTGGTCGTAGTCTTCAATAGTTCGAGCCAACGTCACGCCACATGTTGAGTTCTTTTTGAGTGAAGAAATATTTAAGGCTTTTATGGTCCGAATATATCTCCACTTTCTCCCCATATAGATAGTGCCTCCATATCTTTAAGCATGTAAAGCATTGATCACGCCAACTCTAGATCATGAGTAGGATAATTTCTCTCATACTCTTTAAGTTGTCATGAGGCATAGGCTATGACTTTCCCACGTTGCATGAGAACACATCCCAACCCTTTGCTCAAGCATCCTTTGAGATAACAAATCCATTCGAACCAGATGGTATTGTTAGAACAGTCTTAGAAATAAGTCTCCTCTTAAGCTCTTGGAAACTCTTCTCGCATTCTTCACTCCAAACGAATTTTGTATCCTTTCGAGTTATTTGAGTTAATGGAGTAGCGATTCGAGAAAACCCTTCCACGAATCTCTCGATAATAACCATTAAGCCCAAAAGCTACGATTTATTTGGCCACCGACTTTGTTTTCTCAACTTTGTATTGCTTCAATCTTCGCCGGATCAACAGATACTCCATGTTTCGACACCACGTGCCCAAGGAATGCTACTTCTCGCCGTAACTCGCATTTCTTCAATTTGGCATATAGTTTGTTTTCACGAAGCCTTTGGAGTACCAAACTTAAATGGTGCTCATGATCTTCACGACTTTTGGAATATATAAGGATGTCATCAATAAAGACAACAACAAACCGATCCAAATATTCCTTGAATACTTGGTTCATCATATCCATGAAAGCAGCAGGAGCATTAGTTAGTCCGAAAGATATGATTAAGAATTCATAATGCCCATACCGAAGTTTACGAAGGCGGTCTTTGGAATATCCTCGATTCTAATCTTGGTGATGATATCCGTAAGCTAAGATCGATTTTTGAAAAGAATTGTGCCTCAGAATCGGTCAAACAAGTCATCAATACGAGGTAGAGGATACCTATTCTTCGATGGTGACATGGTTCAATTCCCGATAATAATACAAAGTCGCATACTCCCCGTCTTTCTTCTTTACAAATAAAACAGGAGCACCCCAAGGAGATGTACTCAGATTTAATGAAACCGATGTCCAACAATTCTGTAGTTGGACCTTAACTCCTCGAAGTTCAATAGAGCCATTCGATATGGGTTTTAGAAATGGGCTTTGTATCAAAGTTCAAGATAAATAAAGAATTCAATTTCACGTTCGGGGTAGGCACGGGAAGTTCTTCAGAAATACGTCAGAAAGTCAATAACAATGGGAATATTATTCAAATTTGACGTGTCTTTATTCAAATCCATAACATGGGCTAAGAAAGCTCGACATCCGCTTTTTCAATAAACGAATAGCTTTATGATTAGATATGATAGTGATTGATTTTAATGGTTTAGTTGCTTGAATTGCATAAACACGTTGGTTAGGAATATGAAAACTAACAACCTTACGAAAACAATCAATTTTGGCATGATGAGTAGTTAACCTTAAAATCACATCAAAAGCAAATATATCTCTATAAATAAGGTTAACAGTAATGTGATAGTGCCAACTCGAATCAAGCAAGATTTTTAAACAACGGATGTAATGAAAGTTTCTCCTAATGGAGTCTCCACAGATAGTCAAAGTTTAATTTCTCCGTAGTCAAGTTCAAACGTTGAGCACATGCGCGGAGAGATAAATGAATGGGTAGACCCCAGATATAAAGTAAGTTATAAACTTCATGAGAATTTATAAATAGCTTACCCGTGATCACCTCGTTTGGGTTCTCAGATTATGACCGATACACACAAAAACGCTTCTTCCCTAATCGTTGACTTTGACTTTTTACGGGGGACGGTTTTTTGAGTCACCGTCCTCATTGAACTAGGTTTCGCTATCGCATAATCTCGAAAGCGATATGTCCTTTCTTTCCACAACTATAGCATACCTTGAATCTTGTTGTGGGCGGTTTGGATCGATATGTCCCTCTTTTCTCGCATTTGTAGAGATACGACCGGGTGGTCGTTTCTCCTCCTTAGAACCGATTCACAAGAGACTGCTGTCGTCTTCACATAGTCGTTGTTAAATCTCCTCTTTTTAAAATCTCTTCCCGACTCTCTTCTTCATTTTTACGGCTATGATTACCACCAGAGTGGTAACCATTTTTGTCTGTCATCTGCTTTTCTCCGTTGGTTATCATTATTACGCTGATCGCTATCTCTCGGTACGATCCCTGGTTGTGGTCCTCGGTTGACCGCAGTACTCGTTATCTCGCCTAATAATTGAGCCTCGCTTACAACATCCGAATAAAGAGAAAGTTTATGAGAAATGAGATATCGACGTACGCCGGTTTCAAACCTCTAAGAAACATCCGCGTATACGTTCCTCATTCTCCACCAAATGAGGTGCAAACTGGATAACTCGCGAACTTCGCCTTCGTCGGGACACCGCCATGTTATTCTCGCCCAGGTCTAATAAACTCCACTTCCTTCATACGATTTAATACTTTCGTGAAAGTACTTGTCATTGAACTATTCTCAAACGTCTCCCACGACATACGCCGAAGCGTAATGGATGGGTACGCTTCACGATTCCCACCAAGAATCTCGCCTCGCCACTTTAACATAAAGGTGGCGAATGGAACCTTCGTTTCTCCGTACATCCCAAGACATCGAATATCTTGGTAATTTGCTTGACCTACGCCTCCGCCATGATCGGATCCGGCTTTCCCTTAAATTCGGTGGTCCCAACTCTTTGAATTGCTTGGCCGTGATAACCCGTGAATTGCTATCATTTCTCCTCAGTATTTTGAACACGAGTCTCCTTCATTCGATTTTGCATGAATCGCAAAAAGCTTCTAAACATCCCCTCGCTCATCATCTCGCTTTCAATGGTGTTGTTCATGGGGAGGTACATTGCCACTGCTGTTGCAGACGCTCTCCTTGTTGGTAAAGACAGCATCTCCACCGTCTCATTTACTCCAATGTTAATATTCTCGACGACATTCTCAAACATCGTCATAAAACAAGGGTTAATTAAGGAAATCAATATATCACATAATATCCCTATATATCGACCAACTAACAAATAAGCTTAGGTAGACACACTAGTGAAGGATTTACTCGTCTCTCCCTCCTAGTTCTATTCCCCGATCTCCGCCAGAGATCATATCCTAAGCTCGATATTAATCTGTGACGCCCCCAAAATAGTATACACAACACCCATTCGAAGTCGCCAAATACATGGTACAAGAAGCAAACTACAACTTCAATAATACAAATGTCGTGTGAAATACGACAATATATAATGTGAGTTTAAATATAATATTTTTTTCTAGACAATATCCACACGCAAATAAATCCCCATCATAATTATTGATACATTATTTTACAAAATGGTGAGGACTACTAAACAACTCTCTGTAACCTTCATTCCATACCCCGACTAAGACTTCGCTACATTCTCGCCTCCCGAGAAGAAAAATGGAACAACAAGGAAAAGGGTGAGCTCAACTAGCCCAAAGTAAAGAATATTATGACTAAGATAATATACAACAAATTATCGTTAGTCTTCAACAGGGAAAATCTAATAGAATACAATAGACAACAAATTTTAAATCAATATTCGCAATGAAATAATAATTCACTAGAAGAGTTAAGTAGAGAATGCAAACTACTATCTTCTATGTATGAATTTAAAAGTTCATCGCTCATCTTTTATCCTCGTAACATCAATCAATATACATCGGAATCAAATATTCATCTTTGCACTACAAAGGCCAAAAGATATTCATCATTTAAGTCATGTTCATTTAAACACTGCTCATCTTTTGCACTACAGCCAAAGATATTCTTCAGAAATCATTCATCTGCACTATGTGCCAAAGATATTCAATAATATCATCATTTAAGACCGAGGATGATGAAAAATATTTTTAAAGAACGAATCCCGTGAAACAAAATGACAAGGATTAAGGATTAAGGATTCGTACTTTGTTTTATCCATATCAACAATACCTCAAAAATAATCATAGTGGTGTAAAATTCAAGAATGATCAAAACATGGATACAATCGTAAGCTAGTATCCGTAATAGATATTTTGGACGAAAAGAAGAAATTTTATTTTTCTATTGAATAGTGTCGATATCGTGAATAAGGCCAGTATACGTGAATAGTAACTCGACACCAAAAGATAGAAATTCCACAAAAACATCTTCACGCTTTACATGAATAGACTCGTGAATAGTAAATCGTGAATAAGAACTCATGAATAGTAACTCGTGAATAGTAACTTATGAATAGTAACCCGATATGAAAAAGTTCCAAATTTGATAAAACTTCAGATCAACATTTCAAAGATAATGATATTCAAGAAATAATATCATTACGAAAAAATAATATCCCTTACCTCAAAGAATCGATTTTAAGGAAAGGTCAAGTGATCTTTGAATGAAACTTGTCTTTAACAAAGAACTCTCAAAGTATCTAAATACTCACAAAATACGCTCAATAATATAGAGAGAGAAAGAGAGAAAACTTTGTTTAGTGTGATTTTCAATTCTAACTTAGCCTCTATTTATAGGAAAATGTTAAATTTACCAAAGCAGACTTGACCTGCCACCGATGGCTTTTACCGCTACTATTGCCACCCACCACATTTGAAATAAAATTCAGCACATTTTTTCACCAACCACAAGTGGGGCCCACCAATTCTAGAATTTTCCACCAAAATCATTTATAACCTAATTTCAATCACCACCTCTTAAAATTCATAATAAATTATACGCTCATTTTTAACGGTTCAAAATTTGTGGACATATACTCAACTTATATATGTATAACATATCCAAAAATTACAACGATCCAACTATCGGATTAAATATTATAACTCACACAATAAAGTCAGAATAACACCGATTTGATCTTTTAATACCTCCAATCCAAATAAAATACAAATAAAACATCTCAAAGATTAATTCCTTCATTAATAACCACATAAATAAATCCATCATTTATATTCATATAAAATAAATATTTCCTTATCATATGAATCAATAATTAATTATTCACAAATAATATTACGTAATCACATTTATGACAACCAGTACTGTTCCCAGGAAGAGGGGGCTTTCCAATAAGGATCTCTCTCATCTTGGCGCCGCAATTAGGTGACCAAACCTCTCCTTAGATGCAGAACTTTCTAGACATTGCCAATAATGTTATCTAATAATATTATTCAAATAATATGAATTATTGATCGATAATGGAAATATCAATGCAGTTGATAATTATGAAACAAAGAATAATATATAAAACACCAACGCAAAACAATTATTGAATCAATAAAATAAAATATCGAACAATAATTATCGTAACAATTATTGAGTAGTGCCTTTTACGTAAGAATCAATAATTGATGCAATACTGTAAGTGCTATCGCTTGTTCAACGCCAGATTAGTGTGTTTTAACCACCGTATTCCAACAAAGATAATACTTGAATAACTCACGCCGTTATTTTTAAACAACTTATATTTGTCGTTTTCCTCATCCAATCTTTTCCAGTTATGGGGCCCACACATTTAGCTGCTACTAAATCGCATCGAATATTCCTGCATAAAGACTGAATATTCCACGACCAAACGAATATTCCCCGACAAAAATGAATATTTTATAACCACTTGCTTATTTTGAAATATTTGCGTATTTAACCCCTAACTATCCACATTAATCAAATCAACCCTTAATATTTCAAAATAATAAATAGACAAAATTAAATTTCATTAATAATAAGTTGGGTCTTACTGTTGAAGATAATTGCTTACTTTCTTTGAAGTAATAGGAAGTGAGGGAAAAAGGTGTCGAGGAAGGTGGTGGTGCACGAAACCAGGATAATGGAGTATGCGTGGGGCTAAGATCACATAAGAGGGTAAGTAATACACACATTTCAATTAGAATTCTAATTTATCTCTCTCGGACACTAGATAATTTTTCTCTCCATTGTTGACCTTGTGATGCTTTGTCTTGACTCTCACGCCGAGAGCTATCCTCGATGATCGGTAGCCAAGCTTTTTAGTGTTGACTTGTTGAACTGTGCAGGATATAGGACGCGTCTTGGTGATTGGGACGTGGAGAAAGATCTTGGCGTTAACATTGGCGCTAGAAGGAGGGCTTTAGTTCTAGTGTCTTGAGTATTTTTCAATCACAAATTGTAGCTGCTCTACGTCGGAATCCATGGTGAAGAAGAGTAGAACAGTTACTTCTAAAGGATAGCTGATGACTATGACTTCGTCTACACAATGAGTATATGTCAAGTATTGATTGGGTCCTTCAAAGAATGCTCATGCTGGTACTGCTTACAAGCAGGTTTCTGAGAGTTCTCGTTCGAGAACCCAAGGTGATCTTAAAAGAAGATCGATTTTTTCTCATGAGAGAAGATTCGACCATGGTGGGAAAAGGATGAAAGGCATCCGCTTAGAATCCTATACCAAGTGGTCGACCGACGGACCGATCAAGTTAGAAAGAAGTCTACACTTTAAAGACATGTCTCAAGGCCGCCCTTGGGATCAAGCGAGACCAACACCATTTTCCGATTGGTAGAAGAAGGGTATTCGCCTATTGGTCTTGGGATTATGGTCGAAGCGAGTAGACGAAGACCCAATGACCATTTTTCCGATTGGTAGAAGAAGGTATTCCGCCTTATTGGTCTTCGGAATTATGGTCAAGCGAGTAGACGAAGACCCAATACCATTTTCCGAGTAGAAGAAGGGTATTCCGCCTTATTGGTCTTCGGGATTATGGTCAAAGCAGAGTAGACGAAGACCCAACAACCATTTTCCTGATTGGCCGAAGAAGGGTATTCCGCCCTATTGGTCTTGGGATTATGGTCGAAAGCAGACTCGAAGCCGCGACTCACGAGAATACGAAGGCACACCGCCTCGTGGATACTCGTCTCTTGAGAGGCCCATCTAAAGTCTGCAGGTTCGAATGAAAAAGACAAGACTACTCGGAAGAGACTTTGAGAAGGTTTCTGTCCAAATCGACAGAAAAATGTTTGCCAATCTTTGGTACGAGGAAAGAGCCGAAGAATGCTAAGACGTTCCAGTGGACTTGAGTACGTAAACACGCCTGTGGAATAAACGACCTATTTTATTCGGTGCCTTTGTCGATGAAGCCCGCTCTGTTGAGCTATGTTATTTGTATCTGGCAACTAGTTCGTTGGCGGTGGGAGAGCGATTTTGGTGCGTAGAAGTTGAAGTGTAGACCGATTTGATATTTGATATGTAAGCCGTGTCCTTAGAGATGAAGAAATAAGATGATGATAGTTATGGAGAATCAAGAAGAGTCCGACAAAACCGCTGATGCTTGGCAGAATCAGAATCGTGGGCGTTGTTTGCGAGACGGGTATTCTCTTGTGGACCCATCTCCCACTATTGAGGAACTTTGGGTGTGCCTTGAAGTCAAGATGTTATTCGGAGGGTTCGTGTGGATCTTTGTGTATTCGACTAAATGGTTCGATCCCACACCAACCACCAAAAAGCTATATTCGATTTTATCTCCTATACCTCTTGTTATGCTGGGGGTAGTCGATCGGGTCCATTGCCTAGGGATCGAGTTATGAGCCACGCTAGCTTTCATGGGATCAAGTTTAAAACATTCACGAGGACTTCTTGAGCTCATCCATAGTCGACAGTGCACAATGAAATGCCACCTCGGTGTTAGGAGGTTCGGGAGGACTCATTTGGCCATTCGATGGCGGCCCTTTTCGTGAGTGGTCCTTATGAGTTTGTCGAGGCCCTTCGTGGTAGGCAAACGTCATTGGTGTTGGGAGGTTCGGGTGGACTCGGCCGACAATTCGATGGTAGCCTTTTTCGGAGGTGGTCACTTATGAGTTTGTCGTGCCCTTCGTGGTGAGCAAACGTCATTGGTGTTAGGAGGTTGGGTGGACTCGTGACCATTCGATGGTAGCCTCTTGGAAGGTGGTCACTTAGACCTTGTCAGGCCTTCGGGTAGGCAAGTGTCATCTTTCGGACCTTGTCGGTCCCGCCTGTCGTGGTAGGCAAGTGTTGCTTAGACCTTATCGGAGCCCCTGAGGGTAGGTAAGTGTCATCTTCGAGACCTTGTCAGCCCTTCCCGTGGTAGTAAGCGTTATCCTTTAGACTTTGTCGAAGCCCTTCGTGGTAGGCAAATGTCATCTCTTGGTTTTATTAGGCCTTTCGGGTAAACAAATTCCTAATGAAGCGAGATCTATCTCACACTTGAGAACGAATAAGTATTGCATTACTTTATTACGATTTTTAAGTGTTGAGTTCGGGTCACATTATTATTTGATCTTATATGTTATATGACTTGCTTAGTTATTGATTAATGGTTTAAGATTATACATTTTTCACGTTGATTGATGATGAATTATTGACAAGAAATGTTCAAAGGTGCAATAAGGATAAGAATTTGTTAATTATTTCATTGATATCTAAATCTGTTTACAAAGGAGATGTCTTTTTCAGAATCCTAAAGCTTCGGATGATATCTTTAGCTTCCTTATTGTCTTATTTGTCCAGAAAAAGTCAAGGAGAGCGGGTTTACTTTGGCCACTACAAGTTTGGCTTTTATTTACTTCGACAAACCTCGTACCCTTGAGTACATATGGACAACTTCATTGTTCAAATTTCGTTGGATTTCACCGTAATTTGCTTCAATCTCCTTATGAATCGATCGATTAGTGGTGGGCCCAAATCCCTAAGAGTCCGGAGTTCTCGAAGTTTCTCTTCAAGCTTTTGACGATGGGCCATTTGCTCTCGCATCTTTAGCTTGGATATCTTTATTTTGCTTGACGTAACCGAGTTGGATTGGGTCGGATCTTGATTTTCTTCACCAAAATTTCGCTTTTTTCTTGGAAAATCGATATTTATATCGATGATGACTTGATGAGTGGCGGGATGTCTTCAAATCTTCTTTGGTTCTGCAAGGTCTTTCCGAAGGCACTCATTGTCTTGAATAACAACTTTGAGACTACTTTATCTTTCGCCAAAGCAGACTTAAGTGGTATTCTCTTCGAGCGGCTTCTCTTCGACTTTGGCATCTTGGTATTTGGGGACGGGCGTCCAAGAAGCGATGTTTACTGCGGATGATCGGTGTTAATCTATCGATTCAAAATTAATGGGCCGATATGAAAATGGATAAGTTAAGTTTACTCTAGCTTGGTACTTCATTCCTCGTGAAAGGAGTCCATGATAGAGTTAGTTGTTAGAATCGGTGGTGGTTGTCCAGTATTACAGACGAAGGAGTTGTAGAGCTCATAGGGAAAATTCTCTTGATTCTCGCCGAGAGAGTGGGGATTCCGAGGCTTGAACTTTGAAGTCCCGAGGAGGTTGGTTGTCTTTTCGAGAAAGTTTGAGTGATCGCTCCACTTGTTCTTGGGCTCTTCGTCGAAACAACAATTTCGGTAGGGGTGGTTGGCGGAGGATCGGTTTCATTAGAGGTACTTGTGGTTCTCTGAATGGGAGGATCTCGCTGGGTTTTCCTCTTTTTGGCGCGAAGGATTCGGATCCGTTCGTCAGAGGGCATATCGAGGAGGCACTCAGTGTGAGTTTGTGTGGGGTGTGTTTGGGTTTTCGGCCAGCTTGCTTTCTTCGGCGAGGTTGGCTTGTCCCTTCAATAGGAGTTGATTCGGTGGCTTGAAGATCTTCAGTTGATACTTCGGCAGAGGTCGGCGAAGATGTACTAGAAAGAAATCTGTCTGGATCCCTTCAATCGATTGACGTTGGTTTGATCAGAGACACTGCAACAGATGAGGAATAATTGTTTACGATAACTACTAATGGAAATTGGGAGTTAAACAATAAAGTGGGTTCGAGACTTACAGTTATGGTCGTACAACCATGCTTGTTTACTCAGAAATCCGAAACTCCATTCCTTAATGTGAATCTTCTCTAGAAGGCTCGCCATTTCTCTCACTCGTTCCGTTGAAATATTTCCGAAGTTTGGAGAGATGCGATCGGAAGTGGTCGGTCGGTATGGAGGAGATTTGGGTCCTTTGACAAAAAACCACTCCTTATGCCATCCTTGGTCGTCGAAGAGGTGTATCCAGATTTCTATTTGAATTGTTGTTTGAGATTTACCTATTGGGCCTTGGTAAGTTGTATCTTGGGCCTTTGTTGATCTCATTATAATTCCTTTTAATCTCGGATAGATTCCACTTATACTCTTTCATTAAACCTCTGCTTAATAAAAAGACTAGGGGGTAATGTTCAGCCATAATCCTTTTCCTTATTCAGTAGAAATTATTGGGCTCCTCCTCCTTGGATCGTGTTATGCTAAGTCATTGGTTGAATCCTATCACTTGGGTCATTTCTATTATTATTTGGGCTTAGTCATTATATTGGCCCATTATACAAATTATCACTTAACCCAACTTTGACAAGAATCATTATGCCAAATGACGTTTGATTATTGTATGTTCCGCCACTTTCTTTGCATGGCATTAATGAGGATGGGACTCGGATGATGGCCGTGGTGGCAAACAAGAATGAGAGGGGTGAAGGTAGACCGCTTACTTTTACCGGTGAAGTAATAGGAAGTGAGGGAAAAAGGTGTCTGAAGGTGGTGGGTGGCACGGTAAACCGGATAGTGGAGTATGCATGGGGCTAAGATCACATAAGAGGGTAAGTAACACACACATTTCAATTAGAATTCTAATTCTATCTCTCTCAGACACTAGATAATTTTTTTCTCCATTGTTGACCTTGTGATCGTCAGATCGACTTCTCACGCCGGGAGTTTATCCTCGATGGTCGGGCCGTCAAGCTTTTGTGATTGACTTTATCGAATGCAATGGGGAGATATGGACGACGTCTTGGTGATTGGGACGTGGAGAAAGATCTTGGCGTTAACAGGTATGATAAGGTTAAAAATTTGCTTTCCAGTCCAAAGAGGCCTTGGCTTCAAAATTGCTGGTGCAGGTATTCTCCCATCAAAATCCTCCCACCACATTAACATGTTCATAATGACATCCTATCATATATCACGACTTAGTAAGCTCAATTATTTTCAAGCCAAAAAAAGCAAAAGAGAATGTTCAAATAAAGAGGTAATAATGACCTTCTCAATAAATGTATCCCTTTTTGTGATTTTACAGCATCCTAAAAGTGTATCCTGGACAATTCCCATTACAGGACAATTTGCCTGAGGTGACACAATGCATTTAGGCACCATCATTAGTTCCATTTCTTCTGCTCTAGTTTCAAATGATTGAGGAACATGCATGTTCATCTCATCACCATCAAAATCAGCATTGTAAGGTGAAGTAACGGACAAGTTCAAGCGGAAAGTTGAATATGGCATGATCTTTATCTTATGTCCCATAATGGACATTTTATGGAGACTAGGCTGCCTATTAAAAAGGACATAGTCTCCATCAATCAATTGTCGCTCCACCTGCATCATGATAATATAGGTTACATACCAGCTTTGGAAGACTCAACACCTCGTTACTAACCACTAGGAAGGTAATATGATATCACCTTGTATCCAAGCTCCAGATGTTGATCACTGCTTTGCTTCAAATAACGAAGATCAAGCCGTTGTCCATCAGCCCTAATTATATACTTGGCTCCAGTTTTTCCGGGTTGAGGATGGGGACCATACTCAACAAGCTCCCTCAACCTGTACATGGTCTCGTTATGACAATTAACAAAAATAACCGGATGAAAAGGTATAAGACAGAAAACTCCATGAAATATAAGAAACCTTTCAATGTTGAGTGGAGTTACTGGTTCTGAATATGTGAGATTCATTGCAATACTCCATGGAACCCCCAATTCATCTATATTAATATTTGGATCAGGTGTAATAACAGTCCTAGCAGAAAAATCCACTCGCTTGCCCATCAAGTTACCTCGTACCCGTCCATCCTTTGCCTTCAGCCTACTACATATTGCTTTGATCGGTTTAACTGATCGCTGTGTTGCCTATAAAGTCTGAATGTTACTTCTATGATCTACGGAGTCAATGTTGAAAATTCAAAGTATAGAAGCATAAACACAAGGACCATACCCTTGGCTGACCAGGCAACTCATTATCAAAGTATGTAGCTATATAAAACTGCAATAACTGTGAAAACTCTGAGATTATGTGTGCAGGCACCCCATTTCTCTCCTGCCTCTTTAAATTCTCATTGTACCTAATTATCATTGCCAGCTGATGAGTCAAGTCATCCTGTAGTCAAAATTGACAGGAAATCAGCATTCACCTATGAACCGCATACCTTAAAAATTATATAAAAGATGCGAAGTCTACCCAAGTGCTTTTATTTTTTGTGATAAGTAATTTCTTCTAGTGATTTTATATATACTCAAGGAAAAAAGAAAACTAATACGTGATCCCAGAAAAATGCAGAGCACAACAGGAAGTAGCTTGCCTCACTCCTTCTGGAGGTATCCATCGTCACAGAAGGTCTCATAGGAGGTGGAGGTATTGGCAGAACTTGAAGAATCATCCAATCTGGACGAGCAAATTTTGGGTCCAAGCCTAATAATTGGCAGTCTTCATCACTTATCCTTTTTAAAACACCAAGGACCTGGTAAGCATGTAAACCAATATAAGATATATAATCAAAAAACAACTCCATAAGAGGAAACACCCAAAGAGGAAATAAAGACGGAAATAACCAAATCATAATGACTTACCTTTTCTGCAGAAAGTTGTTGTTTTCTCTCAACAGGTTCAGGAAGCTGCTCCTGGGTATCATTCTTCCTTTTTTGTTCCTTGTATTCAGAAATCATTTGCATACCTTCAATTCTAAGTTTTGGCTGCTGAGCACCACAACCACCCCTATTCTTTATCACTTGTTGGTCAGAACCTTGGCCTTTGACCTCAAGCTCATCACCTCCTTCACATTTGGTTTTATTTTTGCAGGCATCCAAAACCTTCTTAAGCCTATTTTTAGGATTTGAACTTGGAATCTTCCTACAGAACATTATTAAAATGATATGATAAACACATAGTTACTAATCCACTGAAATAAGAACCAGAACATAAAAAAAAAGTACACGTATAATATTCTAATTTTTCTTCTCTATTTCCTTTTCCGTCCGTATTTGGCAACTACACGATTGATATGAAATTTGTCAAGTGTGTACATAATTCATCTAAGCAAACGGTGTAATCATGAAATTTACATGCAAAACTCATATAAGCCGATAAGCAAGTAAACATTAAACAGAAAATTGTACATGTTCTGAGAAGTACAACCTATATAAAGTTAAATCCTAAACAGCTTTCAGGCTCTCCTTGTTTAGAGGCTAACTTAACACTGGATGTAAAAGACGATCCGTTTGACGCCTTAATGGGTTGTCAGTTCGATGGCAAATGCATATTAAGGGAATAAATTTATTTTTTCTTCATATCTACTTTCATGTCTACATATGAACTTGATCCTAAAGATGACAGATTAAAGAAGAAAAGTAGTACTGTTTCAGATAAAGAATTTAAAAGTTGATTCCACAAATTATTCGTATTTCAAGTTTTAATAAGCACTGTCCATTCTGACGTTTCATTTCATTATATACGGTGGATACGGAGCTCTACTGTGAAAAACAGAAGTCAATATGTTACTTAAATTAACTAGAAACAACAATTTATGAAAGCTCATAGTAGATGCAAAATTAGCAATATATATATATATATATATATATATATATATATATATATATATATATCTTTGAGCTCCTAAAATGCAATTTAGATTTATATTTTCTCTAAAATTGTGTTATAACTGCATCCTTCTGAACTTGAGGCTATGAATATTCAGTTGCTCTCTTATGTAGATGACCTGCATTTTTCCTTGGCTCTTTTAATGATGATATGCCGTAATTGATATAATATCCGAAGCAGGATCAATGTTTTATGTTAACTTAACATACATTCAGACAATCTTAGGTATCTATACCTGAATAGAAAGTCAAAAAAATAAACATGAATAAAATGTTTAGCTACCATACGTCATCAGTGATATATTATTTTGTATTGTAACATGAAGGTAATGCCATTGCTTATCATATTGAATAATGTCATAAATCTAACTCATATAAATCACGAATCTAACTTATACTGTCCTTCTTGTCCTGAATCTCACACACTTCTACAGAGTTATACATCTAAATAAGAAATATAAAAACTAAATTCTCAATCATATAGCAGCGTTAGCAACTCTCAACAATAAAGAGGCTTGCACTGGGCTAAACCTCAAGAGTGACTTATGTAGCTACCCTAGAAGTCGAAAACAGTAAATTTGTAGTGTGTGTATATATATATGTATGTATGTATGTATGTATAATCAACTATCATAAATAAGCATCAAAAGGGGATGCCGTCATGCGACAAACCTTAATATTATGTAAAATAATTTTTTGTTTCTTCCAATGCATTGGCAATACTAGTTCCAGTTCCTGCCTTTGGCGGAACTAGGGAGGGCGGGCGGTGGCGGTGAGGCGGTGGGGCACCTTTGAGAGAAGCGGGCGGTCCAAGGGTCTAGCAGGAGGGAGGCGGGGAGGCCACCGGCCGATCAAGCCTGCTGCGATCTGCCATCATCATCTTCTTCAGTTCTTCTTCTTCAACTGCTGCTTCTGCTGCTTCGGTTCCCCCGCTTGCGTAGTCGTCATTGATGATGCAGCTAATTAATGGCCGAAAAATACTAGTGCTAGACTTTTCTTATATGTACACAGTACACTCCTTATCTATTACTAGGATTTAGGAATAGTCTTAAATCTTAATATTATATAGTAATTCTGTATACCAGAAGGGCAAGACTATCACGGGAATATGCAATGTTTATCCTAATAATTGGGCTTTGGTCCAATACACACTATCACAACTTAACTTCTTTTTTTTTAAGTTTTAACTGGTATTGATAAAATTTGGTAAACAAAGTTCTCTTTTTATGTTAATTTTTTTAGATTAATTTATTATATATAGCATGTTTATAAATACACTTTTTATGTAAAAAAAGTTAAAAATATTTATTATTTAAAATTTGATATTGGGCTTTTGATCCACTTATGATTACTTTGATAGCGTTATAATTGTAATTGTGAGTTCTTAATTGATGTATTTTGACGATGTTCAAAATCAAATAAAAGACCTTAACTCCACTCTCTCATGCATTCTTTGTAATCTACACGTCGTTGTTAGGATCTCCGGTAACCGCCCTCAATTTTTGCCCCCCCCCCCTCAAATTTTTTTTCTGGTTTCCTGTGGCCCTTGCTTTTCAGACACTAGAGAGTACACAAGTCACTTTTACATGCATAGGATAGAATAACATAAGGGGAAAAGAATGTCAACATTCCTAAAAGCCAAAAGCCAGAAAACAAATTATAAGGTATATTATGAATAGGTATTTTATAAACCCATAAGCTCAAAAGTATAGTTGAAATGACAACAAATTCGAGCATATGACAAGACAACAAACATTACTGTTTCTTTTACTGAGCTGATGATTCAGTCATCTACAATTCAGTTCAAAACCGCTCTGGTTTTTCTTCCTACTTTTCTGTGATTCTATAACAGCCATTTCCTTAAGTCCAGTGCTTGTTCATAGTACGCTAAAATCAAGATGCCAAAGTCTCAGAAACATCAATAGCTAAAATAAACAGTAAAAAATCAGCATGAAATAGTGCAAACCCATCTAATTAATCAAATGAAGGTGTTAATGATACAAATTTAATAGGTTAGACCTGGTCAGCAAGTATTTTGGAACAATTGAAGCAGACACAACGCATGATGCTGAGCACAATCTTCATAAATCCTATATGAAACATTGGCTTGGCGAGTTCGAGGCGGCCAAAATGGCCGGGACACTCGGCCATATTAGCCATGCATGTCTCACACTTGCTTCTCCGATCAATGGTGCCGAGCCGAGGGTCGCTCAGGCCTCCCACCTTGGGCTTCCCTCTCTCCGTTGTCTCTCGGTGCTCAATTTGCAGCACCGACATTTGCCTCTGCCACCAAAATAAATTTGAACAGGAAACAAATGCTTGATTAAGCAAGTGAAAAAGTGAACGAACCCTAGGGAAAAAGGTGAATAAGTTGAAATTAAGGGAAGATAAATAGTGTACAATATCGCCAGGACTGAGTATGCCGAACTGAACCGTCCGGACTTTGGTGACTTGAGCCGGAGAGTATGCGAAGCGCATATCCATGGCGGTGAGCACGAATTTGCAATTAAAATTGTTCTTTGATTTCGCTTTCTTCTTTTTTCGTTATTAAGTTTTAGTTAATCAGTTTATTTGTTCGTTATTGATTTATTACTATTACGAAGAAAATTGTTGATTGATCATGAAGTTCTTTTTCCCTCTCCCTATCTATGAAACGTTGGGAGGGGAAGGGCGTATTTATAGACGCAGAAAGCAGTGTTTTGGGCCCAAGTCACGATTTTCGGGATGGAGTAATCTATATAATAAAATATAAATAATTTTAAATTTTTGACTTAATCAATAAATTCATTCAAATTTTAAAAATAAAATTGTCCATACAATGGTGCCGGAGACACGGACCCAACTAGTTTACTACTATGTCGTGATTCTAATTGGAAACATAATAATTTTCTCTTTCTTTTACATTTCTTTTTTCAAAAATTTTACTTGTAAGATCTCCCTAACCTTAAACGAATTGGTATCGTATCAATTTATAAGTATTACTACTAATACATTAAATATATTAAAATTAATGTTCATATATTTTTACATTAATTTATTTATTAACAAGTCTAACGATCCATTTAATTCGTTTAATATAAAAAAAATAAAATTACAATGTCATTAACTTTTTTATTGATCACAATCACATATATTTAATAAAATACATGTTTTAAAAAAAAATTAAAAATAATATAATTTATTTATTATACATATCTCGTATGTATGCATCTCTCGATTGGCTAGATTTGTTTTGATCCATTTTCCAAGCTTTTTACGGCAATGGTGATGAAAGGGAGGCACTCCGTCTCGGAAAACTTCTTTAGCTACACGTCATTTTTTCCTCCTTCCTTCTCATTCTCCTCGCGTTCGGAATTCCCTCCATTCCGACCACTTCTTCTCCCATTTCTCGATCGAAAAGCCCATGATCTCAGCTCCATCGTTCACAATTCTGTGGCCAGGTAACTTACTTTCAGATTAATTTATTAATTCTTCTTTATTATTCTATGAATTGTACTGATCTGATCTGGTGTAATATTCGAATGTTGTTCAAGTCATGGAGATGATGGGAGGGGGTTGAATTAAGTCATCTCTTGGGAGCCTAGAGCCGATCGATCATAATTTTCTGCTTTTAAAGATTTTAATTCTGTTTTTACTTGTAAATATGTTCTATTTTTTTGATTGCATATAAAGGTTTAATTTTTTTTATGGATGTGTTTGAGTAATAATCTTGTATTTATTTGGAATTAAATTTTCTCAAATGTGTGTTTTGTTTGATTTTATTAATGCACGTATAAACCTTGATTTGTTACTACAGTATAGCTCGTGAGAGGTTACCACCGACTGACAGTTAAAATTGGGGTTGATGGACACTTGAAATCAGGGATTGAATTGCATTGTCTGTGTAGAATGAAAGCCTTAAACGTGTAGCCAACTTTAGTAAGTTCACATAAGTTTGAAAATTAGATATCGAAGGATTTATGGTTTTCGACTTTCGTATTGCACATAGATTCATCAAGGTTTTCGTTCATTTCTCACTAATATCCTTAAAGATCTGATGTGATGTAATCATGATTAAGATGCTAATCACCCTGTTTGACATGTTAAATACACCTCAGTTCCACATTTTAAATTATATAAAAGGCAGCTTGCATGTATGTTCCACTAATAAACTTTATGTTTTTGTTCAATGGATGTATAATTGATTTTGACCTCACCAAACTGAATTTTGTATACATTTACTTTGTGAAGTCGAAGGATGACTGTGAGTATCTAATCAATCTTGCTAAGCCTCATATGGGAAAGTCAAGGGTTGTTGATAGTGCAACTGGGAAAAGCAAAGATAGCAGGTGTTAAACTTCCTATTTCTCTTCTTTAATACAGTCGGACATGAAATATTTAAACCTTTACATTTTTATCACCTTGTTATCTTTGTTTTTAATTTATGCTTATTATACTTCTGAGGTAATTGTACATGCAAGGTGCGGACGGGTTCTGTAACATGTCTGGCTAGAGGACGTGATAAAACAGTACAAAACATCGAGAAACGAATTGCAGATTTCACCTTCTTACGCGTAGGTATGCAGTTTCGAACTACTTGTCAACCATTTCCTCCTCATAGGTTGTTTCTTCATGCATTGGTGATCTGTCATTACATTTAGCCATTAGTTTTCTTGATAGCTTGTATAGTGAAACAAAACCCAGCAAGTTCCAGCTTCAAGGATCACGAGAGGGCTTTGTTGTGAGCTTGGTCGACACTAGTTGCTAGTTTATGTCTAGGAAAATTCTCTTTATGAGTTATGCTGATTAAACTAAAGTAACAAAGGGGTAGTTAACTACTTTTTTAAGAACAAAGTGTAGAAGTGGAAATAGAAGGATCATTGGATCACCTACTACGAACTCTCATTTATCAGTGGGATGGATGATATTATTGTTTGGAATGTATTCGCTGTCCAAACTTGTGGGCCATAATAGCTTTGTGATGATTTTCTCCGTATTTTTAGGTCTTTTATGGGTATTTATTTATTTATTTTGATAGTCTTTAATAAGTATCGTGAACCTACTATTTACTGAATTGAAATTGGTATGTATCATCATTGGGTGGTGTTTTGTGATGAAGTTTGTTAAATAGAAAATTTTCAAGACGGAACTTTCCTCATTTTTATGGTATAGGTAATAAAGAGGTTGAATTTTTTGTGAGGGGTACAGTACAACAGGTTTTGCGTACTTGACAGTCCTCTGTCACGGCCCATTTTGAATAAAACAAAATGAGAAATAGAGGCTACCCACTTAAAGGGGGGAGAGGGGGTAGATGACTGTGATTCACTGTAGGGAGATTTAAACCTCCACTTGAGAAAATTCCTATTTTGGAAAAGATTTCTTCTTGTATTTTTCATTACTGAAATTCATATAATATACATAAACCGTAAGTACCAACAGATTTCACTTACTTGCAAATACCAACTCCTAAAATAACTATTAACTATACTTAACGTTCACGAGCTCAACCGAGTTGAGATGTCCAGCTGATTTCTTGGCTTTAGTAAGCTGAGCTTTACAATGTTTAAGTTTGGCTTGTTTACTAGCCCAAAAAATTGAGTTCAAACTCGATTTGTTTACATAATGATCATGTTGGGTATAACATGAATCCTTATTGGATTTTGATTTAGGTATTACCTAGAATCCTTTTTGGTCTAGGAAAGTTATCTTTTCTACCTATACTCAATTTAGTATTTTTAATCCTATTTGGTTATGGATTTTCCTATGACCTATAAATATAGGTGCTAGGATTTTGGAGAAGAGACATTCAGAAACATTCTAAGAATTCTCATAGTTCTCTCTTTATCTTGTACTCTTTAGATATTTATTTAGTGGATTTCTTCTGCCTTCTTCGTGGTTTTTCCCGATTTGGGTTTCCACGTAAAATCTTGTATTATTGTCTTTATCTTTCTGCGTTGATTTAATGTGTTTGTCACAACAGATCAAGTTCAAGCTGGGCTAACCAAACTGTGCAACGAGCTGTTCATGAACAGTTTGACTCACCTGCAACCCTATTAGAAGTTGTACCACTGCTCCCTTTTATCTAGCCTCTGTATCAACTCTGTAACACTATTGCCACTACCTCATTTAGAGCTGCAGGACCCAGTTAATTATTATTTTTTTGAGTTCTCTATTGAAAGTTTTCTTTTTATGGTGTTTATATACTGAACTTCAATTAGTTCGATTCAATTTCTTTCAATTCAAGTAAAACTTGGAAAATGCTAACTAGGGGTGGGTAAAACTTTCGTTATATTCGGTTTTTAGGGAAACCGAACAAGTTCGAACCGGCCGGTTCGGGACAAATAGTAACCGGTTCGGGTTCGATACATGGAACCGGTATATACCGGATTTTTGGGACCTGGAATGAGAAGGGGTTTGGCATGTTCGGTATATGCCGAACCGGGGTGGTTGTACCGAGATAAATTAAACACAGAGCAAAAAACCCTTATCAACTTAGAGAGAGAATGGGGATAGGAAAGAGGATTCACCTTTTGAGAGGTGGACTGATGGGCAGCCTTGTAATCCTTGTGAAGGATGTAAAGTCCCGTTGCGACGCCATTGCCTACTGTTGTGCCTGCGAAGAATGAAGTAATCTTTTACTTCTTGTGAAGTAATGTTGGGGTTTTGTTACTCTTGCAAAAAGGTACGAGCATTAGCAGCCTATCAAATATTTTTCGGTTATCTTTTTTGACTTTTTGTGAAGTAATGTTGGGGTTTTGATGGGAAGGTTTATCCTTTTGCGAAATCTGCAAAGAAGATTGAGGTTTTGATTGGAAGGTTTATCCTTTTGCGAAATTTGCAAAGTAGATTGGGGTTTTATTTGATTCTGATTTACCAAATTTGGGGTTTCTCATAAATAAGTTCTGCTACTATGTCTTCTAACTTCTCTAAAAAAATAATTTGGGTTTATCCTTGGCATGAATTAGCAGTAAGGCTTGAGTTCTCATTTGAAAAAACAACCGGTACAATATGGGTAAAAACCGGTATCTTGCCGGTACCGAAACCGGTTCGGTATACTGGTCCAACCGGTATCGGTACCCAATTTTGGTTAAATTCGGTAACCGTTTCGGTTCAGTTCGGTCCGATCCGGTATGGGCCAGTTAATTACTAATGAATAGGCCTAATGCTAACTATTTTTGATGCAAAAGTTGTCTTATTTTCTGTGATCCACTTATTGGCTTACAATGAATTCTTGTTTGTTGTTACATTTAATGTGTCTTCATTCTGTAACATATAGGGGATGGGGAAGGACTTCAAATTCTCCACTATGAAGTGGGCCAAAAGTATGAGCCTCACTATGATTACTTTCTTGATTAGTTCAACACTAGGAACGGAGGACAACGTTTAGCTACGGGTAGCTCTTATGTACCTGTAAGTACCATCTCCTTATGGACCTCACTTGGGGTATAGTGATTTGACTTGACACCCCCCCCCCCCCCTCTCTCTCTCTCTGACACACATTATTGCTTTTGTTTTACAGATCAGAGGTTGAAGAAGGGGGAGAGACTGTTTTTCCTGCTGCTAAAGGTAATTTTAGTGCTGTTCCTTGGTGGAATGAGCTATCTGAATGTGGGACAGGAGGATTATCTGTTAAACCAAAGATGGGTGATGCATTTTTATTCTGGAGCATGAAGCCTGATGCAACTATAGATCCTTCAAGTTTGCATGGTTAGTTTAAGTTCTTTTTACACTGATTTGAAATGTATGTTGCACAGAATTCTTGATCTTGCTGATTTGGCAAGAGGGCACGTTTCTCTGTGCTTAGTTTCATTTTTGTCATTAAGATCTCTGCATTGGCTTGAATATAGTTTTTCGAGTGTTCCTTTTGCTCTAATTTGAGTTGTGAATTTTGTGTCTTTGTTAGGTGGATGTGGTGTGTTATGGAAGGGAACAATTGGTCCGCTACAAAATGGATGCGTGTGCGGCTTAATTCAGCTTGCAGAAGGTAATTTTCTTTACTTGTAGAAAAGTATTGAAATTCCAAGGCTTGAGCTACACCTATGAACTGTCATGATCTATTATAAAGTTCAAACTTAGCTTCAAAAGAGAAGGTAATTTGATGATTAAAAATGGTACTGAATATGAGCTAGGTCATAATAGTAATTCCTGTATGCTGATCGAGATCCACATCGTTAAGAAAAGTATACCTTGCCAAGCAATGGTGAATCAGACAACTTGACTAATGCACAAATCATTCAGTTACGTGATTTAACTTAATCAAGATAGATTCACATTCGGCAACACATTGATTCATAATTACTAAAAAGTCATGCTGTGGATAAAGGGAGGGGGTGTTGTGGATATGGCAGCATGTAGACATCGATTTGTGTATTTTTTTGACATAGTTGTAAACTTGGGGCAGTGTTACACATCCATCCATAATCACCACACTTTTTCATTTGGTGATGTAGGATGTAATTTTATCACGTCCTGGGCACCAGTTTCCTCTCAGTTTGTTAGGGGCTAAATCTAATGATGTTATGCTCAATTTGTGTAGAACATCATCTATTATTACCTGACCTATAATTTGTATGAACGTGTTCTTGTTCACCCATTGATTTTCTCTCTACAAATACTCATGTCCTGTATGCAGCATGTATGGTTGTGTTTGGTTGGTGGGAATGGAATGGAATGGGCTACGAATGGAATGACCATTGCTTATGGAATGGCTTAAAAGATGTTTGGTTGCTTAATTGGAATGAGCATTCCATTCCTTTAGTTATTCCCTTCCAAATCTGAAAGTTATTTTTCATTCCTTTCTAAATAGATGGGTTTATTTCATTCCTTTGGGCTTCGTTCGACTTTATCCTCTTCCGTTGATCGAACTTCTCATCATCAGCCCTACCTTCTCTTCACAGTACCTTTTCTCCCTACCTTTCTCCCACCGATCGAAGAAGCAAATTAGCACCAATGTCGTTTTCACATCGAATTGATCGAGCAAATCGCTAGAGGAGAATAAAGGTATTATCAATTTGGTTCTCTTCATTATTCTCGTTCAATATTTTCACCGATCTCTTTCTCATATCCAATTGATCTACATACCATAATTAGCACTTGAATCTAGCTTTCGATTTTGTTTGAATCTAGATTTATCATTTTCGGTCTATATGTATTTGTATATATGCTCTACTCTTTCAATTCCATGTTTAATTTCATTAATTGTTTGGGTTTTTGTTTGTTTTGCTAGAGTATCCTCCATTTTGTCTTCTAAATGTTTGATAATTTGACTCAAAGATAACTAACAAGTAGATAATTGTATTGTACTCCTTTTATTTTCTGCTTTGGCTTTTCCTTTCCATTTTCTATAAGTAGATATTGTACTTGTAGTTGAACTCTCCCTATTTGATATATACACACAAATTTGATAAACCCAAAGATCAAATTAGATTAGGGGGAGGTAATTTGATTCCTAAACAACTGTTGTTTCATCATATGTAAATCTTGAGTTCTAAAGGGATTTAGTTGACAAAACGGGGGATGTGTAATGTAATTCAATTCAAATTGACTTTAGAAATGATAAATTTAACCAAGAAAATAAAATGTGGGCAGTCATTTTAGGGTGGAGGGTGTATTAGTTTGGTACTCATATGTATTTATTTATTTGTAATACAAACAATTCCCTCTTTAACCCACTTAAAAATATATATATTCTGTTGTATCATGGACTCATAAGACTATTTTGTGCAATAGCATATATTCTGGAAATTTCATGAACCAAAATAAGTGATCTTGTGAATGCTTATTATTCTCTGGAAATTACATGAACCAAATAAACATCATAAATAACTATAAGATTTGATTTTGCAATAAGGTTAGTTGCTTTTAGTTTAGTACTAATTGATTGTGATGTGAGAGAATAATTACGGTCACTAAAGAGTGTTACTAATTTAGACAATGCTGGGGTCACTATTCTTAACCTTAAAAATTTGCATTATTCTACCTATCGTGCATATATGAATTGGATTCGTGACCTTTATGGGGTGTAATCATATATGAATCCTCATGTTTCTTTGATGTTCAATCACTTTTTTCTTTCTTTTGGAAGTATATTCTCCATCTTATATTACTATTCTAGATCTAATAAGATTCATTTTGGTCTGGTTTTTACGTAGAAGTACATGTGATTGGGCTACATTAGAGGCTTAGAGCTTTCAAAAGTACATACATAAGATGTTTGTTGACCTGTAAACAGGACATGTTGAATAATAAGGTTGCATCATACATCATCATAACCTTTGCTCATTTATAACTACGTACTACTTGGATCAAATTTTTAGCCAAACTTGTTATCTAGAATTTCAGATCATGTTTTGATCACTTCTATGGTAATTCAAGTATTCAAGACTCTTCTTCATCTTCAGTTTCATTGTGTTAACTTGTGGAGAAGATTTTTTTTTTAAATAACAACAGTGTGTAATTGGCTTGTTGAGTTTATACGGCTGGGGCATGAATCTGTATTGCTAAAGCTTTTCTCTTGCATGAGACTGTGTTTTTTATTGACTGTTATAATTTAGCTTAAAAGTATATGCAATTTAATCTTATATAAAACTTTGGTATGCAGGTTCATGAAAAAGCTGCTAAGTGGAGTTACAATCGTTTTCTATGGTTTAGTGATCTTAGTATAATCTTATGGAAAAGATAGGACAATCTTTGAAAAAGCTGCTAAGTAACATGTTATGTTACTTTTTGTTTATTTATATATATGATTTGTATTAGCTTTAAGGCTTTTTTTCATGAAGGTGTTTATTTGAATTTTAAATGCATAAAATATAAAAAAAATATTTTTTATTCATTTTATAAATTTGTAGTATATAAAAAATAAAAAAGATCATTTCACATTCTATTCATAATGTAATTCATATAAACTACACTTAAATTAGAATAATAATTTTATTCCGAAAAGAATGAATGGACAAACCAAACGTCAAAATGAGACCCATTCCATGCATGCAAAGAAATGGTAACCAAACATAGCCTATGCGTTAACCCCACTCCACTGACACACACACACACACACATATATATATATATATATATATATGAGAATCCATCTATATATTTGGTTCTTAATGGGCCATTATTATATGAAGATGAACTTTTAGATCGTTGATCAACTTATTGGAAGGCTTAGATCGATTGCCATAATTGTCCAGTCGGCACAAGTTTTACCGGCTTTTATTTTAATATATTGCATTGCATGGTCAATTGTTATTATTTTAATATTAAAATACTTGGTAATACATGACTTATCTTAGGTCGAAATTTTTTTTTACGCATTTCTCCATTTTATGGAATATTTCGGTACATTAAAATCGCATTAAAAAATATAAAATTTACCGACTTATCTGAAGTAGAATATTACTCTTTTTTTTTTTGCATTTGGAGTAATCAAAATTGCACTCTTGTTCACTTTGTATACTCATGAAGGCAAATGAATATTAATATTTTATAATATTGATATTAATATAATATTTTATAATATTAATATTAATACTAATATTACAAAATATTATAATATTATTATAAAAATATTAATACTTATATTACCCCAAAATATTAATAATTATAATATTAGAAAATATTATTACAATATTTTGTAATATTAGAAACTATTATTACAATATTAATACAATATTTTGTAATCACATTATAATATTAATATTTTAGTAATCACATTAATATTAATATTTTTGTAATAATATTATAATATTATTTACAAAATATATTTTTTAAGTATTAATATTTTTGTAATAATATTATAATATTTTGTAATATAATATTATTACAAAAATATTAATAATTATAATATTTTGTAATATTAGAAAATATTATTTTTGTAATAATATTATAATATTTTGTAATATTAGTATTAATATTTAATATTTAATATTAGTATTAATATCAATATTTTAAAATATTAATATTCATTTGCATTCATGAGTGTACAGTGAACAAGAGTGCAAGTTTTGATTACTCCAGCCGCAAAAAAAAAAAAAAAGAGTAAATACCCGGCCGGTACAAGCTGTGCTGGCTGGAGTATTTTATATTTTTTTAATGTGATTTTAATGTGTTGAGTCATCCCATAAAATGGAGAAATGCGTAAAAAAAAAAAATATCCGGCCGGTACAAGCTGTGTCTGCTGGAATATTTTAATATTAAAATGATAACAGTTGACCATGCAATATATTAAAATAAAAGTTTCAGAAACTTGTGCTTACCGTAAGCAATTATGACATTCAATCTAAGTTCTTCCAATAAGTTGATTAATGTGATTCAAAAGTGGGTTGTTATAATATGTCCATAAGAACCGTTGCCATGGATGGATTCTTATATATATATAGTTCGGATCTAAGTTTCACCTCTTATCAACTCATTCAACTCATCCTTTAATGATTTTGATTCATGATTCGATCGATCATATAACCGTCGTTTATACTTTTAATGACGGACAACATATAACGTCATTAAAAGTATAAACGATTTATATATTTAATCGAAGCTGTTAAAAGGGTGAATTTCGGATAAATTGAATAAGGGGTGAAACTTAAGATCCTGACTATATATATATATATATATATATATATATATATATATATATATATATATATATATAAAGAATTAAGGTAGGTACGTAGGTAGCACTAGATGGTGCTATACTGCTATGAATGAATGATAGTTATTTGGAACCCAAAAACTCCTAGTAAGCTAGCTGGTGGCAGTACTGTCACCAATGGCTTGGCTTGGCGTTGCGTACCTTAAATATGTTATTATTATTATTATTATTATTATGCATGGCATGGTATAGTACACGAAAGCTAGCTTGGCTAATAATAATACAGTAAATAAGTTAGTTGAACCTAGCTTAATTAAGAGGAGAAAACAACAACATATTGCTCAAAACATAAAATAAATGTATATTACATCCTTTCCGAACTTAAATTAATATAATATAATATGATGAATTGAAGTTGATGTTTATTTATGAACTAATTATATATAAGATTTATTATTATTTTTCAAAACCTTAATTATTTATTAATTCATTACATACATACATACATACATGATGATATATGATGGCTCTCCGGTCTCCATCAATTTAATTTACTTGTGTAATTGTTAAGACAAAGCAGCTAGCACATCCCTGGCCTTTTGTTAAAATTCATTCCATTTTAGTAATATATTTTATTATTATTTGATATATATATATATATATATATATATATATATATATATACCTAATAATATATTAATTAGAAAGTTTCATATATCATTTAAGTAGTAGTAGTAATAAGAATAATTTGCAGAAACACGAAACACCAAACAAACATATATATATATATATATATATATATATATATATATATATATATATATATGTTAATGCACCTTTTCTATACATGAGTTTTGATCGATTTAGAGATTAATTTAGACTTATTAATTAATTGAATTTGTATTAAATTAAAAGTGCATTTGATAGTCTATTACAAGGAGATTAATAGAGAGTAATATATGATTCAAGTAGAAATTATATATTATGTTTTAATTGTATTCAAATTGGTGAATATGAAAAAGTTCATTGTTGTTTAAGAAAACTATTTTCTTAAGTCCCACAATGAGTAGTGTTAACGCCAGGATCTTCTGCCACGTCCCAATCACGTAAGACGCCCTGATCCTGCTCAGTAAACACGATAAACACCACAAGCTTAATGGCGGTTCCGTCGTGAGGGGATAAATTTCGCGCGTGAGAGTCAAGATATCGTCTTTCACGAGGTTAAACAATGGAGGAATATAATGTCTAGTGTCTCGAGAGAGAAATAATAATTCTCTGTGTATATGTGATTATGAATGAAGACGTGTATGAGAGCGCACTCTTTGTGAAGACTTCCTTGCTAAGTTATACTCTCTTTGCGGATTCTTTTGTGCCACCCACTACTACCGACACACCCCTTTGATCTCGATGGGTTCTGCTTGATCTGCATGTAGTTTATCCTTTGCTTTTGGTCATCGATACTACTGCCGACCTAGGTTATGATCCCATCCACATTAATGCATGGCAGGTTCTCTAGTCAACCGTCATACTTTTTCATCATTACAAGTCAAAGATGTAGATATTTAAATATATGATGGGTCGACCCATTTGATTGGGTCAAATCTTATAAGGACTTAATAAAGATAATAAAGTGACTAGATCCAATAATGTTAACACCGATAGAGTGAAGACCCAATGGACTAGCGAATATGTAGGCTCAATCCATTCTACCGATAAGAGAAATATCACGACCCAACATCGCCCCTAGTTTTTTATTAAACGGGGAGGTTTAATAGAAACTATAAATGGCATCGGTTCAGGACAAAAGGAACTAATATAAGACCAATGAAGGCCCAAAATACGGCTTACTGAAGCCCATCTGGTGAACATCAAATGGCAACATAAATTAAGATCGAAAGTCCAATTGAAGAGCCTGCTCCAGCCGAACATACAACAACAAATATTTCATCGCCTCCCGAACAACTCAGACCTTCGCCACAAAAACCATTTTCTTCTGAATCTAGGCCCGAAGCTGTGGCGACACCAATGATCATCGGTTCGGCAATAATTCCATCATGGAACTGATGGGTGAAGGAATGAAATACCAGACTAAAGGAACTTGGGATTTGACCATCAATCTGAACTGATCGATTAATATTGGTCATCTGCAAGTAAACACTGTCTTCGTGTGTTTCCGCCCCAAATACAAAAGTTAGAAAAGGATCTAGAAGATAATGCCAAGGAGAAAGCCATTCTAAAGTCTCGTGTTTGGCAAAAGGAAAAAGCAACCTTGACATTGTTCTTCTCAACAATGAATGCCTTGGAAGGATATCGACAAGGTCAAAGAAGAACCGAAAGCGACGAGGCCACTCATCGGGTCATCATCGATATAAATGTCGATCTGTCAAGCTAAAGGATCTAAGCATCTGGTACATCGTCAGAAGCTTGAAGAAGAGCTCAAAGATCTTCGGGCCCTTAAGAATTTGAGTCCGCCACTGACCGAAGACCTTCATAAAAAATCCAAGTAGCATACAGAAAATCCGCCGATCTGGACGATGAGATAGACCATATGTGTGACGCCCCCAAAATAGGTATACATCACCCATTCTGAGTCGTCAAAAACATGGTACAGAAATAACTACAACTTTATTATTACAACATATAAACTCTGAGTTTAAATACAGATATTTTCATCTAGACAATATCCACACGCAAATAAATCCCCATCATAATTATTGATACATTATTTTATAAAAATGGTGAGGACTACTAAACAACTCTCTCTAGAACCTTCATTCCATACCCCGAAACTAGTACTGCTACATTCTCGCCTCCCGAGAAGAAAAATGGAACAAAAAGGAAAAGGGTGAGCTCAACTAGCCCAATAAAGAATGTTATGACTAAGATAATATAGAACAAATTATCGTTAGTCTTCAATGAGGGAAAAATCGATAGAATACAATAGACAACAAGTTTTGAGATCAATATTCATAGCGGTGAAATAATAATTCATAGAAGAGTTACGTAGAGAATGAAATCTACTATGATCTATGAATTTAACGATCCATCATCAATATTTTATCCTGTAACATCAATCAATATTCATCTCAAATCAAATATTCATCTTTGCACTTTCTGTGCCAAAGATATTCATCGATCGGTCATGTTTATCTCACTTTTGTTCATCTTTGCACTAAAGGCCAAAGATATTCATCGATCGGTCGTGTTCATCTCAACACTGTTCATCTTTGCACCACTGGGCCAAAGATATTCATAAGAAATCAACCTTCTTCGTGACTACGTGGCAAAGATATTCCATAATATCATCATTTAAGGTGAAGATGATGAAAAATATTTTTAAAGCGAATCCGATTGAAACAAAATGACAAGGATTAAGGATTAAGGATTAAGACTTTGTTTTATCAAGTCCAAAAATACCTCAAAAATAATCATAGTGGTGTAAAATTCAAGAATGATCAAAACATGGATACAATCAAAGCTAGTATTCGAATAGATATTTTAGGCGAAAAGAAAAATTTCATTTTTAAATTGAATAGTAAGTATTCGTGAATAGTGTCAAGATATCGTGAATAAGGTAATATATACGTGAATAGTAACTCAGACACCAAAAGATAGAAATTCCACAAAAAAAAACATCTTCACGCTTCATGAATAGTATTCGTGAATAGTAATCGTGAATAGTAACTCATGAATAGTAACTCATGAATAGTAACTCAGAGACATGAAAAAGTTCCAAATTTGATAAAAATTCCAACCAATATTTCAAAGATAATGATATTGAAGAAATAATATCATCCGAGAAGAAAATAACATCCCTTACCTCTCGAAAGCGGTGCTTCTAGTTGAAACACAGGATATAGTGCTGAAGGGAACTTGCACCGTCTAACAATACTCAAAGTATACTCAAAATACTCACAAGAATACGCTCGATAATATAGAGAGAGAAAGAGAGAAAACTTGTTTCTAGTGTGATTTTCAATTCTAACTTAGCCTCTATTTATAGGAAAATGTTAGCAGACGCCAAAGCGGACTTAACTCGCAACTTTGGTGGCTTTACACGCTACTATTCCCACACACCACATTTGAAAATTCAATTGAGCACATTTCTCACCAACCAAAAGTGGGGCCCACCAATTCTAGAATTTTCCACCAAAATCATTTATAACCTAATTTCCAAATCAGTCACCTCTTAAAATTCATAATAAATTATACGTTCATTTTTAACGGTTCAAAATTTGTGGACATATACTCAACTTATATATGTATAACATATCCAAAAATTACAACGATCCAACGGTCGGATTAAATATTATAACTCACACAATAAAGCTGTAATAACACCGATTTGATCTTTTAATACCTTCATTAATAACCACATAAATAAATCCATCATTTATATTCACATAAAATAAATATTTCCTTATCATATTAATCAATAATTAATTATTCACAAATAATATTACAGAATCACATTTATGACAACCAGGCTGTTCCCAGGAAAGAGGGGGCTTTCCGATAAGAATTTCTCTCATCTGGCCAAGTGATTAGGTGACCAAACCTCTCCTCGATGAGAACTTTCTAGACATTGCCAATAATGCTATCTAATAATATTATTCAAATAATATGAATTATTGATCTAATAATGGAGATAATAATGCGGTGACAATTATTGAACAACAATAATATAAAATATCAACGCAAAGAATTATTGAATCAATAAAATAAAATATTGAGCAAGAATTCATCGTGGAAAATTATTGAGTAGTGCCTTCTTCACGTAAGGATCAATAATTCAACAATATTTGCATGCAATACCGTAGTGCCATCTTTGCAACCACGCCAGCGTATTCTTGTATTTTAACCACCCGGGTATTCCAACGAGGTTTTATTCAGAATAACTACGCCAATTATTTTTAACCTTGACTTATATTTGCGTTTTCTTCATCCAATCGCTTCAGTTATGGGGCCCACATTGGTCGCTACCGCCGCACGAATATTCCCCGACAAAGATCGAATGTTCCACGACCAAACGAATATTCCCAAACAACAATGAATATTTTATAACCACTTGCTTATTTTGAAATATTTGCGTATTTAACCCCTAACTATCCACATTAATCAAATCAACCCTTACTATTTCAAAATAATAAATAGAGAAAATTAAATTTCATTAATAATAAGTTTGGGTCTTACAACCTCCCTCCTTATGAAATTTCGTCCTCGAAATTGACGTAGACGTACGGTGTGTTTCGAATGATGAGGGTACCTCGCTTTCATTTTGATTCCAACTCCCGGATCATTTCTTGATAGCATGGTTTCTCCACAAAACTTTAACTTGTGGTATGACCTTTCTTGGCGTAGGACATGCTCCTTCCTATCCAAAATCTTGATAGGTACCTCCTCATCACGTTAGGTCTTCTGGCTATCTCGTCCGGTTCTAACTTCAATGACATGGTTCGGTCGTCCACATATTTACGTAACATCGACACGTGAAAAGCGTTATGAACACGCGTCATACTTGGAGGTAAAACGAGTCTATAGGCCACAGTTCCTATTCGATCGAGAATTTCAACTGGATTAATAAATCGAAGGTTTGAGCTTTCCTTACCTCACCGATTCTCTCGCTTTTGAAATAACAACTTCTTGCACCTCCTTCTTCAAATTCATCACGGTGTGTAGCTTGAGCGACTTTAACTTTATCGATTAAAGTCGATTATACTCAGTATATCATCACGTGCATCATAGTATATCATCACGTGGGTACCTAGAGTTTTCATCTCCATCTCTATTATTTGTATATTATCTGAAATGAGTCTTTGATAATATCGTACTGCGTACTTGTATACGATCTTCTACTCAACAAGTCACCTACCACGTTCGCTTTTCCAGGATGGCATGGTCGTCGAACATGTCTTTGAAATGAGTCTCCTCTTGAGTTCTTCAAGCTCTTACCACATTCCTTGCTCCATTTGAATTTTGTATCTCTACGAGTCATTTCGTTAATGGAATAGCGATCGAGAATATCCTTCAACGAATCTCGATAATAACCAACTAAGCCTAGAAAGCTACGTATTTGATTCACCGACTTAGGTTGTTCTCAATCGTGACTCATATCCCAACCTTGGATAACACGTTACAATGACACCTATCGGTTTACTATCGTACGAATATGGTGTCCCCTACGGAGAGTCTCGGCGGTGCATTCCACAAAAGGAAGTCACCAGATAAAGGCTCAGTACCAAATTCTATAGTTGAATTTTAACTCTCGAAGTTCAATAGAGCCATTCGATATGAGATTTTAGAAATGAGTTTTTGTAAGGGTTCAAAGTCGATACAAAATTTAATATCGATCTTTGGGAGTAAACCAAGAAATTCTTCAGAAATACGTCGGGAAAAATCAATAACAACAGAATATTATTCAAATCGACGTGTCTTTATTCAAATCCATAACATGGACTAAGAAAACTTGACATCCGTAATAAGCGAATGACTTCATGGCTTGATATGAAAATGTTTAACTACAATGGTTTGATTGCTTGAATTGAATAACAGTTGCTTAAGAATATGAAAACTAACAACCTTACTTAAAGTAATCAATTTCGGCATGATGAGTAGTTAACCTTAAAATCACATCAAAAGCAAATATCTCTATAGAAATAAGGTTAACGGGTAATGTGATAGTGCCAACTGAATCAAGCAAGATTTTTAAACAACGGATGTAATGAAAGTTTCTCTAACTGAGTCTCCATAAATAGGTTAAAGTCTAATTTTCTCCGTAGTCAAGTTCAAACGTTGAAAGCCGCAAGAAAAAGAGATAAAAGAATGGGTAGAACCCAGGTTCAAGTAAGGTATAAACTTCGCAAGAATTTATAATTAACTAACCGTCTTAACCGTTCGGGTTCTCGCATTTTGAATGAATCACGACAAACGCTCTTCGTAAATTGTTGACTTTGACTTTTACGGGACATCCTTTTGAGTCACCATTCATTGGACTGGGTTTTGATATCGCATAATCTCGAAGCGATATGTCCTTCCTTTCCACAATTATAGCATACCTTGAACTATTGTGGGACAGTTTGAACTGATATGTCCCTCTTTTTCGCATTTGTAGTATATGGCCGGTGGTCGTTCTCCTCCCTTAGAACCGATTCTTGCGCAAGACCGCTGCCTTCACATAGTCGTTGTTAAATCTCCTCTTTTTAAAATCTCTTCCGACTCGCTTCTTACATTTTCATGGCCATGATTACCACCCGAGTGGTAACCATTTTTGTCCGTCTGTTTCTTTCTCCGCCGGTTATCATTATTACATTGATCGCTATCTCGAGCACGATCTGGTTGTGGTCCTCGGTTGACCGTACTCGTTATCTCGCTCTAATAATTGAGCCACATTTTACAACATCGAATAAAGAGAAAGTTTATGAGAAATGAGATCGACGCGTGTCTGGGTTTCAAACCTCTAAGAAACATCATCCGTCATATACGTTCCTCATTCTCCACCAAATGAGGTCTGAAACTGGATAACTCTGCGAACTTCGCCTCGTCATTTTAGGACACCGTCATGTTATTCTCGCTCCAGTCTAATAAACTCCACTTCCTTCATACGACGAATACTTTCGTGAAAGTACTTGTCATTGAACTCATTCAAACGTCTCCCTTGACATCGCCGAAAGTGCAATTTGGATGGGTACGCTTCACGTGATTCCCACCGAGAATCTGCACCGCCACGGAACATAAAGGTGGCGAATGGAACCTTCTGTTCCTCCGTGCATCCCAAGACATCGAATATCTTGGTAATTTGCTTGACCCACGCCTCACCATGATCGGATCTCGCTTTCCCTTAAATTCGTGGTCCCAACTCTTTGAATCGCTTGGTTTGTGACAACCCGTGAATTGCTATCATTTCTCCCGTATTTTGAACACGAGTCTCCTCATTCGATTTTGCATGATCGCAAAAAGCTTCTAAACATCCCTCGTTCATCTTACGCTCGATTGGTGTTGTTTCATGGGAGGCACATTGCCGACTACATTGACGTTTCTCCTCGTTGGTAAAGATGACATCTCCTTTGTCTCATTTACTCCATTGTTAATATTCTAAGTCGACATTCTCAAATCATCGTATAAAACAAGGGTTAATTAAGGAAATCAATATATCACATAATATCCCTATATATCTTGACCAACTAACAAATAAGCTTAGGTAGGACACTTTAGCGAAGGATTTACTCGTCCTCCCTCCTAGTTCTATTCCCCGATCTCCTTGGAGATCATATCCCTAAGCTCGATATTAATTGTGACGCCCCCAAAATAGGTATACATCACCCATTACGAAGTCGCCAAATACATGGTACGAAATAACTACAACTTTATTATTACAACATATAAACTACGAGTTTAAATACGAGATATTTTCATGAAGACAATATCCACACGCAAATAAATCCCCATCATAATTATTGATACATTATTTTATAAAAATGGTGAGGACTACTAAACAACTCTCTCTAGAACCTTCATTCCATACCCCGACTAAGTACTCGCTACATTCTCGCCTCCGAGAAGAAAAATGGAACAAAAAGGAAAAGGGTGAGCCCAACTAGCCGAAGAAAGAATGTTATGACTAAGATAATATAGAAAAATTATCGTTAGTCTTCAAGCGAGGAAAAATCGATAGAATACAATAGACAACAAGTTTCGGATCAATATTCGCAATGAAATAATAATTCATAGAAGAGTTACGTAGAGAATGAAATCTACTATAATCTATGAATTTAACAAATCCATCATCAATATTTTATCCCCTGTAACATCAATCGATATTCATCTCAAATCAAATATTCATCTTTGCACTACAGCCAAAGATATTCATCGATCGGTCATGTTCATCTCAACACTGTTCATCTTTGCACTAAAGGCCAAAGATATTCATCGATCGATCGTATTCATCTCAACACTGTTCATCTTTGCACTCACGGCCAAAGATATTCATAAGAAATCAACCTTCTTCAGACTATGCAGCCAAAGATATTCCATAATATCATCATTTAAGATGAAGATGATGAAAAATATTTTTAAAAAAGCGAATCCAATTGAAACAAAATGACAAGGATTAAGGATTAAGGATTCGTATTTTGTTTTATCCACGTCCAAAAATACCTAAAAATAATCATAGTGGTGTAAAATTCAAGAATGATCAAAACATGGATACAATCAAAGCTAGTATCCCGAATAGATATTTTAGACGAAAAGAAAAATTTCATTTTTCTATTGAATAGTCTTCAGTGATTCGTGAATAGTCTTGATATCGTGAATAAGGTCGATATCGTGAATAAGAACTCAAACACCAAAAGATAGAAATTCCACAAAAAACATCTTCACGCTTCATAAATAGTATTCGTGAATAGTAACTCGTGAATAGTATGTGAAACCCCAGATTTTATCAATAAAGATTTAAATTTTGTTAAAATAATTTTTTAATATTATGGTGTGAATTTAAGATAATATTATAGTTGTGGGTAGTATTTATAAATTTTGCAAAGTATGCAGTGGTTATATTATATTCGATTAATTGGGAATATTCGGTTTAGCGAGGAATATTCGTACAACTACTCAATCATTAGTGGACCCTACAAATTAATTATCATCGGATCGAGAAAGCGATAAAATATTTTATTAAAATAACGGCGGAAGTTTTACTGGTTGACATTGTTGAACTACTCAAGTAAAAAAATACGAATATGTGGTTGCATAGTAAGTTATTACGGTATTGATTATTGATGCCTATGTGAGAAGTCACTCGGTTGATTCCATTATATGTCGATTAATAATATGAATTATTATAGCGATAATGACGTTTTGTTTTATTAAGTATTATTAACGTAATAAAAGCGAAACATCTTTTTATATAAAATAGAATACTTTATTAAAGTTATTCTATAAATAGAATATATTATATTTTATTATGATAGTGTTGATAGTGTTTTGCATAGTATTGCATAGTGTTTGCATAGTAAAATGTTTTTATATAAATAGAATATATTATATTTTATTTAAAAGATTTTTCTTTAAATATGGACCGATCGATTAAAGTAAATCAATACTGGATAGTTCATGGATTAGTTCTTATGCATTCCATTTTCCTATAAATAGAAGCTCATTCCTTCATTATTTTCTTACGAATTCATTGAAACTAGAGAGAAATTATAGAGAGAAGCTATAGAGAAAATTATAGAAATAAGAAGAGTATTCTCGCTACTTCACTACTTCTATATTAGGTTCTTTTTACGGTGAAGGGGTGTTATTCTTTCTTCTTGAAGAGAACTTACATTATTCCATTCATTATTATTACATTGGAATAACTTTTGTAAAAGTGGCATACCCTATACATAACTCAGATATGCTGTGGCATACCCTATACTTGGTGAAATCCTTATGTTATTCCATTGCTTATTATTCTATTGGAATAACTTTTGTATACATGATTTACCTATACTTGGTGACATTCTTCTATTATTACATTGGAACATCCTGCATCGTGTGTTTTACAGGACTGGTTCGGTTCCGCTTTTTATTATTCTGTTGGAACATCCACATGCATGTGTTTTACAGGACCGGTTCCGTCTTTATCATTCATTGGAATATCCTATCTCATGTGTTTTACACGGATCTGGTTTCATCTTTATTATTCTATTGGAACATCCCGCCGGGTGTGAATTTCACGATTTGTTCCGTTATTATTATTCCATTGGAATAACACTCGCTCATCTGCAAGCACCGCATGCGTGGTGATTTCTTTTGTTATTCCATTTTTATTATACCCGGTTGGTTAAAACTTTGACTTCTATACTCCATGAAATTAGTAGAATATCCTTGATATTTGCGTTTCATCCGAAGATCTTTCATGAAAATATTCTTCCGATCATTCTTGAATTTTTACTCTACTAAAAACGATGATCGTGTTGACAATTTGGACGTTAATAATTCATGGATTAAATAATTCTTGAACTTGTTTTATTGAATTACTATGTCATTGTCATCATCCTCATGTTATATTATGTTATCTTTGGCTTACGTGCGTAGATGAACTTAGTATGATTATGACCGGGGATCATTCGGTATAATCATGACTTGATATAAATGATGTGACAAAAGTCCTCGATTGGCTGTAATGCACGTTGATGGATAGTTTTTGGTATGATTATGACCGGGGTGATTCGGTATAGTCAATTGACCATTGATAATTTGATAAAAATCCTTGGTAGTAGTGCGGGGATGATTAAATGTGGTGGTTTATTTATTAAGGTTTGAGTCTCAAATGATAAAAATTGATGAAAACCTTTTAAAACCTAAAGATAGTAGACTTTATTCTCTACTTGACTCTTTTAATGGATTGCTTATTTACCGCAGATTAAACCGGTTTATCATTGTATTTTATCGGTTTAACATCTGTTGAAGGCTAATGATAATTTATTCGCATTATCTTAGTCATAATATTTCTTATTGGGCTAGTTGAGCTCACCCTTTCTTTTCACCGTTCTTTTCGTGAAATGAGAACATATATTTGGGACGAGTCGGGGAACGTAAGTAATGGTCCGAGAGGATAGCATTAGTAGTCCTCACTATAATGCGTGAAATAGTGTGATAATAGTTGTAATGAGGACTCCTTTTGAGTTTGTATAATATCTAGTAGACAATATTTGTATTCAAACTCATAGTTTATCATCATATTGTACCCAGCAGATTATATTAGTAAGTTGTATTTGAATTTATGTACCATGTAAGTGGCGACTCAGGATGGGTGACGTATACCTAATTTTGGGGGCGTTACATAGTAACTCATGAATAGTAACTCATGAATAGTAACTCATGAATAGTAACCCCGACATGAAAAAGTTCCAAATTTGATAAAAATTCCAACCAATATTTCAAAGATAATGATATTGAAGAAATAATATCATCGAGAAGAAAATAACACCCCTTACCTCGAAAGACAAGACTTTAGTTGAAACAGGATATAGTCTTTGAAGGAACTTGCACCGCCTAACAATACTCAACGTATACTCAAAATACTCACAAGAATAATTTCGATAATATAGAGAGAAAGAGAGAAAACTTGTTTCTAGTGTGATTTTCAATTCTAACTTAGCCTCTCATTTATAGGAAAATGTTAAGACGCTCAAGCGGACTTAAACTGCAACTTTGGTGGCTTTTACCGCTACTATTCCCACTCACCACATTTGAAAATTCAATTGAGCACATTTTCACCAACCAAAAGTGGGGCCCACCAATTCTAGAATTTTCCACCAAAATCATTTATAACCTAATTTCCGAATGGTCACCTCTTAAAATTCATAATAAATTATCGCTCATTTTTAACGGTTCAAAATTTGTGGACATATACTCAACTTATATATGTATAATATATCCAAAAATTACAAACGATCCAATGGTCGGATTAAATATTATAACTCACACAATAAAGTCAGTAATAACAATTGATTTGATCTTTTAATACCTTCATTAATAACCACATAAATAAATCCATCATTTATATTCACATAAAATAAATATTTCCTTATCATATGAATCAATAATTAATTATTCACAAATAATATTACGTAATCACATTTATGACAACCAAAGCATTCGGGAAAGGGGCTTTCAGATAAGGATTTCTCACTCTTGGCGCCGCAATTAGGTGACCAAACCTCTCCTCGATGTGAACTTTCTAGACATTGCCAATAATGCTATCTAATAATATTATTCAAATAATATGAATTATTGATCTAATAATGGAGATAATGTGCGGTGACAATTATTGAACAACAATAATATAAAATATCAACGCAAAGAATTATTGAATCAATAAAATAAAATATTGAGCGAAGAGCTATCGTGAAAATTATTGAGTAAGTGCCTTTTACGTAAGGATCAATAATTCAACAATCATGCAATACTGGTGTGCCATCTTGTGCAACCACGCGCGTACATCTTGTATTTTAACCACCGGGTATTCAATGATCTTTAATTCAGTAACAACTACGCCGTTATTTTTAACCAACTTATATTTGTCGTTTTCTTCATCCAATTGCTTTTAGTTATGGGGCCCCACATGGTCAAGGCTTGCCGCATACGAATATTCCGACAAAGCATTTAATGTTCCACGACCAAACGAATATTCCCCAAACAACAATGAATATTTTATAACCACTTGCTTATTTTGAAATATTTGCGTATTTAACCCTAACTATCCACATTAATCAAATCAACCCTTACTATTTCAAAATAATAAATAGAGAAAATTAAATTTTATTAATAATAAGTTGGGGTCTTCTGATATGCGGTGTAGAAGGATATGAAATCACAAGTAAAGGCAAGAAAAGCTCGGACCAAGGTAGATCCATCTCTTCTAGACTCTTTTAGATGGTGACGATGACAAGGAAGAAGCCTAAAGATGACCTCTCCTTATCTTTAGTTTGTAGAACTTTTCGTAAAAATTCTAACTTGTTGTGAACAGTTAATATTAAAATATCAACTTCATGCCTTATTACTTCTGAATGAACATTTCTTGTCAATAATTCAGTATCAATTAATCTGTATGAACTTAACTTAGGACATGAACTAGATAGGGCGTATAACATTTAATTTATGAAATGAAGTGAACTGAATTTAATGGATAGAATTTAATGAACAGTATTGAATGAACTGAACTCAACACTTGAACAAAATAAAGTAATGTATACTTATCGTTTCCGAAGTGTGAGATCGGTCATGTGTGAGGTAAATTTGGCCGATCCTCCTTGCACCATCAAAATCTTGCTTACCACTCGGGGTAGAACAAACATATAAGGACCAAGATATAAGGATCAATTGTGACCATTGATTTACCACCCTGGTAAAATCAATATAGGATTATAAGGACCTTTATGGGCTGCCATCGAATGGCCAGCGAGTCCTACCATACCTCCTTACACCATTGTGACCTTAGGACAAATAGGACCAGGATCAATAGTGACCATTTATTTACCACCCTGGTAAAATCAATATAGGATCATAAGGACCTTTATGGGCTGCCATCGAATGGCCAGCGAGTCCTACCATACCTCCTTACACCATTGTGACCTTAGGACAAATAGGACCAGGATCGATGGTGCAAAAGTGAATGTGGATGAGCCCATAGAAATCATGTCTGTCTTTGACTCCTTGGTTCTTTCATGAATATCCCTGTAGAAGTGCTTTATAAAGCCAACAACTTGAATCAAACGATCGCATACAAATGTCTTTGTGAATTTCGAAGAACATACTCTGCTTCGGATGGAACCAAATGTTTGAGTAATGATGACGAAAAAGGTCCTTCGATAAAGATTCTCATCAATGAGAACAAAGTTGACACTCTTGTAATTGGTTTTCTTTGCCAAGACATCGATCCAGGAAGGAAAGCGCGCCATCTGCCATCAAAGTTATAAGCATCTCAGTAGTGGCCAACTTCGATAATGCATCAAGAACGGAATTGTTATTGTGATCGACCCTTGATAGCTTTCTTGTCATCGATGTCCAAAATAGAATATCCATCTGCATGCAATGTCCACGAGCTCTGCTTCTGCTGAAGAACTGCAACGGCTTTGTCAGACTCCTCGGCTTCTCTTTAACTATTATCAACTTCAGAAAAGAATTGTCCGACCATAATGTCAACCGACTTTGGAAATATTTACCGAAGTGTTCGAATTTCCAAGAGTGCGGCTTATAGATCTGCTTTGGTGACGAGTCCTTTGCTGCGGCGAGAACACTCAAGGAAGAGTAACTTTTTTGCATTCTCGGGTGAATATATTCTTGAATTGCTCCCTCATCCGTTTGTGCCATAGTCCCGAGAACCCCTAGGATGAGGTATCCTCTTCGAATGCTTAGGAATATGGGTGCATTTTGTGTCTTTGAAATCTGAACTTTGGCTGTTTTTTAGACGGGCATCTCCAGAAGAAAAGTATCTCTGAGTGCGGTGTGCCCCAGGTGGACTATCGGGAGTGTGATTTCGGATATACTTGATTGAAACTCTAAAATCACGGTGATGAGGATACTCGAGGGCGAATGCCTTATTTGTATCTCGAGGTGTATGATCCACTGGATCGATCTCTTTCGTCTCTTCGCGACCATAATCCCGAAAACCGATAGGCGGGATACCTCTTGATCAATCGAGAAAATGGTCATTGGGACTTCATCTACTGCTTGACTATCATCCGAAGACCAATAGGCAGATTACCTCTTTGGTCAAATAGGAAATGGTCATTGGGTCTTCATCTACTCGCTTGACCATCATCCGAAGACCGATAAATGATTACCCTCTTGATCAAATAGAAAATGGTCATTGGGTCTTCATCTACTCTACTTCACCATCATCCCGAAAAACCAATATAGGTGATTACCTCTTCTACCAAACAGAAATGGCATTGGGGCTTCATCTACTCGCTCGACCATCATCTTTATCACTGACCACTTGGTCTTGAATTATGGTGGGGGTGCCTTTACTCGCTTGCTTTGATCACGATCCCGCTCTTTATCAAAGAACAAAGACCAACCATCTTGGGCCATAGTGGGATCTCGAACGAGAACCCCTGATTGGTGCCATAACTTCCGATGTAGAACAACTGAAAATATTATGATTGATAGCTCAAGAACACTAGAAAAGGGCCCCTCCTTCTAGCGCCAATGTTAACGCCAGGCGTGAGAATCAGTATACGTGTTCACAAGGTTAAACAATGGAGGAATATAATGTCTAGTGTCTTGAGAGAGAAATAATAATTCTCTGTGTATATGTGATTATGAATGAAGACGTGTATGAGAACGTACCTCTTTGTGAAGACTTCCTTGCTAAGTTATACTCTCTTTGCTGCGGATTCTTGTGCCACTACTACTTTACACCCCCTTTGATCTCGATGGGTTCTGCCAATTGCATGTAGTTTATCCATTTGCTTTTGGTCATCATTATTCTGGCCGTGGGTTATGATGATCCCATCCACATTAATGCATGGCAGGTTCTCTAGTCAACCGTCATACTTTTTCATCATTACAAGTCAAAGATGTAGATATTTAAATATATGATGGGTCGACCCACTGATTGGGTCCGATATTATAAGGACTTAATAAAGATAATAAAGTGACTAGATCCAATAATGTCAACACCCGATAGTGAAGACCCAATGGACTAACTGAATATGTAGGCTCAATCCATTCGGCCCAATAAGAGAAATATCACGACCCAACAAGTAGGAATAAAACTATTTAATACTTTATAAGTATATGTGAAATAGTTTAATTCACTAGTGGTGCTAAAGGAAAGGCTTGGACTTGGTCACAATGACGTTGTAAGACCCCAACTTATTATTAATGAAATTTAATTTTCTCTATTTATTATTTTGAAATAGTAAGGGATGATTTGATTAATGTGGATAATTAGGGGTAAAATACGCAAATATTTCAAAATAAGCAAGTGGTTATAAAATATTCATTGTTGTCGGAGAATATTCGTTTGGTTGTGGAATATTCGTACTATCGGGGAATATTAAATGCGACAGTAGCGAAACCATGTGTGGGCCCCATAACTGAAAGCGATTGGATGAAGAAAACGACAAATATAAGTGGTTTAAAAATAATCTGGCAGTAGTTGTTACAATTAATATCTTGTTAAAATACCCGGTTGGTTAAAACACAAAGAAGATACCAGTATTGCACTAATTATTGATTCTTACGTGAAGAAGGCACTACTCAATAATGGTTATGATAATTAATTATTCAAATTATTTTATTGAGTTAATAATTCTTTGCGTTGATATTTTATATTGCTGTTGTTTCAATAATTGTCATTACACAGTATTTTTCATTATCAAAGCAATAATTCATATTATCTGAATAATATTATTAGATAACATTATTGGCAATGTCTAGAAAGTTCTGTCTAAGGAGAGGTTTGGTCACCTAATTGTGCGCCAGTAAGGAGAAATTCTTATTGGAAAGCCCCCTCTTCCTGAGGCGGACTGGTTGTCAATATTGTGATTCTGTAATATTATTTGTGAATAATTAATTATTGATTCATATGATGAGGAAAATATTAATTTTATGTGGATATAGATGGAGAAAATTTTTAATGTAACAATTGTTGAAAATTGAAATTTTATCTTTTTCTGATAAAATAATTCATTTAAATATATTATTATATTTTAATAATATAATAATGGTGATATTTTTACAACGAATGTGGGATATATGAGTATCTGAGGAGGAATAGTATTTTTGTTGCAATAAATGTTTAAAACATGTTAAACATGTCGGTGGACCCCATTTATTGATTTGAAATTTGATTATAGCAATGTAAAATCGCTTGGATTTGTGGATTTCGGTCAATTTCTATTTGGAATTTGAAAAAACTTTCTTCCGCAAAGTTGTAGAGAATTGAATTTCCTATAAAAATTCATGAGATTCAAATTTTTCCGATGAAAGGGCTATTTATTATGAATTATTGAAGTTCAAGCTCAAATAATTGATTTTAGAAGTTTAAAATATTTAAAATTAGAAAAACGTTTTTCTTACTTTTTCTAGAAGGTGGCATGTGTTTGATGGTTGAAATCAGATTCTAGGCATGTGAAGGAAATTTATAATATATATTAATATTTTATTAAATTTTACTCGCTTTTTGGTGTTCTAAAGATTTTCCTATAAATAGGGTCTTGGGTTAGAATTGAAAATCACATTTAAATCAAGTTTTTCTCTCTATATTATCGGCGTATTCTTGTGAGTATTTTGAGTATACTTTGAGTATTGTTAGGCGGTCTTGCAAGTTCCCTTCAAAGACTTATATCCTAGATTCCAATTTGTAAGTCTTAATCTTTCGAGGTAAGAGATGTTATTTTCTTCTCAAATGATATTATTTCTTCAATATCATTATCTTTGAAATATTGGTTGAAACTTTATATCAAATTTTGAACTTTTTTCATGTCGGGTTACTTATTCATGAGTTCTTATTCACGAGTCTTATTCATGAGTTCTTTATTCACGAGTTACTATTCACGAAAGTACTATTCATAAAGCGTGAAGATGTTTTTTGTGGAATTTCTATCTTTTGGTGTCGAGTTACTATTCACGATACTCGGACTATTCACGATATCTGACTATTCATAGAAAAATAAAATTTCTTCTTTTGTCCAAAATATCTATTACGGATACTAGCTTTGATTGTATCCATGTTTTGATCATTCTGAAATTTTACACCACTATGATTATTTATGAGGTATTTTTGGAGATGAAATAGCTGAAATACGAATCCTTAATCCTTAATCCTTGTCATTTTGTTTCACTGGATTCGTTTCTTTAAAAATATTTTTCCATCATCTTCAGTCTTAAATGATGATATTATGGAATATCTTTGGAATGAAGGTATGGAATGAGGATATAAATGAAGCAGAATTGGGGTATGGAATGAAGGTTCTAGAGAGAGTTGTTTAGTAGTCCTCACCATTTTGTAAAATAATGTATCAATAAATGTGATGAGGATTTCTTTGAGTATAGATATTATGCAGAAGATAATATTTGTATTTAAACTCACAGATTTTACGGTTGTAATAATAAAGTTGTAGTTGTTTACGTACCATGTATTGACAACTCAGAATGGGTGATGTATACCTATTTTGGGGCGCCGCGGTTGGTATCGAGCTTAGGGATATGATCTCTGGCGGAGATCGATCTGGAATAGAACTAGGAGGAGAGGCGAGTAAATCCTTCGTTAGTGTGTCCTACCTAAGCTTATTTTTTTAGTTGGTCAATATATAAGGATATTATGTGATATATTGATTTCCTTAATTAACCCTTATTTTATGGCAAGTGATTTGAGAATGTCGAATTGAGAATATTAACAATGGAAATGAGACCGTGGAGACGCTTCAGTACTCACCAACGAGGAGAACGTGCTGCAAAAGTGGCAATGTTCCTCCCCGTGAACAACACCACCGAGCGGATGATGAACGAGGGGATGTTTAGAAGCTTTTTTGCGCTTTATGCAAAATCGGACGAGGAGACTCGTGTTCAAAATCTGAGGAGAAATGATAGCAATTCATTCTTTGGTTGTCGCTGACCAAGCGATTCAAAGAGTTGGGACCACCGAATTTAAGGGAACCAGATCCGATCATGGCGGAAACATGGGTCAAGCAAATTACCAAGATATTCGATGTCTTGGGATGCATGAGAAAAACGAAGGTTCCATTCGCCACCTTTATGTTACGTGGCGAGGCGAGACTCACCGGTGGAGTCGTGAAGCGTACTCCATCCAGCAAGACTTTCGGCGATGTCTTGGGAGACATTTCAGAATTATTTAATGACAAATACTTTCCCGAAAGTGTTCATCATATGAAGGAAGTGGAGTTCATCGATTGGGACAAAACAACATGGCGGTGTCTCAAAGACAAGGCAAAGTTTGCAGAGTTATCCGGGTTTGCACCTCATTTGGTGGAGAATGAGGAACGTATACGCGCGGATGTTTCGAGAGGTTTGAAACCCAGATACGACAATATCTCATTTCTCATAAATTTTCTCTATTCGGATGTTGTTAACAAGGCTCAATTATTAGAAAGCGAGATAACGAGTACGGTCAATTGAGGACCACAACCAGGATCGTACTGAGAGATAGCGATCAATGTAATAATGATAACCAAATGAGAAAGAAAAGCAGACGGACAAAAATGGTAACCACTCTGGTGGTAATCATGGCCATGAAAATAGAAAAGCGAGTCGGAAGGAGATTTTAAAAGAGGAGATTTAACAACGACCATGTATGAAGCAGCGAAAGGCGGCAAAGAATCGGTTCTAAGGGAGAAACGACCACCGGTCATATGCTACAAATGCGAAAAAGAGGACATATCGATCAAAGCGCCCACAACAGATTCAAGGTATGCTATAATTGTGGAAAGGAAGGACATATCGCCGAGATCAGACGATAGCGAAACCTAGTTCAATGGGACGGTAACTCAAAAGATCGTCCCGAAAAAAGTCAAAGTCAGCGATTTCGGGAAGAAAGCGTTTGTTGTGATTTGGTCATAATGCGTGGAACCCAAACGAGGTGATCACGGGTAAGCTATTTATAAATTCTTGCGAAGTTTATACCTTACTTGATACCGGTCTTTACCCATTCATTTATCTCTCCGCTTGTGCTCAACGTTTAAACTTGACTCGGAGAAATTAGACTTTTACCTACTCCGTGGAAACTCCGTTAGAGAAACTTTCATCACATCCATTGTTTATAAATCTTGTTTGATTCAAGTTGGCACCATTACCTTACTGTTGACCTTATCTCTTTAAAGATACTTGCTTTTGATGTGATTTTAGGGATTGATTGGTTAACTACTCATCATGCCAAAATTGATTGTTTTCGTAAGGTTGTTAGTTTTCATATTCTAACCAACCTTTGTTATGCGGATTCAAGCAACTAAACCATTAAAATCAATCATCATCATCATATCTAATCATAAAGCTATTCGTTTATTGAAAAAGCGGATGTAAAGCTTTCTTAGCCCATGTTATGGATTTGAATAAAGACACGTCAAATTTGAATAATAATCTGTTGTTATTGACTTTCCCGACGTATTTCTGAAGAACTTCCTGGCCTACCCCGTAACGTGAAGTTGAATTCTTTATTGATCTTGAACCTGGTACAAAGCCCATTTCTAAAACCCCATATCGAATGGCTCTATTGAACTTCAGAGTTAAAGGTCCAACTACTGTGAATTGTTGGACATCGGTTTCATTCGCCCCTAGTACATCTCCTTGGGGTGCTCTGCTTTTTTTTTAAAAAGAAGAAAGACGGGAGTATGCGACTTTGTATCGACTATCTGAATTGAACCATGTCACCATCAAGAATAGGTATCCTCTACCTCGTATTGATGACTTGTTTGACCGATTGTAAGGGCATAATTCTTTTCAAAAATCGATCTTCGCTCGGATATCATCATTGAAGATTAGAACCGAGGATATTCCAAAGGCGCCTTCGTAACTCGGTATGGGCATTATGAATTCTTAGTCATGTCTTTCGATCGACTAATGCTCCGCTTGACTTTCATGGATATGATGAACCGAGTATTTAAGGAATATTTGGATCGCTTTGTTGTTGTCTTTATTGATGACATCCTCATATATTCCAAAAGTCGTGAAGATCATGAGCACCATTTGAAAATTTGGTACTCCAAAGGCTTCGTGAAAACAAACTATTTCCCAAATTGAAGAAATGCGAGTTTTGGCTTGAGGAAGTAGCATTTCTTGGGCACGTGGTGTCGAAACATGGAGTATCTGTTGATCCGCCAAGATTGAAGCAATCTGAAGTTAGGAGCAACCAAGTCGGTGATCAAGTCACGTAGCTTTTTTGGGCTTATTTGGTTATTATCGGAGATTCGTGGAAGGGTTTTCTCGAATCGCTACTCCATTAACTCATTAACTCGAAAGGATCTGAAATTCGTTTGGAGCGAAGAATGCGAGAAGAGTTTCCAAGAGCTTAAGAGGAGACTTATTTCTAAGACTGTTCTAACAATACCATCCGGTTCGGATGGATTTGTTATCTCACAAATGATGCTTGAGCAAAGGGTTAGGATGTGTTCTCATGCAACGTGGGAAAGTCATAGCCTATGCCTCGCGACAACTTAAAGAGTATGAGAGGAATTATCCTACTCATGATCTAGAGTCAAGCGGCCCGTCGTTCAGCTGTTAAAGATATGGAGGCACTATCTATATGGGGAGAAAGTGGAGATATATTCGGACCATAAAAGCCTTAAATATTTCTTCACTAAAAAAGAACTCAACACGCGGCAATGACGTTGGCTCGAGCTATTGAAAGACTACGACCACACTATTCAATACCATCCCGAAAAGCGAACGTGGTAGTGACGCGCGTTGAGTAGAAGATCATATCTTGAAGAAGCGAGTGCGATGATGTCAAGTATACGCGTAGAGCCAACTTTAATAGAAAAGTTAAGGTTGCTCGAGCCACAGGCCGAGGCCGATCGCGTATGAAGAAGAAAGTACAAGAAGGAGCTATTCTTAAGCGAAAATTGATGAAGAAGGAATACTTGAGTCCACTCTAGACTTTGTGTTCCTAACGACTCGATTTGAAGTACAAGATTATGATGGAGGCACACAATACACCATTTGCAATCCATCTCGGAAGTACTAAAATGTATCGTGATCTTGACATACATTTTGGTGGAACAATATGAAGAGAGAGATTGCAAAGTTTATCTCAATGTGTTTAACTTGTCAACGTGTAAAAGCGGAGCATCTTGTACCTAAGGGTCCGTTGCAACCACTTGAGATTCGAAATGGAAGTGGGAACACATTACCATGGATTTCATTACGGGTCTTCCTACGATTTCTCGGGGCATCAATGCTATTTGGGTTATTGTTGATAGATTAACCAAGTCTCCTTTCATTTCTTGCCGACACGGGAGACTTATTCACTTGAACGTCTTCTTTAGTATGACGTGAATGAGATTGTGAGGTTGCATGGCATGCACTGTATCCATAGTTTTCGGATCGTGACCCAAGATTCACTTCAAGATTTTGGGATAGCTTGCAAAAAGCTATGGGCACGGATTTACGATTTAGTTTAAGCATACCATCCCCAAACCGGACGGACAATCGAGAGAGGACTATTCAAACTCTTGAAGATCTATTAAGACTACGTGTCCTGACTTCAAGGCGGTTGGGATAAGTATTTACCATTGGTAGAAATTCTCCTACAACAACAGGTTATCGAGACAAGTATAGGTGTGGCTCCATTTGAAGCATTATATGGACGAAAGTGTCGTCGCTCCAAAGTATGTTGGGATGAGGTGGGTGAAGCAACATTGTTAGGACCGAAGTTAAGACGTATTATGACTACGGAAAAGATCCAAATGATTCGACAACGTATACAAAACGGCACAAGATCGACAAAAGAGTTATGCGGATCTTCATCGAAAGGACGTGGAATTTAGTGTGGGGATCATGTATTGTCATGAGTTGCTTCCATGGAAGGAGTTACAAGATTTGGGAAGAGAGGAAAGCTCAATCCACGATTTATTGGTCCATTTCAAATTCTTGACCGAGTAGGAAATGTAGCCTATAGACTCGCGTTACCTCCGAGTATGTCTCGTGTTCATAATGTGTTTCACATATCTCATACTTCGTAAATATGTGAAAGACCCGAACCACGTTATAAATTAGAACCGGACGAAATAGTAGAAGACTTAACGTATGAAGAGGTACTGTCAAGATCTTGGATAGGAAGGAGCATGTCCCTACGCCAAGAAAGGTCATACCACAAGTTAAAGTTTTGTGGAGGAATCATGCTATAGAGGAAATGACCTAGGAATTGAAAGCGGAAATGAAAGCGAGGTATCCTCACCTTTTCAAACACAAAGATCGTGACGTCGATTTCGAGGACGAAATTTCATAAGGAGGGAGGTTGTAAGACCCCAACTTATTATTAATGAAATTTAATTTTCTATTTATTATTTTGAAATAGTAAGGGATGATTTGATTAATGTGGATAATTAGGGGTAAAATACGCATAAATATTTCAAAATAAGCAAGAGTGGTTATAAAATATTCATTGTTGTCGGAGAATATTCGTTTGGTCGTGGAATATTCGTCTTATCGGGGAATATTAAATGCAATGACGAAACCATGTGTGGGCCCCATAACGGAAAGCGATTGGATGAAGAAAACGACAAATATAAGTGGTTTAAAAATAAGGCGTAGTTATTACCATTATTATCTTGTTAAAATACCCGGTGGTTAAAACACGATAGAAGATATCAGTATTGCACCAATTATTGATTCTTACGTAAGAAGGCACTACTCAATAATGGTTACAGTAATTACTGTTCAGTAAAGTATTTTATTGAGTTAATAATTGCTGCGTTGATATTTTATATTGTTGTTGTTTCAATAATTGTCATTACACAATATTTTTCATTATCGAAGCAATAATTCATATTATCTGAATAATATTATTAGATAACATTATTGGCAATGTCTAGAAAGTTACATACAGGAGAGGTTTGGTCACCTAATCATGCGCCAAGATAAGGAGAAATTCTTATTGGAAAGCCCCTGCTTTCTGAGGAACCGCACGGTTGTCAATATTGTGATTCGTAATATTATTTGTGAATAATTAATTATTGATTCATATGATGAGGAAAATATTGATTTTATGTGGATATAGATGGAGAAAATTTTAATGTGACAATTGTTGAAAATTGAAATTTTATCTTTTTCGATAAAATAATTCATTTAAATATATTATTATATTTTAATAATATAATAATGGTGATATTTTTACAACGAATGTGGGATATATGAGTATACGAGGAGGAAGAGTATTTTGTTGCAATAAATGTTTAAAACATGTTAAACATGTTAAATTGGACCCCATTTATTGATGAAATTTGATTATAACTTTGTAAAATCGTCCAGTTTGTGGATTTTGGTCAATTTCTATTTGGAATTTGGAAAAACTTTCTTACGTAAAGTTGTAGATAATTGAATTTCCTATAAAAACTCACGAGATTCGAATTTTTCTGATGAAAGGGCTATTTATTATGAATTATTGAAGTTCAAGCTCAAAATAATTAATTTTGGAAGTTTAAAATATTTAAAATTAGAAAAACGTTTTTTCTTACTTTTTCTAGAAGGTGGCATGTGTTTGATGGCTGAAATCAGATTCTAGGCATGTGAAGGAAATTTATAATATATATTAATATTTTATTAAATTTTCTGCTTTTGGTGTTCTAGCATTTTCTATAAATAGGGTCTTGGGTTAGAATTGAAAATCACACCGTAAGCTCAAGTTTTCTCTCTATATTATCGAGTGTATTCTTGTGAGTATTTTGAGTATACTTTGAGTATTGTTAGGCGGTGCAAGTTCCCTCAAAGACTATATCCCAGTATTAAATTTAGAAATCTTTAATCTTTCGAGGTAAGGGATGTTATTTTCTTCTCAAATGATATTATTTCTTCAATATCATTATCTTTGAAATATTAGTTGGAACTTTTTATCAAATTTGGATCTTTTTCATGTGGGGTTACTATTCATGAGTTCTTATTCACGAGTTACTATTCACTAACAGTACTATTCATGAAGCGTGAAGATATTTTTTGTGGAATTTCTATCTTTTGGTGTCTGAGATTCTTATTCACGTATACGACACTATTCACGATATCTGACTATTATTCAGAAAAATAAAATTTCTTCTTTTGTCCAAAATATATATTCTCGTATATATTAGCTTTGATTGTATCTATGTTTTGATCATTCTTGAATTTTACACCACTATGATTATTTATGAGGTATTTTTGGAGATGAAATAAATTGAAATATCTGAATCCTTAATCCTTAATCCTTGTCATTTTGTTTCACTTTGGATTCGTTTCTTTAAAAATATTTTTCATCATCTTGGTCTTAAATGATGATATTATGGAATATCTTTGGCTGAAAGCAAAAAGATGAATGAATTCTGAAGAATATCTTTGGCACTGTAGTGCAAAGATGAATAGGTGTTTAGATGAACATGAATTAGTGATGAATATCTTTGGCTGTAGTGCAAAGATGAATATGTGATTCCGGATATATATTGATTGATGTTACGGGGATAAAAGATGAGCGATGAACTTTTAAATTCATACATGGAAGATAGTAGTTTACATTCTCTACTTAACTCTTCTAAATGAATTATTATTTTCATTGCGAATATTGATTTAAAATTTGTTGTCTATCAGATTCTATTAGATTTTCCCATTGAAGACTAACGGTAATTTGTTGTATATTATCTTAGTCATCGTAATATTCTTTTCTTGAGCCATTAGTTGAAGCTCACCCTTTTCCTTTTGTTCCATTTTTCTCTCGAGGCGAGAATATAGCGAGCGAAGCAGTGAGGTATGGAATGAAGGTTAGAGAGAGTTGTTTAGTAGTCCTCACCATTTTGTAAAATAATGTATCAATAAATGTGATGAGGATTTCTTTGAGTATAGATATTATCTGAAGATAATATTTGTATTTAAACTCAGCGATTTCTGGTTGTAATAATAAAGTTGTAGTTGTTTACATGCAGTGTATTGACAAACTCGAGAATGGGTGATGTATACCTATTTTGGGGCGTCACGGGACGTGGTGCTGGCAAAGCACCACCCGCCCGTGTCCCATGAATCGGTAGTAGTCAGTGAGTTCGGATCATAAAAGTCGCATTGTCGCTAGGAGTCTCGCCCGAGCCAAGAGCCATCTTTTTATCTTGAACCAGATTCATTGAACCTTTAATTATTATAGATACAAAATAAACTGATTTGTAATTAATTCATTATTTACTTTGTAAACTGATGTCTTAATTAACAATTCAGTTTTATCAGTTTTGGAAAACTGAACAGTCTTGCTATTGCATCTTCTTCCTGCAAATCAACTTTTACAAAGTAGCATAAAATAGAGATTTTAGTGTGTTGCTATCACTGAAAAATTAGAAAAGACTTGACATATATCGCTGAGGTGAATTCTTTAGAAAGCGCTATAACAAACCTTAGTGGTAAGGGACAATAAACACCTTAAGGACAGAAAATACCCGTGTCAATTTTCTTGCTCTCTGTATTTCATATTTCTTTTCAATATATATATATATATATATATATATAATTTTTTTTGTCCATTTGGGAAAGATTTTGCATTGCATGGAGAAAATAAATAAATAGAAAGAAAGAGTGTGTTGTTGGTTGATACATACATACATACTACAGTGGAGTACGTAGTTATTATTAACTTAATTCCACGCTAAGTCTAATTAATTAATAGTAGGACTAACTACATTCATATTTCATTGTAGTAGTAGTAGTATTCAAGTCACCCAAACTATATAAACCAAACCTAATTTATTTGTCCTGTCCCATCCCATCTTCTTAACACCGAATGAATCATATTCATAATTCATTGGTGGGGGTGGGGGTGGGGGTGGGGGTAAGGGGTGGGAGTGGGATTATAAGTTAAAATTTAAAATAAGTTATAAGACATATTAAATGGTAACTTATAAATAAAAATGTTTCACTTTTTTTACTTATAAGTCAAAAATTAAGTTAAAATAAAATGTAAATGTGTTTGACTAAAATAATTTATAAGTTAAAATAAGATGTAAACACTATTAAAATAAGGGCAAAACAATCTTTACATTTTGTCAAACTTACTTATTTTAAATGAAATGACTTATAAGTCATTTTTATTAAAGTCATAATTTAATACTTATCAAAAATAATTTATAAGTCAAAAAATAAGTCGCCCCAAAGACTTCAATGATAAAAACTAACTTATAGGTGGTTAGAAATGTGAGAGAGAGAGAGAGAGACAAAATGTTTTTTTTTTCTTTTATTTAGTATATCCTCGTTCATCTCTATGTAATTTCTTTACATTTATTTTTTTCTAAAATGCCGTGTAGATGAAAAATAAACGGACATTTAATTAATTTTAATTTGATATAATTGTGTAATTATAAAATTTTAATTAATTCAATCAATTAATTATATATTTTTAAAATTTAGTTATCTCATTTTTGCCGAAAATCGAATATATATATATAGTATATATATATATATATTTTGATTGATTCGAATATATATATTAAAGGAAATTGGTGGCTGATTTAAACCCCAGAATCAACACGCTCAAATTTGTCAAAAGAAACTTCTCTCTCGTGCCCTTTAACTACTTGGAAAATTTTCTATCAACCACAAGTTTGAGAAAAAGAATTTGGTGTGTAGAAAGAGAAAGATACAAGGGTTTATGTGGTTTCGTTTCGTTTTTTCTTAACATCTAAGCAATTCTCCTTTAACCTTCCTTCCCTCTTTAAACAAAATCTCATCGCCAGCAATCCATGGAGTTTTACGCATACCCATCTCCTCCTATGCCTTCATCTTCATCAATTTCTTCATTTTCAATTGCTAATTTGGCGTTCAGGGTAAAAGAATATTTCAGCTCTGCAGTTTCTGTGATCTTGGGGAATGTATTCTCGGCGATCTTCTCCTTTTTCTTTGCATTAGGTGTGTTTTTTTCTTTCATGTTTATATTGTTTTGCTTTGCCTTAATTTCCCATGGTTATAAATTTATTTTGTAAGAATTAATATTATCTTAATTTGTTTTATGGGGTGGGTTTGGTATAAATCGAAATTGGGCTATTGTGGTTTTGTTCAATCATTTACCCTTTTCCTCATAATAGAAAAGATATGATATTTGCATTAGGGTTCGCAATTGCTGAATTTCTTCATCTTACGGCCTTGTTTTCAATTTTTTTCGAAAGAGATATTTTTGTTTGTTTAGGTTTCAAAGGTGTTGGATTTGAACATTTATCTTGTTTTACTTCATTTCTTTGAAAAATCTTGGATCTTGTTAAATTTTAAAGCAGATAAATGGAGCGGCTGCGTTGGTCTTCTAGTAGTTGAAAATAATGAATGAAATGGTTTTCTTGCTGCAGTCGGTACTTTATTAGGGGCCATGACTGGAGCTCTGATAGGCCAAGAAACTGAGAGTGGGTTTGTTAGAGGGGCTGCAGTTGGAGCCATATCTGGTGCTGTTTTCTCAATTGAGGTCTTCGAATCATCTCTTGTTCTATGGCATTCAGATGAGTCCGGGCTTGGCTGTCTTTTGTACCTGGTGAGCAACATTTCTATAGCTAACTGATTATTGATGGATTCTATAGTTGATAGTTCGGCAAATCTGCCGTTTCATAACTTGTATACAATTTTGGAAAACTTTTAGCTTAAATGTATAGCTTATGAAAACTTCAAAAAAAATTACAGATTGATGTCATTGCAAGCCTGTTAAGTGGTAGACTTGTTCGTGAGCGGATTGGTCCAGCTATGCTAAGTGCAGTGCAGAGTCAGGTAATTTTGTCATTTGTTACATAATTTCTTAGTGTTTAAACCTCTCATAGCAGTTAGTTTCATTTCCTTACATCTTTACTTGCTAATTGATCAGATGGGTGCTGTTGAAACAAGCTTCGAGGAGGTCCAAAACATTTTCGATGTTGGCGGGGCTAAAGGTTTGGCCGGAGATTCGGTTGAGAAAATCCCCAAGATCAGAATCACTAGGGATAACAATGTGGATGCATCTGGTGAAAAAGTCTGTTGTTCAGTTTGCCTTCAGGTATTGCCATTATTGTTCATCTGGTTTACTGAGGATATAGGAGTATAATTGATTGATTGATGGTAAAGAAAAACTCACTTTCTTTGTTTGACTGTTAATTATTCAGGATTTTCAGCTAGGAGAGACCGTTAGAAGTTTGCCTCAATGTCATCACATGTTTCACCTACCTTGCATTGATAAGTGGCTGGTGAGACACGGTTCATGCCCATTATGCAGACGGGATCTGTAATTGATGGGTTTGCTGTAAATTACAATATAAGAAGAGTTCTTTTGTTATGTTTTTTATAGTTTACAGTATTAGGGCTTTATTCCATTTGTTCATATAATCCCTCAGTTATACCAATTTTCCAGACAGCCATTATGTAGTTAGTTCAAATATGTACACAAGCTTGGTCATTGTACTTGACCAGCATTCTGTATAAAAAAAAAATATAGCGTTCATCTCTTCCTCCTTCAACTTTTGAATTATACTTTTGAGATAAAAATGAAACAAACGTAACTTAAAATGGTTGCATCATATGAATTTACATTTAATTTCACTGTTTGTCTTTGACGTATTTGTGTTGTTATTGGAAAATTGCTTTTTCAAGTTTCTGGTGAGAACATATGGACCAAATTTAATTGTAGTTGTTCCTCCTAACCTCTAGTTGTTGAGTGATGAGGGATATCATCTGCTAAAACTGTTTTTTGTATCTAATTGGAGTGCATTCATTTTGATGTCTTAATGGCTTGGAATTAATTGCAAAGCATACTTGTATGGATTCCTATCAACATTAACCTTGAAATTACTGGTGAACGAAGTTGTTCAGCTGCGCCCATCTCCATTTTAGGAATGTTTCGTCCCATCTGAACAAGTGGCTTTATATATATATATATATATATATAAGATATATTATGAAATATATATATATAAGCTTCTCTCCTAAAAGATGATTATGAAATCTTATTTAAGCACTCCTAAACGAACTACTTTTGTGCCAAGCCGTCTGTTTGGCTTTCTTTCTTGTTACTTGGTAGCCAGCCTATATGCGCACAACCTAAACGTATAAGCATATATTCTTATTTTTTTATTGGTATTGGTTTTATAAAGTTGCAAATTGTTTGGTTTAACAAATACTCTAAATTCTAATTCTTTGCCTGACCACTACCACTACTGTTTTATAACCTTTATCTAGCGTCCAGTCTTTGAAAATTATCTAGGTTGGGGTTTGGGGGGTCGGGGGGCAGATCAATTATGAATATTCAGAGGAGGCTGGCTGGTAGTTTTGCATTTATGAAAGTCTAAGGAGGACAACCAACCAACCAAACCATATTGGCGGACAAGTCTGGCTACTTGGCGGTTAATATTCATTTGGTTGTCCAATCCAATCTCCCTCTCTTTTTTCATTAATTTTTTTGGGTAAAAAAATCCAAACCATTTTTACAAACAGACAACAGTTGCGAGCCACCACTAGACATGAAAATTATCAACTCCTCGGAGCCACGCCACATTATGAATATTCAGAGAGGGCTGGAAGGTAATTAATGCAGATGGGTTGAACCCCAGCTCATCTATAAACCCTTGATTTTGGTCTACAGTTTCATCATTCATTACAAGTATTTCACATCGGGTATGCTATAAATTACTACATAATAAAAAAAATGATAAATTTTGCATGAATTTTCAATACTCCTGCAATTAACTCACAGGATGAGGAATTAGCTCAGCTCAGCCCTATTAAATACCCTTGATGACTACAGTTTCATCATTCAACAATTATTTCACGTATGAAATCAGATATTTAAGCCATTCATGTTTTGACAATTTTGCTTCATTTGTGGAATCGATACTGGTACGGGTTATGATACTAAAGCATATAAAAAATTGATAAATTATTATAATAACATTCAATACTGTGCAATTAACTTCTTCGACGTACCTACCCTATTAAATACTCGATGACATGTAACAACATTAAGGAAATCAGATACTCCATATTTCACACCACTAATATACATAAAAATCCTCCGTGAAAAATATTCTCCAAGCAGCATTCAACTTTAGTAATCAAATCTGCAACCTCTTTCTCACCCTTCAAATCTGCAACCTTCTTCTCACTTTTAAATCTACTGATTAAAAATTTAAAAATATTTATTCTGACTTGATGGGTTTGATGTACAACTCATTTGAATTGAAGTAATGATGATGAGATATACAAAATATGAAAGTAATAAATAATGTTTCTTCAAATCATCAGCGTTAACAAACTTTTGAAGGTTTTTTTTTTTGCTACTACTCTTGGAGATGCTTTAACTAGAATTTCGAATGAAGCATTACTGAATAAAATGTCGCATTGAATGCGTATAGTCATGCCCCGTGCCTCCCTGGGGATTAGTTAGTTCTATAGACCTACCGGCTACCTACCTATACAATGTGCATTGTTTGCATGTTCTTGTTCACGTTAACATATATAGTCCTCTTCATTCAGGTCGAATTTTTTAACTTTTTTTAAATCATGTGAATTGTTGCATATCCTTGTTTTGTTTATGTTAATTTATAAAGACTTGCTTCTGTTATGTATTATGAGATTCCTCGGCTCCACAAGCAATCCATGACTTGTTCTTATTCTTTCTAAATTTTCCATCAAACTGTCCCATCGAAAACTAAAAAATCCAAATAGAAAAAAAAAAAAAAAAAAAAGGAAGAAGAGAGTATTAAATGGCATGACCAAGTCTACATACAATTCCCCCCCTTTTTTTTACTAAAAAAAAAAAACTGTCCAGATGCTAAACCTGACTTATTGAGTCCCACGGTAATCGGTATAGATTATCATGATTTGGTGACTAACTATAATGATTATCATAACATAAACAACATTTTACTACTAGAGGTGACTTTCAACAGATGATCCATGAGAGACAAATATTTTAAATAAATTTTTGGCAGCATTATAATCTTTTATATATACCAATAGTTTATATCCAAGAAATATAATGGCGTACAAACAAAATGCATACGACAGTGACTTAGGATCCAGAGTTTGTGTTTGATCATCACTGTCGAGAATGTGGGCAATTGTCACTTGAGCTTGAAGACTTGAACCCCACTGGTTACATGCATGCAGACATTAATTAATTCCCTCAATATCTCAATTCTCTCCCCTAGCCAGCCTTTACGTACTTGTGAACTAGCTAGCTAGCTAGCGCGCGTATTTTTCTTAATATTTTCGTCAATGACGACTCGAGCAGATGAATATCTGTCTGCCGGCCGGCCTAAAAGAAGACCAAGTCACCAAATCACTAATAAGATCATGACTCATCTCTTGGTCTGTTGTGCTTGAGCATTATATCCCAACTTATATTCTCCTCAGTCAATCAGCTTCAGCTTTATACAATAAAGGGGAGAGATCGAAAAACACAAGTAATTTCAAACATAAAAAACATGTCATTAATTTGTTGCAGTACAGTTGAGGAGAGTTTTGAGTAATTATGTCAAGTAGAGAGGCTGCTGCTACACCAAAACTAGCAGTACCTTCATCCATGCAAATGGGAAGTTCAATTATTGAAAAAAAAATTCTTTGGGGAGGGCTTATAGCTGGGAGTTTAGCATTCTTCTTTGGTGCCTTGATATATTTATGCAAAAAGAAGAGGATCTTCGCTCCAAAGCAAAAAGGTTAGTCCCTAACACTCAAAAAATCTGTATATTTTGTTTGTCATTTGACGAGAGAATAGTAAAAGGAAATGAAATACATCGAGCTCAAGGTTTGAAACATTCATTCTTCTCTTCTTTTGATGTTGCTATTGGGACAAATGTGTAGATGATCTGGATGCGGAGAAACTGATGTTGAGGCGGTTCCAGATGGAAGAGCTAGAGAAAGCCACCAATAACTTCAGCCGAGGTTGCTTGATAGGGTCCGGTGCATTTGGAAATGTATATATAGGAACATTTGTTGTAGAGGGAACACTAGCTATCAAGAAGGCCCGTGCTGATTCATACACAAGCAACCAAGAATTTAGAAATGGTAAAACTTGAATTTTCTTACATGAAATCATTGGGCTTAAATAAATTTCTTCAACTTTTGTACGAGTATGAAGAGAAAATTGCCGTCTTATAATTATTATTGAGAGATACTAATGCGCCTGCCTGCCTGCCTGCCTAATTTTTGGAACAGAGGTCAAGTTGCTTTCAAGAGTGAAGCATAGGAACCTTGTAGGTTTGGTGGGCTACTGTGAAGAAGATGGTACATACCAATGCTATATATAAATAATATATGTAGATTATATCTGCCAACAAACTCACTCAAATTTCTGATTAAGAATGGTGGAAACTACCCCTTGGTCATTTTTTTTTAAAAATAAAATTTTGCTTACAACAAACAGGGCCAAAAGGAGCAAAAGTATTGGTTTATGAATATGTTCAAAATGGTTCACTACTTGAATACATTGTGGGTAAGTTTCAGCTTGTCAACCTTTACTGCTACATTAGGATTTCACTCTTAATTCTGACAGTGATAACTCTGTTAGGAAGAGGAGGAAGGATTTTGACATGGAGGCAAAGAGTAAACATAGCTATTGGAGCTGCTAAGGGTAAGTTTTTCAGCTCTCGGGTAAAAATCATTCCCATGAACTAATCAAACTGTGAATAAATCGAAGTTTTTGAATAAATATACTAAAACCTTGTTTCCAGGCATAGCGCATTTGCATGAAGGAATCAAGCCAGGCATAATTCATCGTGATATAAAACCGAGTAATATTTTGGTAGGGGAGGGGTTTGAGGCCAAGGTTTCGGATTTTGGGCTTGTGAAATCCGGTCCCACTGGCGATCAATCACATGTTAGCAGTCAGATCAAAGGGACACCAGGGTACCTTGACCCTGCCTATTGTTCAAGCTTTCATCTGAGTCCATTTAGTGATGTCTACAGCTTTGGAGTCATACTTCTCCAACTTGTTGCTGCCCAGCCTGCAGTTGATACAACAAGAAGTGGTTCTAATTATCATATTACCGAATGGGTAAGTAAGTTTTGGTGCATCTAATGATTCCTTAATGAATGTCTACATTGTGTTCTACAATGCAATTCAAAGTATGGTTAATTGTTATTGATAGCAAAATATGAACAAGATCATTTACATATGCTACTTAACAATCATAAAGTTTTGAAAATGTAATCATTTAATTTTGATGTTGTGGAACTGCAGGCAAGGCCTAGTTTGGAGAAAGGTAGCGTGGAAGAAGTATTGGACGCTAATCTTCTACTAGAGCCATGCAACATGGAAATGATGTTGAAAATGGGACAACTAGGTCTAAGATGTGTGGTAAAAGTGCCCAAACAGAGACCTACAATGACTCAAGTTTGGCAGGAATTAGAGGCAGCCCTTTATATGGCAGACACTTTCATCCCAAAACAACCAGTAAAGCAGAGATCTGTAGGCGTTTCCCATGAATCAACGGATCATGATTATTCCCATAGTGGGGTTGAGCTTCAAAGATTTCGTATAGAGATGGAAACCATTCACAGTGCAAGTATGAGATGTTTAGATACTAATGCTACAAGTATAGACATCGATAAGAACTGCTCGAGAGGAATTAGACAGCAAATGAGCATAAGTATGGATGAGGAATTAAGCATTCCTCGGGACTAATTGTGTTATGAAGTGAAATATTTAAATGATAATTACTTTTGAGTTGTCTTCTTTTTTTGCAACTTGAAGTCAGTACTCCATTAGATGATGATTAGTTGATTACAGAGAACTGAATACTAGCTAGTTGTTCCGCCTGTCTATTTCATGATGTTATTTCTTCAGATCTGTTGCATGCTGATTATAAATACATTTTCTTTTATCCATCATATATAAAAGCAAAAGGAACAAACAAGTGAAAATTTTTTCTGAGATTTATAACAAGTACTTGAACAAAGCATTACCGAGCAGTGCAATTGTTGCCTCATGAAGACCGCACAATAAAGCTGCATAGGAATCAAGACTGCTGAACTCTATTCAACTCAAGCACTTGAATGAGCAATGAAATATCAAGTACGAATATATGAAGTATGCAGAGATGACCTGATCTGAATTTTATTTTTTTTTATATATAGAAATGAGCCAAGCTCAAGCTTCTTACAGATAGCACGGTCAGACCTATGCACAAGTACCAAAAAAAGTAAAAGTATGAACAAAGCAATAACTGGAAGAATATAATTCATTATTTCATCCCAATGAATAACTGGTATGCAGTTTTCTTTGAAAACCAATACTTGCAATAAAAATATGCTTGCTTACTATAGGCAAGAAAATTTCAGATTTCAGTTTTCCAAATAGAAATGGTGGACAAACTAAGAGCAACAGCTTCAAGAAAACTAAATTTTACAAATATGATCAAGCCCCGGGATTTCTAAAGATACCTGAAAATATATCTAAATTCTTCAAAATATTATGCTTTATCCGTACAAGGTGCAGCTTATAAGAGCCCTTTCTTCAGAATATTCTGCTTCATCCATAACCTTTACCCTTGTTTTAAGAATGGATAACAGTATAACACCCTTTTCAAACCTCAACTTAGCAGTTTTCCATGCGTCGCTAGTTCAGTGTACATCTTTAAGGAAGCCTTCGAGAACTCTGACATGGAATCTAAAACAGAAGAGAAGTCTGTCTGAAATCCATTCAAAATGACTTTCTCCGTCTCTTGTATGCTATCATGGTGCTTTGCCTTCTCTGCGTCAAGCCTATTCCTAAACATATCCAATACACCTTTCTTCTCTGCTAAGCACTGAGCCCGATGTCGCACATCTAACTCTACCTTTTGTTCAAAAAGCTTCATCTCTAGGATTTTTTTCTCTGCCTTTTTAAATACTACAACCCGTTTGTCAAGTTCCCTAACAAGGCCATCAAGCTTCCTCTTTTGTTGCTGTTCCACTCCTTGTAGAAACCACAAAGCTCTGATTTCACTCCCAAAGCTTTTCATAGCATATGCTACAGCTTCATAAGGCAACTTCTCCATGGAAGCTAACCAATCATGACAGATCGAGAGCAGTTGTGGTGCATTGATTTTGCAATGTGGGACTGACATATCGCCAAAGTATGATTCATTTTCTGGAGCTCTGAACATGGATAGCCATCCATTGAGAGCTTCAATATATGCTTTTTGAGCAGTAACATATGCAACAAAACAAGCTCGCCAGTTTTGAAGTGCTGCTTCAAGTTGAAGAGTGGCAAGACGATGAGAATCATTACTGAACTTCCCCAAAGTAGGACAGGTGAAAGATTTGACTTCAGACATGGTTTTGTTCTGGGTTTGATGGACTTCCAACATTATCTTCCAAGTTCTCGTTAGACTGCACAAGTGGGAGTAAGAGCCTAATTACACAACTGAGACTGAAATTATAGGACTGCTAAAATATAACGTCCAAACAACTTTTTATCAGCTTTCTTACCCATGCAACAACTCAACAAGCTGTGGCTGTAGTTCTTCATCTCTCAGCTTCTTAATTCTTTTGGATATCGAATCAGCAGTTGTTAATGTAACAGAGATTCTAGAATAAAGATCCCTTAATTCAGTTGTGGTTTTGTCTTCTGAACCAAGGCCATCTCCCCTATATTCCTTGTTGCTCAACTGTGAAAACTTGCCATCATATATTTTCCTCAGTTCATCTCCTGCCTGAAAGTATAGATGCTAGAGTATTAAAAAGTCAGAAAGAACAATTTTGTCATATAAAAAGCCTATAACATCTATGAAACTAGTTAATTACAATTACCGTGATGCCCAGCATATTGAAATTGACTAATGTTTCCAGAAACTAATACAGCATAAATGAAATAAAAAAGGGTGCCTGTGAACGTTGTAATCTTCGAATCTATCAAGAATATCAGAAAAAGAAAAAAAAGAAGAGAAAAAGGCTCATTATGTCAGGCATGTATAATTTATATTTGTATCTCTCAAACATACCTGTAACAAAATTCCAGCTTGTAGGGCACCTTTGGCATCCAAAAATTGATAATTTGCTTTCTCTAACTTGGATGGATGGTATCTAAAATAGTCTAAACCCCTGTTGGTGTTGGGTGTTTTATTTAAAAAAAAGTTGTAAGAATGCCACAGTTATTTAGAGTGATCAGCATCAGAAGTTAAGAGTAGATATTCAGTGTATTTAACTATGACGAATAATCTGTTTGTAAAACATAACACAAAACCTAAAAACATGGGTAGGTTGTTGGAGCAAGTCATCAAGACAAGTAAAATAAAGATGAAGATAAGGTGTTGGAATTAATGTACCTTCACTTCGTCATAGAGCTTCTTCTCCCAAGCGAATAATCTTCCCAATGTCAAAGAATGACTTCCTGATTCCATTCCCCCGGCCCCATATTCATCGAAAAGATCAATGCTGGATTCTGTCCATGTGAAGGAACTTCTTGAGGTAGATGAAAGAAAGCTCCTGTTGGATAGAGATCGGGATAAAGTTGATTTGTTCCATGAGACTGATTTGATGAGTTTATTTGAACTCTCTGCATGCACCAAAATGGGAGAATGAGTATGAAATGAGAAACTGTTTAAGATTTCATTACTAGGCTTATTGGGGGGCTAGCCCGCATCAATTGTATGGGCAATTTGGTGTGGGTTAATGCGGGTATTCCATGCAATGCATAGCAGAACTACTAAAAGGAATATGACACTTGACTTTAACATAAACACTACAGAAAATTTATTTAGGAGAAATTATTTAAGCAAAATGAAATTTTCAAACAAAGAATTGCTTTCTTGTAAAAAGATGGGTAATTGAATTCAAATTCATCATACAAAGGAAATGAAGCACAATTGTGAAACACAACCAAACATTAATACGTAGCCATTCCCCCAAAATCAGGTGGAAGCAAACAAAACCAATTTGTGCAAGAATATTAATTTATCAATTTTGTCCCAACAAAAAAAAATGAACAAACACAAATTTCAAAGAAGGAAAATGAAAAAAAAAAAACACCTTTAATTTCCTCCATAGCAGGCTGCAGATGAAGCAAATTAGTCTCTAGCATTTTAGAAACCTCAACACCAGAATCATAAGCCTTAATGAAATGGTCTTCCACATCCTTCAATGCGTCCAACAATTCCCGTCCATCTGTGGCTGTGGGTGTATCAACCGCTTTCAACCCCTCCTGCCTCACTTTAGCGTCACCCACTGCTTTAACATCCTCAACCTCTCCCTCCCCTTCCTCCTCTAGCTCTGGTATTCCCTCTGCCTCTCTCACAACCCTCAGAAGAGGATCATCATCAGTGGTTTGACCAAACCCATTCATCAAATCTTCTCTCATCACTCCATCAAATGGATTAAAATAATCCCACCGAAACTGATCATTCTGCATATCCATTGGTGGGTCATAAAAATGCTCACAAATCCCTCTTTCTTCATCATCATCATCATCATCTTCAACTTGGCTCTCTGGTTTGGAGGAGGGACAAGAAACAGGGGAATCTTGAGTTTTACATGAATTGGGGTCATGGGTAATTTCTGGCACAGATGGCATTTGCTGAAGGTACATTAAATTTGGGACAAGGTTATCAGGGTCGGAGGATCGGGGAAAAGTGAGGAGAAATGGTGAGGAAACAGAGGAATGTCTGGCCACAAACAACCTTATGGCCAATGCTACTGCGTAGAGGGATTGATAGTAGTTGCAGTGAGCTCCAGCAAGCAGATACCGACTCTCCACGGCTGATTTCATCACTCTTTTTCTCTCTCTACACAGATTCAACACCCCCTCGTCTTCTTCACTGGCCTTGGATACAGCACAACCCATTTCTGCTAGTACTACTACAAATGGTCGCCTAATAATTTAATAGTCAGAAGATGAGAAAGTAAAGTTGGGGTTGAAGTGAGTGCAAAAAGATGAATTGGAGTTGTCAGAATGAGGACAAGGGTGTGGGGGCTGTGGGGTTTGTTTTTGCTCTGCAAAATCCTAAAGAATCTTTATTCGTAGTGTTCCTGGTTTTAGCAGAGAATAGAGATAGAGATTTCAGGCGGTGGTGACGAACAATAAATTATGATGTGACAAATAACGTTATGGAGTAGAAAGGAGGAGTAAAATTTGAGGAAACTCATGACTATGATGTAGCCGTAGCCGTAGCCTTCACATTAATAATAATAAATAAATAAATAAAACGGGCTCCACATATTAATTTTTTTATGTTGAAAATTTAATTTTCTTTAATATAAAAAAAATAGTAAAAGATTTTGATATTTTAACAAATAAAATTTGATATTTTCAAGAACTCTCACCCACATGAGTGTTGGGAGTGAGGGTCCTATTATCATTTAATTCCCTATTCATATATTATTTTTTTTCTTCAACAAAGCAAACATGTTTAATTGAAACATTTTTCTTTATATTTAGTTGAAATATTAAATAAATTTGTGAGGTGTGTGAAAACTAAAGTAGTAGTATTTTGTTATAAAGAAATTATAGGTTTGTGTAGAAAAGAAAATCATAGGTACGTATTTGTTTTGATTTTATAAGAAATAAAAAGTGTAAAATATACATATACTACTCCTACTTCATTATTTTCTCTCTCTTTTTTGGGTCTAAATAGGAGTAGTAAGTAATATTCTTTTTAATGAAATTAAATGGTGTATTTATATCATTTAATTATTCCATTAATTTTGAATCATATGTTTTTTTGCAATTATATAGCTAAACATTATTTAACTTTTCTGAAAATTAGGAGACAAAATTCAAATTCAGAATGCAAAAGGGAAAATAGGCCGTCAAGTTATAATAAAAACATTTGCGTTAAAAAAATGCACAAGAGCGAGCATAATGGACAAACCCCATAAAAGAATAAATAGGTAATTGTTAAATCCACAATATTTTCTATTATTTTCACAACAAAATTATGTCATTTATAAATGTATGAATTGGCAAATCATTATAAAATTTATAATGAATACATTTTATTAATGAAATAATAATTTATTTTGAATTTAATGATTACCAATAAAATATCTTATAAATATACATACAGTTAGGTAGGGTAGGGTAGGGTCCTCTCTCGACCTCCACTTCCTTATTTTCCATGTCCTCTTGTATCCTCCCACTTAAATTTTGACCCCTAATCTCTTACTTAACACCAATTAACTCTAAAATTAAGTAAAAATTTAAGTAAAAATTCTTAGTTATAAAATTAATTATTTCATTAAAAGTTAAAGAAATTCACATCAAATAGCAATATTTATAAACAATAATTTATTTATGTTTTTTGGTAGGGCCTTGGGCTTGGCATTTAAACCCTACAATTAGCAACAATTACAAGTCCAATTAGCTGTCCATAATTCCCCACAACTGTTTATGAACCAGTCCAGTATTCATAATAAATAAAATAAAAGTAACAACACCAACATTTGTTGACCTGGGTGCCGAGTTAATTCGTGAAAGTTAGCTCATGCTAACCGACTCCCGCACCAGCACAGGTAGTTTTCTTATCTATATTTTTTTTTGTTGCAAAAGATTCTCAAGCCTGCCAACCTGGAATGCAGAACATACAAAATCTCTCTCCTTTTCCTCTTCTTCCCGATCCATTCCGACGATTCTTCCTCTTAAACCCTACTACTTGCAATTACTTTCTCTAATTCCAATTTCCAACTACCTGAATTTCGTATCATATCACTTAAATCCTTTATACGATGAAATACATAAGCCCTAGATTACTAATCCCCATCCAAATCATGGACCCACCTCAATCATCCCCAATTTCCATTAATTCATCCCCTATCTCTCCTTCCGCCAGCAACGACGACTTCGACACGGCATGGTACGGTAACATTCAGTATTTGATAAACATATCGGCCATCGGCACCATGACATGTGTCCTCATCTTTATCATCCTCAAGCTCCGCAGCGATCACCGCCGATTGCCAGGACCCACCGCCATCGCTTCCAAGCTCCTCGCCGTCTGGCATGCCACGGGCCGCCAAATCGCCCTCCATTGTGGTGCTGACGCCGCCCAATTCCTCCTCATCGAGGGAGGAAGCTGCGGTCTCCTCCTCTCCCTTGCGTTCCTCGCCCTCTCGGTCCTCCTTCCCCTCAACCTCTATGCGGGAGCCGCCGCAATGACGGACCAGTTCTCCAAAACTACCATTAATCATATCACCAAAGGTTCTCCTTTATTGTGGGTTCACTTTTTATTTGCTGTGGTGGTTCTTGGTTTGGTACATTTTGCTATTAATTTGATTGAGGGAAGACTGAGAGTTACTAGATTCAGAGATGCGTATGGAAATCCAAGTGACCCTAGTGCTAATAATTCCACAGCCATTTTCACTATGATGGTACAGGGTGTACCCAAGAATTTAGGGTTTGATAAGACTCCTCTGGTAGAGTATTTCCAACATAAGTATCCAGGGAAGGTTTATCGTCTTATTGTGCCTATGGATTTGTGTGCTTTGGATGACTTAGTTACGGAATTGGTCAAAGTTAGGGATGATATTTCTAAATTGGTTAAGAGAATGGAATCCCAGGATTTAGTTGATGAGTTCAACGATAGTGAGAATGGAATTCGTGGTTTGTGGAGGAGAGTGATGGATTTGTGGAGTCAGGTTGTTAATGAGTTGGGTTTGTTGAATGAAGAAAAATTAAGGAAATTGCAAGAGCATAGAGCTGATTTGGAGATGGAAATGGCAGCTTACAAAGAAGGTCGAGCAAAGGGTGCCGGAGTTGCATTCGTGGTGTTTAAAGATGTGTACACTGCTAATAAGGCAGTTCAGGATTTCCGTAATGAGAAGAAGCGGCGGGTTGGGAAGTTCTTTTCCGTCATGGAGTTGCAATTACAGAGGAACCATTGGAAAGTTGAGCGAGCCCCATTAGCAACTGACCTTTATTGGAATCATTTGGGCTCGACAAAGCTCTCCCTGAAACTGCGCAGAGTTTTTGTGAACACATGCTTGCTGTTGTTGCTTTTGTTCTTCAGTTCTCCTCTTGCTGTGATCAGTGCCATTAAGAGTGCTGGGCGTATTATTGATGCAGAAGCAATGGATAACGCACAGATATGGTTGGCTTGGATGCAGAGCTCGAGCTGGCTTGCAACCTTATTCTTTCAGTTCTTGCCCAATGTACTTATTTTCGTGAGCATGTATGTAGTGATCCCATCAGCTCTCTCTTATCTCTCCAAGTTTGAGAGGCATCTCACTGTGTCTGGGGAGCAGAGAGCTGCACTTTTGAAGATGGTTTGCTTCTTTCTGGTAAACCTCATTCTTCTCAGGGCTCTGGTTGAATCATCATTGGAAAGTGCAATTCTAAGTATGGGGAGGTGTTACTTGGATGGTGAAGATTGCAAAAGGATTGAGCAGTACATGAGCGCCTCTTTCCTATCAAGATCGTGCCTTTCATCTATTGCTTTTTTAATCACAAGCACGTTTTTGGGAATATCTTTTGACTTGCTGGCGCCAATACCTTGGATTAAGAGAAAGCTTCAAAAATTTCGAAAGAATGACATGCTCCAGCTGGTACCAGAGCAAGCCGAGGATTATGCATTGCAAAGTCAGGATGCTGATAGCCTTCAGAGGCCACTGATGCTTGAAGGGACATTTGACGCAATGTTAGGCTACGACAGATCACCTCATGGTGCTAGACTAAGTGGAATTGATTTACCAGGACAGGATCTTTCTGAATATCCAATCAGCAGAACATCACCAGTGCCAAAACAGACATTTGATTTTGCACAATATTATGCATTCAATCTGACAATATTTGCCCTGACCTTGATATATTCTTCATTTGCTCCGCTTGTGGTTCCTGTTGGTGCTATTTACTTTGGATATAGGTATGTGGTCGATAAGTACAACTTTTTATTTGTATACAGAGTGCGAGGTTTTCCTGCTGGCAATGATGGGAGGTTGATGGATACAGTATTGAGTATCATGCGTTTTTGCGTTGACTTATTCCTCCTTTCGATGCTCTTGTTCTTTTCAGTCAAAGGAGACTCCACAAAACTGCAAGCTATATTTACTCTTGGATTGTTAGTAATGTATAAACTTTTACCTTCTGATAATGATGGGTTCCAGCCTGCTCTATTGCAAGGCATACATACTGTTGACAGCATTATAGAAGGACCCATAGATTATGAGGTTTTTTCACAACCCAAATTTGAATGGGATACATATAATTTATGATTTGGACATCAAAGTCTCTATCTTGTGTTATTTTACGCAAAAATGTGTGGTTAGTCTATACTTGATATAAATTCATTTATTTATGGCATATTTTTTCTCTACATATTGTTCTGCCAAAGTTTTAGAATCATACTTTGGCAGTTTGGCTAGAAAAGAACTTCTGGCATCCTATGTTATGTGGAGGGAAAGAGAAGGAGGATTTTGAAGAGCTCAGTCTAAGGCGAAGTTAAGGATTCTTACCCTGTAAGCATTATTATTTTGAAAATTAGGCTTTTGTACTTTTTGGATGATATAGTAGAAAAATAGTCAGATGACATGCATATATTTATAAACTGCAAAGATATGCAGGTAGAACAAAGTAGTACATGATAGGTATAACCAGCAACTAGAAGAATGTCCTTTTACCAATGACCCAAAAAAAAAAATGAAGAAAAAACTAATATTGGTTGGAATGGAGTTGAACTGCTGATCGTGGCCGAGAATACCCCATTTATATGGGAAAAAAGAATCTGCAGCACGAAATCGATCTTTTAGTTGTAAGTTGTAATGATTCTCTCAATCACGAGGTGCAGTAACACTTATATATATATATATATATATATATATATATATGTTGAGATAATTAACATTAGCTAGCATAAAAGATAAGCAGCATCTAGAAGGCTAAAATACAGTCAAGGAGTGGGAAAACACATGGTTGGACCAAATGAATTATAGGCAACCTGAGAAACAGAGAAAAATTAGGAAACAGAACTCAATTAGTCAAGACCAACCCCTATTATTACTCTCAGCCAAGCACATATGCTATCTGCCCATCACTCTTAACACCATGTATGTTTCAATGTGGCTCCACTCATCAGCATATCTCAGTTTCCATCTCTCTCTCCATATAATTGTGATAAATGTGTGGCTAATGTTTAGATTAACTGATACTGTTTTGAATTACCTTTTTGAATTATAAATAAATTTGAAGAGTTGAGATATCAGTCACAAGTTGTTTACTTGTGGCCTTGATTTACTTGGTTCTTTTGGAGAAGGAATAGAAAAGGAAAGGCAGATGATCATGCACCATTTGGGAGTACAAAGCAATACGGGGGGTTCGGAGACGACCAAGCTTGGGTTTGGAGGTCATAACCTCCCTATTTGCCCTAAGCCGCGTCGACTTGGACCAGCCATTATTCCTGAATTTCTCAAGCCCCTCAGATGCAGCAAACACAGGTAGTCTTATTTTTTTACCGTATCACCTTCCTGGATCTATTTATTATTTTGACAAGGCAAATGAAATGCGGTGAATAACATAAAATAAAACAGTTGATGCACAAGTAACTAACTACTGAATAAATTATTTTCCCCTCTCCTCTTTAATGTTCTTTACCCCTTTTTACTTTTATATATATATATATATATATATATATATATATATATATATATATTTTGGTGTACGTACACAGCCAATTGAATCCTGACGAAAGAAGTGGAATTGTCAACATGATTGCTGAAAAGGTTGGATTTCCAGACTTGAGACTCACTATCGAAATATGTTCTTACAGTCCATTTGCTGCATGCCTAGGAGGTAGGAAGGTTAGGGATGAAATTAAGACCTTTTTAAGCTAATAAGCGTTCACTTGATTTTCCTCCCAAACAAACAGAATGCAACTTCTAAGTTCCCATTTACACTGTGTTCTAAAATGGAGAGAAAATAAAGGGAATTGTTTGTGAGTTCCCAAAGTTGGTAGGTGCTACTTATAAACTAAAATACCCATATAATAATTTCTAAAATAAATGTAATCTCATAAGAATAAAATACTACTCCATTAATATAGTATTTTAAGTTAAAGTTTGCTTTCATTCATTCTCTGTTTTTCTCCAGAATTTATTGTAGAATATAGAAGTTGAATATTGAATATATATGTATATATATTTTGGATGAACATGCATGGGGGGTGATATGATATGAATGAATGAATTCAGACAACAGAAGGGGGACGCGAATCAATATGCTCCGGATGCTCACCAACATGTTACACAGGCTCTCCTCCAGGCAGAACAGATAATCCATTAGTTCACGACGTCCACTTCATTCATCAGATGGAGCCCTTCTCCCCATTCGCACCAACCAACCAAACTCTCCGATAAGTTGTTTGGTTTTACCTCTGCCTGCCCTGCCTAGAGAGAGAGATCGAGAGATCGATCACTCACTCATTCCTTCTAAAATTATTTATTTTCAGGCTATTTTTTGTAGCAGTAATTAGTAAATTTAATGTCTTTCTTTACGTATGTGTAAATACCATACCATACCATGCATCATGTCATCATGATGATGATATATAAATGGAGTCAAATTGTAAATAATTTTTTATCCTATATATATATATATATATATATATATATCTTGTCATTGATTTGTAATTACTCTGTTTGACCCATTTTAGGAAGCTGATATTTTCCTAAAATATGTTTTATTATAAATTAATTATGCAATCAAATGAAAAGATGATGAAGATGCCTTTTCCTGGATTAAATATGTTTGCCAATATGCCATTAACTTGTTAAACAAATTTAGTAGAATATCCAAAAATAATAGTATAATGTACGTGATTATGGTAATATGATTATAATATTAATGAAATTAATTATGACAATGCAATGCAACAAACAAACAAACAGATATGGATAATGTAACAAGAGTGTACTTAATAATTTGTGGGAAAGAAATTAAGAATCATTTAAATAATTTTATGTTACCAAATTAAGGAGGGAGCTGAATCAATTAATGGTATGTGTGTGTATATATATATATATATATATATATATATATATATAGCTAGCTCATCTCCGTAACTTAACTTGCATTTCATTATAATATTTTTTTCCCCTGGACTTGATATATATATAGCTATAGCTATGGCAGCAAAAAAGTCAATTGCAGCTGCTCAAATATTGGCTCTCTTTTGTATCCTCTTCATCGCTACTGCACTCTTGGGTGTTGTTGAATGTAACCTTATTTATTTACACCTTACCTACCTACCTACCACTAATTGTTCATCTTATTTACCATGGCTATGGCTATGGCTATGGCTATGGCTATATATATATATATACGCAGGTAAAACTACTAGTGGCAAAACCGAGATTAATATTAATGATGATGAGATTTCAAAGCATGCATATGCATATATAATGGAGGAGAAGAATATAATTTGCACAAATGCAGATGCTGTCCGCATGTTGTAAGACCCCAGCTTTTATAAATAAAGATGAATTTTCTATAAATATTATTTTTGAATATTATAGAATAAATTTGATATAATGTTATAGTTGTGGGTAATATTTATAAATTTTGCAAAAGTAAGTAAAGTTGTTATAAAATATTACGTTTGGTGGGGAATATACTTTTTGTCGGGGAATATTAAATGACGGCGGCTCAATCGTTAAGTGGACCCATTAGCGGAAGTATTATTGTCGTAGTTAGAAAGCGACAAAATTATCTTTCTATAAAAATAACGGCGGAAGTATTCACGAATTAAAAGCTGTTGAACTACCGGTGGTAAAAGTGCTGATGAATCTGGCATTGGTTGCGTAGTAGCATTTGCGGTATTGATTATTGATGTTTACGTGAAGTCACTTTTTATACTCAATTATTGCTACGATTAATTCTTGCGATCATATCTCTTATATTATTGATTGATTATTATCACACGATTATCATACGTATAATATGTTATATTATTAATTGAGGCGACAAGTTATAAATGATTAATAATTGTTGAAAGATTAAAAATGTGTTGATTAAAAATAAAATGATTTGTGGTAATATTTATTCAATCCTTGATGTATATAAAGAGTTTGTTATGAGGCGTTTGTGGTAAGTTTGATTATTTTATGGGGGCCCGTATGTCATCATCTAAGAGTATCTTCGTCGATAAGTAATTACCTTTGTGAATAGTAATTACCTTCGTCGATAGTATTTACCTTCCGTCGATAGTAATTACCTTCTTGATAGTAATTACCTTCTTGATAGTAATTACCTTCGTCAATAGTATTTACCTTCGTCGATAGTAATTACCCCTTCACAAATAATAGTTGTCCTTGATATTACCAAGAGTTAGCTGCTTCTTCTTGTTCCAAGAAAGGTTAATTACCCTTCATGAATAGTAGTTGTCTCTTGATATTACCAAAGTCGTTTTGACCCTTCGTTAAGGCCAAGAGTCACCCTCGGTTTTCTATAAATAGAAAGTTTCATTCTTCATTATTTCTTACGAATTCATTGAAACTAAAAAGAGAAATTATAGAAAGAAAGAAGAAAAGTGATTCGCTACTTCACTTTTCCAATATTGATTCTTTACAAGGTAGGGAATATTATTTGTTGTACTTTAAAAAGGGTGTTATTCTTTCTTATTCATGAAGAGAAGCTGTTGTTATTCCATTTCTTATTATTCTATTGGAATAACTGTATCATGATTTTACCTATACTTGGTGACATTTTTCTATTATTCATTGGAACATCTTGTTTGTGTGTTTTACAGGACTGGTTCCGTCTTTATTATTATTCTGTTGGAACATCCTGCTCGTGTGTTTTACCTGGGACACAGTAAAATCTTTATTATTATTACATTGGAATATCTGCATGCGTGTGTTTTACACGGACACTGGTTCCATTTTATTATTATTCCGTCTTTATTATTCGCCGAAATATCCACATGCATCTATATATACAGGACTGGTTCCATCATTTATTATTCGCATTTATTATTACGTTAGAACATCCTTGCTTGATTGTGAATTTCACGACACGGTTCCGATTATTATTATTACTCGTTAGAATAACCTTTTGCGTATGTGGTCTATCGCGTGCGTGGTGATTTCTTTTGTTATTCCATTCTTTATTATACCCAATTGGTTAAAACTTTGACTTTATACTCCATGAAATTAGTAGAATATCCTTGATATTTGTGTTTCATCCAAAGTATCTTTTCATGAAAATATTCTTCCGATCATTCTTGAATTTTAATCTACAAAACGATATCTTGTTGACAATTTGGACGTTAATAATTCTCCGGATAAAGTAATTCTTGAACTTGTTTTATTGAATTCTTATATCATTGTCATCATCCTCGTGTTTATATTATGTTGAAAGTCATACGTGATGCAGTAGTGCGTGGATGGACTTGGTATGATTATACTGAGGATTATTGGTGTAATCATGACCTTAATGTTACAAATGATGTGGTAAAAGTCCTCGTTGGCAGTAGTGCATTGATGGATGAGTTGTTGGCATGATCGTGACCATTGATGAATACGAATAATATCAGAAGACCCCAACTTATTATTAATGAAATTTAATTTTCTCTATTTATTATTTTGAAATATTAAGGGTTGATTTGATTAATGTGAATAGTTAGGGGTTAAATCATAAATATTTCAAAATAAAGCAAGTGGTTATAAAATATTCATTTTTGTAAAGAATATTCGTTTGGTCGTGGAATATTCGTCATCGTGAGGGAATATTAAATGCTGACGGTAGCGACCATGTATGTGGGCCCCATAACTGAAAGCGATTGGATGAGGAAAGCGACAAATATAAGTTGTTTAAAAATAACTAGCGTAATTATTACAATTAATCTTGTTGGAATACCGGTGGTTAAAACACACTAATCTGGCGTTGTTGAGCAGAAGACTTTGCGGTATTGCATCAATTATTGATTCTTACGTAAGAAGGCTTTACTCGATAATTATTACGAGTAATTCTTTATTCGATATTTTATTTTATTGATTCAATAATTCTTTGCGTTGGTGTTTTATATTATTCTTTGTTTGATAATTATCAACGCACAATATTTCCCATTATCGGATCAATAATTCATATTATTTGAATAATATTATTAGATAACATTATTGGCAATGTCTAGAAAGTTCACATACAAGGAGAGGTTTGGTCACCTAATCATGCGGCAAGATAAGGAGAGATCCTTATTGGAAAGCCCCCTTTTTCAGGAATGACTGGTTATCATAAATGTGATTACATAATATTATTTGTGAATAATTAATTATTGATTCATATGATAAGGAAATATTTATTTTATATGAATATAAATGATGGATTTATTTATGTGGTTATTAATGAAGGAATTAATCTTTGAGATATTTTATTTGTATTTTGTCGGATTGGAGGTATTAAAAGATCAAATCGGTGTTATTACTGACTTTATTGTGTGAGTTATAATATTTAATCCGACCGTTGGATCGTTGTAATTTTTGGATATGTTATACATATATAAGTTGAGTATATGTCCACAAATTTTGAGCGATTAAAAATGAGCGTATAATTTATTATGAATTTTAAGAGTGTGGTGATTCGAGAAATTAGGTTATAAATGATTTTGGTGGAAAATTCTAGAATTGGTGGGCCCCACTTGTGGTTGGTGAAAAATGTCTTTGAATTTTATTTCAAATGTGGTGGGTGGCAATAGTAGCGGTAAAAGCCATCGAAGTGGCAAGTCAAGTCTGCTTGGTAATTTAACATTTTCCTATAAATAGAGGCTAAGTTAGAATTGAAAATCACACCGTAAACAAAGTTTTTCTCTTTCTCTCTCTATATTATTGGCGTATTTTGGGAGTATTTAGATACTTTTGGGAGTTCTTTGTTCGGTACAAGTTTCATTCAAAGATCACTTGAGCCTTTCCTTAGAAATCTTGATTCTTTGAGGTAAGGGATATTATTTTTTTCAGTAATGATATTATTTCTTGATATCATTATCTTTGAAATGTTGATCTGAAGTATTTATCAAATTTAAAACTTTTTCATGTGGGGGTTCTTATTATTCATGAGTTCTTATTCATGAGTTATTATTCACGAGTTCTATTATTCACAGTCTTATTAATGAAGCGTGAAGATGTTTTTGTGGAATTTCTATCTTTTGGTGTCGAGTTACTTATTCACGATATCTGGCTATTTATTCACGTATCGACATTATTCAATTAGAAAAATAAAATTTCTTCTTTTCAGTCAAAATATCTATTCGGATACTAGCTACGAGATCCATGTTTTGATCATTCTTGAATTTTACACCACTATGATTATTTTTGAGGTATTGTTGGACATGGATAAAACAAAGTACGAATCCTTAATCCTTAATCCTTGTCATTTTGTTTCAACTTTGGATTCGTTCTTTAAAAATATTTTTCATCATCCTCGATCTTAAATGATGATATTATTGAATATCTTTGGCTGTAGTGCAAAAAGATGAATGATTTCTGAAGAATATCTTTGGCACCTGTAGTGCAAAGATGGCGGTGTTTAAATGAACATGACCGGTGATGAATATCTTTGGCTGTAGTGCAAAGATGAATATTTGATTCCGGATGTATATTGATTGATGTTACGGGGATAAAAGATGAGCGATGAACTTTTAAATTCATACATAGAAGATAGTAGTTTGCATTCTCTACTTAACTCTTCTAGTGAATTATTATTTCATTGCGAATATTGATTTAAAATTTGTTGTCTATTGTATTCTATTAGATTTTTCCTCATTGAAGACTAACGATAATTTGTTGTATATTATCTTAGTCATAATATTCTTTCTTGGGCTAGTTGAGCTCACCTTTTTCCTTGTTGTTCCATTTTTCTTCTCGGGAGGCGAGAATGTAGCGAAGTCTTAGTCGGGGTATGGAATGAAGGTTACAGAGAGAGTTGTTTAGTAGTCCTCACCATTTTTGTAAAATAATGTATCAATAATTATGATGGGGATTTATTTGCGTGTGGATATTGTGCAGAAGACAATATTATATTTAAACTCACGATATATATTGTCGTATTTCACATTTATTTTTGTATTATTGAAGTTGTAGTTTGCTTCTTGTACCATGTATTTGGCGACTCAGAATGGGTGTTGTGTATACCTATTTTGGGGGTGTCACAAATATCCTTGGCCCGTAGTGCATGGATAATTTATGGTTGTGACCCGTAGTGCATTGATGAACAGTTGTTGGCATGATCATGACCATTAATGAATACACAACTATTCTTGGGCGTAGTGCATGAATAATTGTGGTCGTGATACTAAAGAATATCCTTGGCCGTAGTGCAGGGGTGATTCGATGATGTGGAATATTTATTAAAGCTGAGTCTAAGCTATAACAATGATGAAAAACCTTTTAAATCATAAAAGATAGAAGATTTTATTCTCTACTTGACTCTTTTAATGGATTGATGTTAAATTGCGATTAAACTTGATGTCTATGTATTTTATCGGGTTTAACAATGTTGAAGACTAATGATAATTTATTCTCGCATTATCTTAGTCATAATATTTTCTCTTGAGCTAGTTGAGCTCACCTTTTCTTTCACTCTTTATTCTCTTGAGGAAATGAGAATATAATTGAGACGAGTCGAGAACGAGTAATGGTCCAGAGGATAGCATTAGTAGTCCCTCACTATTATTACGTGAATTAGTGTGATAATAATTATAATGAGGACTCCTTTTGAGTTTGTATGATCTACAGTAGACAATATTTGTATTCAAACTCACGTTTATATCGTATTGTGCACAGCAGTTATATTAGTAAGTTGTATTTAAATTCATGCACTACGATCCGACTACCCAAGATGGGTGATGTATACCCAATTTTGGAGGCGTCACGGTTGGTATCGAGCTTAGATATGATCCTGGCTAAGATGTGAGAATAAGATTAGGAGGGAGAGGAGGGGAATACCTTATTTAGTATGACCTACCAAGTTTATGTCTTTATTTTATTGGTCGGTCGAATATAGAGATAATTTGTTACATAACCTTTTTGTTTTGTGGCGATATCGAAAATGACATCCGAGAATGTTGAGAATATGATGGAGCTTGAGCGATCGTTGATTCATCACATATCAATGATCGAGGATAATGTGCATCGGGAAGGCGACAATCCTCATGCAAACAACAACACCGACCAAATGATGAATGATCAAATGTTCGGGAGGCTTTATGCGATTTATCAACAATGAAGCGAGAGCGACTCTCATCCAAAGCGTAGGTGAAACACGAAAAACTCTCGGCGATCACCGCTAAACAATTCAAGGAATTTGGGACCACCGGAGTTTAAGGGAGAGCCAAAACCACTTTGGCGGAAGCATGGATAAAGCAGATTACCAAGATATTTGATGTCTTGGGATGCTCAAGAAGCAAAAAGTTCACTTCTTTACTTTATGTTGCAGAGAAATGATTCTTGGTGGGAATCGGAAAGCGTACTCAACCTCTTTGTCTCGATCTTAATTATAACCTTATTTATTTACACCTTACCTATCTACGTACCACTAATTGTTCATCTTATATACCATGGCTATGGCTATGGCTATGGCTATGGCTATATATATATATACGATATATATACGCAGGTAAAACTACTAGTGGCAAAATCGAGATTAATATTAATGATGATGAGATTTCAAAGCATGCATATGCATATATAATGGAGGAGAAGAATATAATTTGCACATACGCATATATTTGCACTTTATGGTGCATTATTATTACGATCGCTTTGATACCAAAGACGAGTGTTTGGAAGACGCCTCAAAAAATTGTTCACAAAATTAAACATATTTTTTTATATTTATGCTTAGTTTTTGTATTCACTTTGTTGAGAAAAATACAAAATTAAAGGTTACCAATACTTCATCCCATTATAAAATTGATGCAGAGGGATCGATATCGTTAACGCTACCGATTTTGTGCGTCGTGAAAATACCCAAAAGGACAGGCTAAAATCGCGTTACGTGAAAATCCAATTGGAAAAAAACCACGCAGATATAGAGTAATCCACTATAATATTGGGAGTACAAGTTGTGTATTTGTGTTGTATCTCTTGTGCCATATTATATTCTGTTCTTTTTTCTGTTCCTTCTTCCATCCTAACTTCTAGCCGTATATATAGAAATCACCTCCACCCGTATCCAACTAGGAGAAGGACTCCTTATCTCTTCAAATAAGAAAACACAATCATATTTTAATAATAAATACACATGGGCCATCACCAGATCCGGACCATTAAATAGACTGAATTGTACCATGACTAGACCTAAATAATCAATTTCAATATTTATATATACATATACATACATCTCAAATCAAATGAGTTTGATCTTTATTAATTTATAAAATTTTAAATTTAAATTGTAAGTATCTAACGTTAACTATTGTAATATAAATTAAAATCAAATATTGCATTTTTTTTCTAAATCTTAAAATTGACTTGAAAATAAGTAAATTGAATTATTTTTGTTAAACAAATTTTAAGTCTTTAATCCCAGTTTGAGTTTTCAAATGTAAAAAATTAATGAGATTCGTATTAAATTTAGTCTTCAAAATTCAAGTTATAAGAATAATAATATTATAAGAAATAAAACTTCATTGCTTTATAAATGAAGCAAGGAGTGCATTAATCATTTTTAATGGAGCTGAAAATGAAAACAGTAAAAAACAATTGTGTGTGTGTGTGTGTGTGTTCTTGATCAACCGTCGCAAAAGAAGAGAGAAGTGAAAATTTTCTTCACAAGCAAAGCAACCCCAATTCCAAACTCTCTCTCCCTCTCTCCCTCTTCTTTTGCATTACGCTGTCATTTACCTAACCTCACTTCTCTTTCTCCCCCATCCAAGATCTAGGTTTAATTTCCCATCAAAATTCCCCCTGATAATAAAGAAACAAACAAACACCCATGTCTTTTTTCTGCATTTTCTTGCTTACTTTTCTCTCAGTTTGGGGAATTCAGAGCTCCAATGCCCGTATATTCACCTCAGAAATGCAGCACCGCTTCTCTGAGCCAGTAAAGAAATGGCTCGAGAGCTCCCGAAAATATTTCCCTGCCGGAAATTGGCCGGTGAAGGGAAGTATGGAGTACTACTCTCAGTTGGCCAACCATGATCGACTCCTCCGAGGCCGGAGACTCTCGGAATCCGACTATGGATCCCTCACTTTCTCCGACGGGAACTCAACTTTTCGGATCAGCTCTTTGGGATTGTAAGGATGACTATTTGTAATAAATGTCATTTCTTGATTAAGGATTTTGTTTTATTTATTCTTCTTTTTTATGGGTTTCTGTTTGTGTGGAGATTTGTGTAGTTTGCATTACACTGTGGTTTCGTTGGGGACACCTGGTATGAAGTTTATGGTGGCGCTTGATACTGGGAGTGATCTTTTTTGGGTGCCTTGTGATTGCAACAAATGTGCATCTATTGATGATACCCCTGATAACACTGTATGTTCTCTCTCTTTTTGTTGCCTCTGATTGTCATATAATTCTGACTCTGTGAACCATACAAGTTGTTCATAAATGAATACAAACTTATAATAGTTTTCTTAAGAGGAACTTTTTTAAAAAGGGTATATGTTTTAAATTAGACGACAGATCTAGGATGGTTGTGGAAATCAGACGCTGCAATCTACATTACCTTAGTTTTAGCTTACTTTTATAATCAATAGTATGGAGAGGCTGAAGTTTGTCATTTTCGGTAATTCTATCTATTTAATTGAAAGCATGTCACTCATCATCAAGAATTCTGTCTATTTAATTGGAGCTGGCTCGACCAAATTGCCATCATGTGTTCTTCCAGGGGATACTGCATTTAATTTTTTCACTGCTTAGATAAAGTATGTGGACTGTTTTTTAACATACCAGTCCTCTTACTTTCTGACGATGCTGGATGACTTAAGCATGAGCTACTTCAGAAATAACAATTACAATATGAAATTTATTAGATGTACCACTAGTAGGAGAATGGAGATGCTGGGAAAGACCGAGTCCTGCATATTAGCTTGGATAATAAGTGATGTACTCAGCGATAACCAGGCAGCATTTTGCATTATTTTTTGTTTATATAATTCTATCTTATAGGCTTATTGAAACTCTTGCTCTGAATATATAACTATTCTGGCTTATTGTGTCAGAATTTTGAGCTTAGCATATACAATCCGAAAAGGTCATCAACAAGCAAAACAGTCACCTGCAACAACAATCTGTGCACACAGCAGGATAGTTGCCCTGGAACATTAAGCCATTGCCCTTACTCAGTTTCTTATGTCTCATCTGAAACTTCTACTTCTGGGATTTTGGTGGAGGATGTTCTGCATTTGAAAACTGAAGATAGAGAACAAGAAACAGTTGAGACGTACATCACGTTTGGGTGAGTAGACAAATTTTATTTAGATTTAGTACTTTGGCCTTTGCAGCGTCAGTATGTTCACTGGAGGTATTAGTTTATATCACAGCCTCTGGACTGTTCCAAAGTGTTGTAAAACGTAGCCCATATGTCTCTGCAGAGTTAGCCATCATATTTGGGCTATCGTTTTGTCAAATCCTAATTGAGTACCCTAACTGAATGCAACCCAATTTTGTTTATCGTGTTTCTCTCCTTCACATCTTGATTGAGAATTTGAAAGTTGTATACAATTTTAAATATGCAGCTGCGGACAGGTGCAAACTGGTTCATTTCTAGATGTTGCAGCTCCTGATGGTTTGTTTGGGTTAGGTTTGGAAAAGATATCAGTTCCTAGCATTTTGTCCAGGGAAGGTTATACAGAAAATTCTTTCTCCATGTGTTTTGGGCATGACGGAACTGGAAGAATTAGTTTTGGGGATAAAGGTAGCCCTGACCAGGAAGAGACCCCGTTTAATGTGGACAAACTGCAGTAAGTGGTAAATTTTCACTTTGATAAAAATATCTGTTAATTTAGTTGACTTCTAATTTACCAATCTAAATTTTTATCACATAACATGAACTGTGTTGCAGTCCAACCTACAATATTACAGTAAGTCAAATTCGTGTTGGTACTACTCTCATAGACTCGGACTTCACAGCACTTTTTGATTCTGGGACCTCCTTCACGTATTTGGTTGGGCCATCCTACACAAGGCTTTCAGAGAGTGTAAGTTCTCACAATGGTAAAGATCAATCTACATTTTTCCTAAGTAGCATTAGTTTTAAACTCACAATTTTGTTCATCTGCAGTTCAATGCACAAGCAAAAGATAAGCGGCGTCCACCTGATCCAAGGATCCCTTTTGAGTATTGTTATGATATGAGGTGAACTTTCATATTGTGGCACTTAGTTCTTTCAACTTAAGACCTCAGATCTAATTGGTTTTCTTCTCTTTATGTTGGGCAGTTCTGACGCAAATAGTAGTTTAATTCCGAGCTTGAGCCTAACTATGGATGGTCGAGGCCAACTTGCAGTGTATGATCCAATCATTGTCATCTCCACGCTGGTAGGATCTTGCCACTATTGCCTTGTTGTGGGAATGCCATATTTATGTTTTTCCTTTCCTACTAAACCTGATCTTTTCCTACATTGTGCAGCGTGAACTTGTCTATTGTCTGGCTGTTATCAGGAGTGCAGAACTAAATATAATTGGGCGTAAGTCATGATTGACTGCAATATTTTTGAGTTTGTTCTGCATCAAGTGTCCAATAGACATGATAAGAGTATAAATGTGAAATTTTGAATCACTTCCAAATTCATGCTTTCGAGAGTCTGAACTTCTATTCAAATTCTGAGTATATTATAATCATAAAGTTAAATTGTTGGCTGCCAGGTATAGCTAATTATTTTGATGAAAAACACAATAGATAACTTTGACAAGTGTCCACTTAATTTATAGGGTTGGGTTTTAATTGATATAGTTTGCCAAACAAAAAGGTTCAGACTATTCACTCTTCTGTACAAGTTAGAGGTTGTTGCTTTTTGTTGGTTATAATTATAACCGATTAATCAAATAGAAACGGGAAAAAGGGAGACAACTTAGTAATTATTTTTTAATCTTCTTTATTAACCAGCAATAAGTTGTCAAAGAATATAACAATGGTGTCAGAGCAATAAGTTGTCAAAGAATCAGAGCTTCTCAGAGCCTACAAAGCCTAAACAGATTCTGTTTGTCTTGATATCAACATGAGAATATGAAGTGTGTTAGTTAAATTGTGTCTTTATAAATTTATTTCTTTATGGCAAGTGGTTACTTACACGGTGTCTACTAATACACAGAAAACTTTATGACTGGCTACCGTATTGTATTTGATCGGGAAAAACTTGTCCTCGGCTGGAAGAAGTCTGATTGTAAGTATTCCTTATATTTGGGTTGAAGAAATATGATTCTTCCATGCTTGTGCCTGACAAGTTCTATTGAACTTACAACATTATCATTTGACCCACATGCAGGTCACGACATAGAGGATTCGAGTGTTTCCCAATTAAAACCACGAAACTCTACTAGTGTGCCTCCCGCTGTTGCTGTTGGACTAGGTAATCACAGTAGTCCCAAGTCAGCAGAGGATACTATAAATAGAGCTAAAAGTTCAGTTGCATCACCAATTTATGGCAGATATACTTCTGATCTGACTTACATTTGCTTCAGATTTCTTTTCTCATTCTTTTTACTATTATAGCCATTCCGTTTCCAGTTTTTTTACCGGCCTGTTGCAGATCCATAGTATAGAGTTTTCAGGTTATGCCTGTTATGTATTTGCTGAAAACTACCTTAACCAGTCTCACCTAGGGGTAGATTTGATTACTCTGCTTGTTCTATGATCCATCTGTATGGCAGATTGTATATGATCCCGGCTATAGATATAGTGTACATACATACGCAGAGCAATATACAGCATTGTTCCCAAAAGTTTAGGCACCATCCATCAAGATAAAGATGAATATTGTTCGAGTCTTTGTAATGGAACCCTGACAGTAAACATCACATTCCTGCGTGCCAGCTTTTGTTTTGTTGTAAACTATATGTTCTGTTTCACGTATTTTTTTCTGTAACTAATTTTGCAAAATTTATGTAGTTATCTTATTGAAATAATACGATCATTTTTTTACATCATTTAAATGTGGAGTCTACCTTTTCAATTTCCCTCCTAGCGTTGAAGTGTATTTATCTCATCTGGAAGTTATGTGATATTCCAATTTCTGTTGTGCACTTAATCATGATCAATTTCTGTTGTATATATATATATATATATATATATATATATATATATAATAATTCGGGGCTACGAGTAAAAAATGTTAAATCTAAAACTTCCCAAGTCCCTTGATGCTACTCATTTTGCTTTTGAAATATATTGGTGTTGTAAGCATTGGGATGTTGTATCATATGTAACCTTGCTTCTTTCAACTTATTATTATAACACTCCTCTCCTTGGGAGTAAACATGTTGCGGGTCATGTTTGACCTTAATAACTAAAGGATGCTGTCATCGTGGTTTTCTTTATGTTCCGGTGTTTGTTTAGTTCAATGATGAAGTGTTAGAGCTGATTGTGGCTTATATCTTATGTGGTTACTCAAACATATATATGTAGAGTGAGGAATCCACTTTAGTGAAGGATATGCCTGCCTGCCTGAGAATGGCACTCTTTTTTTACAAACCAAGGACTTTATGGAATTGACTTGGTCTTGAAAGTGACAGCAAACCTATTCTAGCATGTGCTACCAGCTTTTATTAAAGGAAAACTATGTTAAGCAGCTGCAACAAAAGCCTGGAAAATAGACTTAAAAAACTTTTAATTCCTTTGTCTGTCAGCCTATTCAAAAGACGAATCCTATAAAGACTTTAGTGCATAGTTGTTTTTGAAGTCATTAATATGGAAACAGAAGCCTCATGAATACAAATTCTTTCTAGAATTAATAATTGAAGCGCCTATGTCAATTGTCATGAACATGATTTGCTCAACAAAAAAAACAGAGGTTTTAAGCAGCAAATAAATATAATAAAGCCTGCACTTACTAGTGTTCTGGAGAGACAATTAATATATTGAAGACAGTAGTAGTAGTAGTAGAACTAATTCGGACGAAGGGAGGAGAGGACTACATCTTGGAGAGAACTGTCTCTTTTCATGGCTGCCTTAAACTCGTCAAAGGTTACTTTTCCGTCACTGTTGGCATCCATTAGATCAAATATCTCGTCCAGTTTTCCAGGCTCTGTGATATCCACAGGAAGGCATTCATCTGGCAAAGCCTGCAAAAGTTTACCATGTAGTTAGTTGTATATGATGGATAAAATTTTGAAATTTATACTACTCCCGTGCTGCTTGCTTTAATTAGACACTAAAAGGAAGAGAAGTTACTCTAAGCATGGACGCTACTTCTTCCTTGCTAATGCAACCAGACCCATCTGTGTCGTACATCTGATCAGGGTAGGGAAAAAATACAAAACTTTTTAATTAGTAATTCTTCAAGTTTGCGTTTTCAGTCAATTTGGGACTACTAGTGTTCAGGAAATGGTACTCTTTGTTTTGCACCTGGAAGCAGAGAAGGAGTGCATCGTCTCCCTTTGAGTTCTTGAGGCTGGAGAATCCACACAGGATCTCCCTCATGTCTACGGTTCCATCGCGATTGTTGTCAAATAGATCGAAGATGCGGGGTGCTAGAGGAATTAGCGATGACATTTTCATTGCCTTAAGAACCTCCTCAAATTCGGATAGTGTGGCATTCTCACCATCTGCACATCTGCAAGTCACAAAAAAGAGTTACTTTCCCCCATCAAAAATATCTCATAAGAGCTATAGGGAAAGGGATGTGTTCTTGAATAACATTCCTGTCCTGAGCTATTATTTTTGAGATGTCCAGCAACAAATCTGTTTTGGTTAGTAAAAGTTCTGTTCATATACTTTGGGAGACATTGTACTAGTTCTGTTTGAATTTTTCGTTCAAGTATCTTATATTTTCTTTGGTATTGATCCAAAATTAGTTGGTGGTACATGTTGCTTAAAACAAAGATGAGGCATACCCTCAAAATTTTGGTACCTACATTTTCCTGAAATGTATGTTGAGATTCTCGAGCTCATCAGGCTTAAGGTCATAGGTACCGACTAGAGTTTTTAGCCTCTTTGTCCTCAGAAAAATGGTGCTACTCCACATGCTAGCTATCGCAGCTGCGCGTAACTTGCGTCGTGCATTGAACCTATGCAGCCTTGTAACAATCTCCGGATCTATTTCTCCTTCATTAGCTGAATCTCCGATGACCCACGAGTGATGTAGAACCTAATTATAGATATGAAAATTAGGAGTATTAATTTTGCTAGACTGTCACTTTAAAATTTTCTCTTTTCCCTTTTTGGTGAGTTGGTACCTCTTCTGCATTTGGTCTTCGGCTAGGATCAACTGCTAAGAGACTAGAAATCAAATCCTTTGCTGATGTTGAAATGTTCTTCCATGTTTTCTCATAAAAACTGAACTCCCCCTGCATATTTATGAACATGGAATTCATTTCCTGTTTGCATTAGGCATATCACAGAAATCCCTTTGTCCAAAATTCAGAGTCCAACAGCTTCTATCCGAATGTCAAAATGACGGGACACTTTTAAATTATAAAGGCATTAAACCTCAGGATAGTTATAGTTGGAAGATCATTACAGACTCTAGTTTATATAGGACAGGGGAATATATATATATATATATATATATATATATATATATATATATATATATACACACACACACACACACACACACACACACTAACAAATAACAATGCAAGTAGGATAAACATACCGCCATTATCATTTGCTGCTTTTGTCGATTTGACTGCGCAATGAAAGGAGGGTACCTGAAAATAATATGAAAGAAAATATGCATAATATGAAAATTACTAAGAAAATGGTATATTATTTTTTCCAAACAGAGTAATAGTTTAACATGATACATACATACCCTGAGAGGAGGATATATAGGATGACACCGAGTGACCACATATCAGTCTTGGAAGAAATTCTTCCCTGAGAAAGAGCCTCCGGTGAGACGTAATCAATGGAACCAAACAATCCCACAACCGGGTCAGTGAACTCCTCCACAGAACTCAGTCCAAAGTCCATGATTTTCAAGGGAGAGTTGTTAGTATGATTTAAAAACAGGCAGTTCTCAGGCTTCAAGTCCCTATGAATAATATTGGCACGGTGAAGAGCAGCTAGCCCGCATGCAATTTGGCGAACCACGGCTGCAGCTTCGACCTCAGAGTACTGGGACTGAGCTACAATCCGGTCAAACAACTCCCCACCGGAGCAAAGCTCAAGAATGAGATGAATTCCAGTAGGGTCTTCACATACATCATATAAGTGGATAACGTTGGGATGAGGGGAAACATCCTCTACAATTTTCCTCATGACTAATATCTCGTTTGTGAGCAAGGCATCAGAGACTGAAACTTGTCTTTGAGTAGGAAAAGCCCGATTCCTTTGCTGCGTCTGGCCCTGGCCCTGGCCCTGGCCGGATGAAACGATCCTTCTTAGTGTCTTAATAGCTACATGGGCGGTGTTTGGATCATTTGTCGATTTTTTCTTCCCTTTTCTCACCACTGAGAATCCTCCTCTTCCCAGGATATCTGTGACTTCATATTCATCACAAAGTCTATTGGTTTCTTGTCCCATGAAAAAAATATGTGATATGATGATATCACACCTGCACCACACCTGCACCTGCACCTGCACCTGCACCTGCACCTGCACCTGCACCTGCTAGTTTGAAAGTAGTAAAAGAAGCATGCAAGAGAATCAATCAAATTCTTTGGGTTGGGAATTAATTTGCAGGTAAACAATTAATGTTGATGAAGGAAGAGATAATTAAGCTAAACAAGGTGGTTCACACTGATTAGGAATAAAAGATTAGATTATAGGTGTGACATTAGCCTATAAATAAATAAATAAATGTAATTTTGAATGATTAAGCAGATGGGTTCAACAGAATAAGCCATAAGGGATAAGAGCTGTCCATGAAATGACAATGACCAAGTCAACTACTACTTATTATACTCAGCTTTTAGCGATGGATTTGCTTCTTCCATGCTCTGTCTCTCTGGTAAAAGGAAAAGCATTGGGGTGAATATATGTGCAGTGCAGTGCAGTTCATTAGGATATATATTATCGTTATTGGAAAGTATCTCTAATTTAATGTACAACTTTAGTGTGTTATGTGTACATACTCCTTTTCTTCTTCTTTTTGGTATTCACTTTTCCAACTTGTTTCACTATAATGTTGAGAAAGTGGAGAGGTTTTTTGAGATTTGATGATCAAGTAACTAGTAGTAATAATCAGCAAAAAGCTTAAGAGCTTGTCAATAACTCACAAGACGAAACCAGGATTTCATTTTAGGGGACCAATAATTTTTTTAACAACTATATATATTCATTCTAAAAAATAAAATTCCATCATTACAAAACATATTTTTATTAAAACAAAGATAATGTAGTAATAGAATTTACTTTGACAAAAATAACAAAATATACAAATATTCTAAATGAGTTTTATAGAATGACAAAGGTATTATACTAAAACAGTTTTTTAAACTAACATTAACATGTTGTTTTTTTAAAAGCTTTTTCCACTTAACTTAATTCATACAAATCATTTAATTAGCTATATAAAATGTATTACTTATTCTTAGCATCAATCTCCACTCAATTTCAACATTTGTCCCTATTTAATCCAATTTCCTACTTAATCTTGTTTTGAATTGAAAAGCACAATCAAAACAACAATCCATTTTAATTTTGTATTAATAATAATACATTTTATTTTTATTTGGTACATCTCATATTCTTAAATTGTAAAATTAGATGAAGTGTCTGTAATATATTAATCGTGTATTATTAGAGATAGTACAATTATTCATAGGTATTTCATTCAAATAAATAATAGAAAATTATATTTTAAGAAATAAAATTAGTTTTAAAGGGAAATTAAGAAGTAGGTAGGACGAGTGACAAGTGTCACATATGATTCCAAAGGGAAAATGGCCATGAAAAATGTCAAACAGTATCCACCCCCAGGCCCCAAACCCAACCGGCCCTTCATCGCTACCCTGCGGCTGCACCTTCCATCTTTGATTCACATTAATTTGGTTTTGACTTTTATTGAGCTTCTTTAAGCATGCCACGCCAAACAGTTAGGCAGGCAATAAGGTAAGGTTTATTTTTAAATTTAACATTATCTTCTTCAAGTCAAAACTATTTAAGTCGTTAGTAAAATATATATATATTATTTACTTGAGTTCTGATAATATATATGATAAATAACTCCGAATGAGTTCTGATAAATGATTGACAGTATATATCCGAATTTGAATGAATAGTTCATGAATAAATGATTAATTGAGGCTGTAAACAAATCCTTGTGACTTCCTTAATTAGCTATCTATCTAGGCTCTAGCTCTCCATATGGAGTATTATTTTCCTTTACAGACCTACTCGCTCTCTAATGTCTCTTTCATCAACCTGCAAACAAACACCTACCAGCTAGTGTGGTCAATCATGTACTACTAAGTAAAAATTTCTATCATTACGAGGATATATCTAGACTCAAACCAATTTAATTGAGAGCCACCTGATTAGTTAGCTTAGCCCCGTCCGTTTTAAAAAGTTTGGATTATACATATAGATTCTTGCTCCATAAACCTAAAAAATGTATTTATTTGTATATCGATATATCTCATGACTGATGGTGACGGGTACAGGGAATAAAAATAATAATTCAAATATAGTACTAGTAATGAGGAAGGGTTTCAGCGAAAAGATACTCTGATTTTCGTGGTTGGTATATGTAAATTGTTTGTGTAGCTCTTGTTCGTTAACATCCACAGGAACATGAATTCATTCACAAAATTAAAAGGTAAATGACCCCGCTGGGTAATTACTATATTTAAGCCAAATAGTCCCTCTCTCTTTCTTTGACCTGAATGATTCGGCTCAAGAGCTTTCGTCTTCAAACGGCCGACGACTTTTTTCATCCATTGAACTAACTTGCAACTTCCCTTTCTCTTCTTTCAGGTTCGAACGTGTCACAAATACTACTACTTAGTTTTCTCTCTCTTCCAAACCTTTAATATTATCTTCTCTCTCTCTCTCTCTCTCTCTATATATATATATATATATATATATATATTTGTCTTTCATTCTTCCAACTTTCACAGAAAGAATTAATTTTGATCCTCCCTGACAAAACCCAGATGACTTTTTTTACTAATAATTATTTATTCATTCTTGTATTGATAGTTGTAGCTTCGGGTTCGCAGATTAGCGACGCGTTTGGCACTTTCGGATTTGATGTACATCACAGGTACTCCGATCCTGTGAAGGGAATTTTGGACCTTGATGGATTGCCTGAAAAAAGGTAGTTATGATTACTTCGCCGCCATGGCCCACCGTGATCACCTCATTCGCGGCCGTCGGTTGGCTGACACCGGTGACTCCACGCCGCTCACTTTCTTAGGCGGCAACGAGACTTACCGTTTACGTTCTTTGGGATTGTATGTCATCTTTACTTTTGAGTTGTTCTATAGTTTTTATTTTTTGGGGTACTTAGTGAAATAAGTAGCAAGAGGATAGATAATTCATTAGTTCGTTATGAAATTCCCAGCTTGAGCTACTTAGATTAGATATTTAATGCCGTGGGAGAATAACTATATTATTGCTAAAATCAGTTTTAATATTTATCAAGAAATAAAGCCAAATGAATGAAGTTTGTGTAGGACCTTTGGATATCATTTGCGTGAGCCATAATTTGAGGGCAATTGTGAGTCTAAAATTTACAGTCCTGCATTAGGCAAGACCCCAATTAAAATCTAAACTTGTATATTTATATTGCTCATTGGAAGTTGAAAAATTAAACACTCCTTATCTTGCTAGCATTAGGCCTAACTATTATATTAGCCACACTCGAGTGAAGTTACTAGTTTCTTCAGTGTTTGGAAATGCTTTATTAGGTAAACAAAGGGATTGGTAATACTTAAAACTTTTAATTAACTTTGAGATTTGAAGTTCCTCTTAACAATTTCTCCATAATAACTTTTGTTCTATTTGTCTCTGGGAATTTTCAGCTTGCATTACGCGAATGTCTCTGTGGGTACACCTAGCTTATGGTTTCTGGTGGCACTTGACACCGGAAGTGACCTGTTCTGGTTACCCTGCGATTGTGTTAGTTGTGTACGCAGCTTGACGACAAGATCTGGAGATGTATGTGATTTTATTTGAAGTTTACTATACTTGAGATGATTTTTTCCTTTTCTTTTTTCGGTTTTTCTTTTATATAAGATCATGATAATTGCTTTCAAGTTTTTGTGACATTTGAACCAATGCACAGATTTTGATTTGCTCACTAGTTTCAAATGTTGTACATTAGCATAACATTTATGACGTTTTTGTGAAACAGCAAATTGACTTCAACATTTACAGTCCTAATATATCCTCAACAAGCACGTCTGTCCCCTGCAGTAGTACTTTTTGTCAACAACAAAGGCGATGCTCTGCTGCACCTAATTTTTGCCCTTATCAAGTTCGATATCTTTCGAGTAATACATCATCCACTGGACTATTGGTGGAAGATGTGTTGCATTTAACTACAGATGACAGTCAACTAGAAGCCGTTGAGGCGCCAATAAAATTTGGGTATGTATCATCATATATATATATATATATATATGTATATATATATATATGGGACATATTCCATATCAAGTGTTAGCTATGGACATTATTCCACCAAGTTGATATGTGGTTGTCCATTGCATGATCTAAGGGGTGAGATTGAATAAGACTTGGGCCTGGCCGCTAATAGGACCTGCGCCAGTGCAACTACCACTAGCGGCTAGACTAATGACTATTATGCCTTCAAATTTTTCAAACTGGCCGCCATTAAGATTTTTGGCCAGAATACAGGAAAATAAAAAGGAGATGGGCCTGACCGTAGGTTGGACCTCCGGCCAGAGTACTGCGCTAACTAGTTATAGGCTGGGAAAGGATATAAAAATAAATATAGGATTAGTTTTCATTGATTAACAATAGTAGAGTGAATCAATGAAATAGTAGAGTGGAGTCAGTCGTAGAGTCGGTCGCAATAGTAGAGTTAATCCTAATCGTAGAGTAGAATTGATCGTAGAATGGAATTAAACGTAGAGTCAGTTGTAATGAAAATGATGACATACAATTAATCATAATGTGCGTGAAATTTATGATTCCACTCATGATTCCTACCTCTGGGAGTGAACTGTTCGCCATTATTATATCTTCAAAAAAGAATCAATACAATTGTTCAAATTAGATTTCTCCACTATGATAGAGGACCGATGTACAAATCCTGATGAGACAAATTTTGGAAGAATCAGCCAAAATATTGACTGTTACGTTCAGGATGGAACATATGTGTAATATATTTAGTATACTCCAATATTGACTGTATTCTGGCCACATGTCCTACTTGTGATTTTTTATTTCCCTATTCTGACCACAGATCCTACTAGCGGCCAATTTGAAAAGCCAAAATGAGGTTTGGCCGCTAGTGAGAGTTGCACTGACCGCAGGTCCTACTTGCGGCCAGGCCCAAGCCTTATTACAATGGACGGCCACAAATCAGCTCGCTGGAATAGTGTTCAAAACTAACACTTGCGTTGGAATATATTTGTCAAAAGATTGTAGCTCAATTGGCCGGTTAATGCCAAGTATTGTGTTCTCCGTGAATACTGTCAACATTAACGGAGAATCTGATGTAATTATTAGCATTGACTGTTTTGATGATGCCAAGCTGTATTCTTTGCAATTCAAATATTAGTTTGGGTGCTGGGAAGGGTGGGGTAAAAGACGATTTTGAAACCTAAAAAATTCACCAAATTTTTTGGGTTCACTACTAATCATCCTTAGCTTTATTTTTAGAATTATAATGACATTGTATCACTTTTATGTATAGATATATCTTGATTAGTTCTTACAGGCCGAGACAAAAAACAAATATATGTATATATATAAAATCATGGTTTCTTCTTAAACTGATGTCTCTTTAGCAAACTGTTTTCGGTAGCACTTCTGACCTTATTGTGTTATTTTTCAGCTGTGGAATGGTTCAAACAGGTTCATTTTTGAATGGTGCAGCTCCTAATGGTCTCTTTGGACTTGGTATGGAGAAGATCTCTGTTCCTAGCATTTTAGCAAGTGGAGGGCTTGCCGCAGATTCTTTCTCTATGTGCTTTGGGCCTAATGGAATTGGGAGAATTAGGTTTGGTGATAAAGGCAGCACAGACCAGTTAGAAACACCTTTTAATGTTGATCAATTTAAGTAAGTGGTCATTTAGACATGCGCAATACTCATGGCATCCACTGAGCTCAGCAATTTTACTTTCCTTTAGAAATTGATGTGCTAATTTAACTTACCTTTTTTCCCCTTGGGATCATCTACTAGTCCCACTTATAACATCAGCATTACACAAATAAGTGTGGGAGATAATGTCACTGATTTTAATGTCAATGCAATCTTTGACTCTGGTACCTCATTTACATACTTGACCGATCCAGCTTATACAATTTTATCTGAGAATGTGAGTACTTCAATAAATATGTTTTGTGACATTATCTTGATATAAACTGCTTATCCTGTGAGTGTAAAACAGTTTTTCTAGCTTTGCAGTTTGATTCCCTGGCTCAAGAGAAACGGCTTTCACCTGATTCCAGAATTCCTTTCGAGTATTGCTATGAATTAAGGTCAAACCGCTGTGGTTATTAATATCACAAATTAATCTTCTGCTTTTTTTCCTGACCCTCAAGGACTGACTCTCCCTCTCTCTCAATACAGTGCAAATCAAAACAGCTTTGGGGTTTCCAATGTAAATCTTACAATGCAAGGGGGGAAACAATTTTATGTTACTGATCCAATAGTACCTATCTCTAGTGAGGTATGAATTTACTTTTTGTCGTTTAGTTTCCTAGCCTATATTCTGGGATATACTAATTTGATCTCATGATTTCTAGGAGGGTGGGCGCATATATTGTTTGGGCCTCGTCAAGAGTGGGGATATCGATATCATTGGACGTAAGTGTTATCTTTATTACTTTCTTGTCTAATGGAGATTAATGCTTTTGATTAGTTGGGGTATCCTTAGCTTAGCATCAATGCATTTCTCTGTTGTGGATTCGTCTTCCTTTACTTCACACTGAGGTGGTGTTTGATAAAACTGAGTGTTAAGACCTAAACAGTTTAGACATCTGAATAATATAGAGCCTCTGTCCAGAATTGTGTTTGAATGAAAAAAAATGTTATTTGATAATTAATTTTTCCAAAATGTCTTAATAACATAATTTTACCATTTTAACCGTATGTCCAAAATGTTTTTTTTTCATTCTCTCCTTTTTCAAAACCTACCATCATAGAGCTACTCTAAGATAGGAACCCATTTTCAATTCTTTGCACTGCTTTGCATCCAAAATTGTAGCAGAAAGAACATCGTTGTACAATGATGCAATGTTAAGCTTAGATTCAGCAGAGAGTCCCTCTGATGAAGCAAGTGCAATTGCGACTTTATTTACCTGAGAAGCCTTTGTTGTTGAGGCAACAGCCTCACCAAGACCGCGAAATGAAGCTGGGAGGCCCTGTCCAAGCCCTATTAATCCAACCCTTTTCGAGCCATGACCTGGAAGCCGGAGAATAGTCCATTGTCCTACCTTTCCCGTGAAATATTCCTTAGAAGAGGCTTCAAACAACAAACCACCTAATTGGGAATCTAGGTTTTGTTGGATTGAGAACAGAGCCGACTGCACGAGAGAAAGAAAGATAAAGAGGAAAGGATGCATATTTAGGGTTATTGGGGATAAAAAAGGAATTTGTAATTTTAAAGAGGTCTTTTTTGTTCAAAAAATAGTTAATTTCATTCAGATGGACCTCTAAATGGTTTAGATTTAATTTTGTATATTACCAATTAAGTGGCAAAAAAAATTTTACCAAACAAGTTGTGCCTATTAAGAACCTTTAAGACCCAAACAAACTCCACTTAAGTCAAATTGGCTTCAGATGCTAATGTAGGCTAATCAGCTCTCCTCTCCCTTAATGCCCAAATTTTAATAAATCGACTGTTAACTTGGAGTTTTATTTTTTTCTAAAAGAAGAAGATTACCATATTAAATATTAGTACTCATTACTTGCTTTATTTGAACTTTTTTGAGGACTTCACTCATGAAATTTAGTCATTTTCCTTACCGTGACTTAAATATAGTTCTCACTGAAAATAGACCTGGAAAATGCGCCAGGAACATGTTCAATACTCTTACGATGCGGAATTTGCCGACTATATTACAACATTAAACTAAGGAGAAATGTTCTAGAACAGAGTCTGGTTTTTTGGAATAGATTAATTTGGCCCTAAGTGGAGGTATTAGATCATATGACCTTTGGGTTATTTTACGTCCTTGCCAGCTCACTCACTCCTCCTTCCAAGTCCGAGTTTGATTAGAAGTTGTCATATATATAAATATATATATATATATAAGGGAATGATCCATAGCATGTATTTGTTATGAATACTTATAGGGCATACACCATCTATACCATTGAAAATAAGTCAGGATTAGAAATTAAAAATCAACGTTCGCTACTGTTAGTAGCGGACGGTAAAAAAAATACTTAGCGTCCACTACTAATAGTAGCAGACACTTATCAGAATGATTTTGCTTTACCAATAAATGTTTAAGGTTTATTAACCACGGTTTAGGGTTTATAAATCAGATTTTATGGTTTATTAACCAGGTTTACAATTATGTATCTGTAACTTGTACTTTCTCAACTTTAATAAACCTTAAATCCTGGTTAGTAAACTCTAAATCCTAATTTATAAACTGTAGTTAATAAACCATAACCCTTGGTTAATAAATAAATTTTAAAGTCCTTGGTCGTTCTATACTAATAGTAAACGGACGCTAAGTGATTTTTTTGTCACTACTATTATAATCGATTTTCGATTTAGGCTTAAATATAATTTTATCCTAAACTATGTCATATTTTACCTCAATGATCCACCTTTTAATTTTGTCAATTAGATGATTGAACCATTAATTTTTTTTTCAACAGCGGGTTGAGTCTGTCATACGTAAATTATTAACGTGGCTATCTAGGTGGGGCCATAGGAAGTTAATATGAAAAAATAGTTTTTTAATTATGAATTAAACAATTCTAATATAATGGAGGGTAAAATGGTCACAACCCATACATCAAATTTTTTTTTTGCAAAATTACATTTGAAAATCTTCAAAACAATAACAATCGATCTAAACAAAATCTCGAGTCATTGTTCCGATTCCGGCCGAAGGACCTGAGAATCATTTTTTAATGGTATAAACTCCTTGGTAGGAGGAGATTGCGAACATAACAACAAACACCATAATCCGAATAATCACCATATCAACAGAAATCAGATCTAGAACTTAACAATAATGAACATGGTTTGACATAATAATTACCGCCTGTTACACAGGAAACATAAAAACCATTTGAACAAAAATCGATCAAACAAAAATTAACTCTAGATAAAATAGAACACAAACCTATATGTAGCTACAATTAACTACAACAGAAACAAATCAGAAAAATTTCCAAATCAAACTAAAACATGATTCAATTTGTTGAAATTGGAAAAATTAATAGTTCAATCATCTAATCAAAATTAAAAAGTGGATCACGAAGTGGAATATGACATATAGTTTAGGATAGTAAATTATATATCAGTTTATAATCCTATCATTTTTTTTAATGGTATAAATATGTTCTATAAAATCCATAGCAAATACATATGGATCATTACCCATATATATAAACATTGCATTGCAATCACAAGAGGAGGCATTCTCATCATCATGATCATCTATTTCTATCTGTACGAATAATTTATAAGCCCATAAATCATGGAAAATGTATGGCACTGTACTTATGGATTGGAGTGTGTAGAAAGATGGTAAAGAAAGTAGGTTCTTGTAGTTAAATGTTTATTTTTTTAAGGTCTTAACTTGAGATAATCAGAAGGAAATAGCTGCTCCAAGATAACTGCTACCAGTAGACACAGATTTATTCATATCTAAAGCAGCATGAAAAATAACAAAAAATGACTTCCACAGGAACCTACACAATGAAGAAGCTAGCGTGAGAATTGCTTGGATTAGATATTTATTTTTGTTATCATTGTTTTATGAATTTGCTTGCTTCTGAATTACATGTTATCGGTTCCTGTAGTGTTGTAATATATTGAATGATAGTTATGACATTTATAATTAATTGATCTTTAGCCAGAGAACTTCATGACTGGCTACAAGATTGTATTTGATCGTGAAAAGATGGTTTTGGGTTGGAATGCATCTGATTGTGAGTATAATAATCCTGTTAATATCATCAGTAAACTGTGAAAGTGGTTTTTGTGCAAGGATCTTAAATAGTTTTTGTTCACAGGTTATGATGGTAAGAAATCAACTACACTTCCGACGAAACCCCCAAAATCTGCAGCACCTCCTCCTGCTGGTGACACTCTAGAGCCAGAAGCCAGGTCAGGCAACAATAGTGGTCCTGCCATAGAAAATCCAGCTCCACCACAGCCTACACTTCCAGGGAACCATTCTCCTCGCTTGGGTTCCTTTGGTTACTCATTTCTGATGCTTCTCGTCATTCTTTCCTTGTGAGGCTTTGTTTTTAGCCTTGGTGTATTTAATTTATTGTCATTTCTTTGCCTTGTATTCCTCCATTCCATTTTTCTTTCATTCCTCTCCTCTCGGTATTAATTCCAAGATTGGGTTTCTACTTTGTATATATAAGGTTATCGCGATCTTTTGTATAATATTTGAGAAAAATTAAAGCGGCATTATGTAATTTTACTATTACATTTTATATCAGCACAAACTGCCTACTGGTTCTTCCAATTAAAATAAAAAACAAAACAAATAATAATTATAATAACTTCGTAATTTGATTTAATTTTTTATATATTATAAAGAAATTAAATTTTATTAATTATTTTTAATAAATTAATTTGTTATTTTACAAAATCATAATTGAAAATTATACTTTACTTAATATAAAATCAAATTAAAATAAAAACAAAATAAATAATAATATATATTGTAATTTGATTTAATTTTGTATATATTATAAAAGTATTTTATCTATTTTTTAAGCGGGTATATATCCTTACTTGAATCTATTATTAAATTATTATTTTTATTCGAACCCAAATTATTTAGTTCATTTACAGCCATATCAAGTAGTGAGAGTTATGCACTTGTCTTGACCAGAGTTGTATACCCAATGAAAACATAAAAACCAACTATTTTTTAATAGTCTTGGACATGGTACTAAGAGATGGAATTGACCCCTTTTATATCAGGCATTCATATTCGTTTATTTTTTTATTAAAAGCTTGCGGCAAAGTAGGGTGAAACAATTCTTAAAACAAAGGCTTGCTTGACACAAGAAGATGGGGAGACTCAACCAACCATCTTCCGGAAAGAGAGATGACTGTTGAAAAGACAATTATCTCACTACTTATTAGGAGAAGATTTGTGATGTAAATCCAAATAATTGAACCAGACAGGTACAGGTACAGGAACCAAAATCAAATCCGCTACAAAATGCTGAGAATTTACTGAATCTCTAAGCTTCAAAAGACAATTATCTAACTTGTTGCTTTTTCTCCCCAACATTGTTTTGGTTTCACAAAACCCTGTCCCTGTCCTTTGTCAATTTATTTGTCAACTTTGCTTTCTTTCCTAACACCTTATCATTGGAGGACACTTGAAGTTGTTTCGACTTCATCCTAATTGACTTGACTAGTGAAGACAACTCATGCTTATCTTTCTTTGTGACCATACCATCAGGGAGTATTTGATCGTCTTTGCCCGTCTCTGCGCCATCAGACATATGTGCTTGTCCATGCAAGTTTGAATGTTCATTTCTACCCAACTCCTCCCGGTCACCCTTTTGTTGCTTCTGTGCAACTTGCCGAGCATAAGCTGCACTCCTGTAAGACATGTAGCGGATGAGAAAAGCAGTTCTTGAAAGGCAAACATCAAACTCCATGCAGTTTGGTAAAAGATAATTATAAATCAGTTATTCCTCCCTCGGGAATTTAAACAGAGATAATTTGACAGATGGGTTTCGGTAAAATATGACCCATTTAAGAAGGCACCGTCATAAAAACTGTATAGCATAATTAAATGACAATATGCTACGCATAGGAAATACCTTCTGAATTGAGGATCTGTGGGATCCAAAGCAAAGAGAGGTGAAGCGAGGAGAAAGGAAAATCGTGGATCATCTTGGTTGATAGTTGGTACTTTCCCCTCATCTGGAATTTCTTTACCCTTTTTCCCCTTGGCCTTTTTAGGTTTCAAGTTGTATCCCTTCAAGTTTGTATCTCCATTTTCATCAGCAAGCAATAATTCAAGCTCTGCTATACTTGCTTCAGCTTTTTCTGCTGTTTCTTTTGTCTGCTTTCCTTTTCGGGCACTTTTGCCTCGGGCCTCCTTACTATTTTTAACATGGGTGTCTTCAACAAAGAAGTCGTCAGGCTCTTCTGTTGGTTCTCTATCAGTGTCACTACTCTCATCCTCTGATGAATCTTTGGATCTATTTTTCCTTGCCTTCTTTTTCTCTTTTCTATTTCGAAGATAAGCTTCCCAAACTGTTTCTGATTTTTTATCTTTCTTTTCTAAAATTCGCTTGCTTATATCCTCCAATCCGGTATTGAAAGTGACCTCCATGTCCTGGTCATCCTTCTCCTCGTCTCCATCAGAACCATCTCCAGACAGGATCAGAGCACGGTACATATCTAGTTTCTTATGTCTTTTGTCAGATCTATCTTCCATGTCATCATCATTTTCGCCTTCATCAGTTCCACTTTCATCAGAAGCCAGGAACTCCTTCAATTCCAACTCAGCTAGCTATATAGGAAAACAGAAATATCAACAGAATTATGAGACTAATCACTAATCATCTTCATACAGTGATAATATGAAGAAACAGAGGGAGAGATAGAGAGAGTTTCAGTGTTCCCATCTATCAGATTAAGCACAAATATACAACAGTCATACAAATATATAAAAAACTTGAGAGACTGTAGGATCAGCAGTAATATTCAAAACAAAAAAACACATGTTACCAACCTGGTCAGCATTAAATTTTCTCTTCAAGGTCCTGGAACGCTGTGGTTCATCTTCATCCCATGTAAGATGAATTTTGCTCTGCTGCAGAGCTCGAGTCTGAAAATCAATACCTTCATAGCTTCCTGGTGCCTGGAAGTGAGGAGATCAAAAAAAGGAAGAGATTTTTAATCATCACAGTAATAACCAATTTACTAGATCAAACTGATCTAGTTAAGGAATTGGCATGCAAAAGCATAATAATCTATAGCGACAGCATTACCAAGTTCTACTCCCCCTCCCTGGGCCCCTTTTTACTAATCAATTAGGATAATAATTAGGTGTGTTCTTCAGAAACTTTAGAATAGACTTATTTCCATTGGTTTGGGACATAATTTAATGTGATACATCTTAAAGAGTTTGAAGTTGTTTGATCAAAACCCTTGCATATTTTCGTAAAAAGCAAAATAACTACTCTACATACTGACCAATATAAATAAATAAACTCCTTATTATAGCCATATATTAAGTTGAAGGACATATTACCTCAGTAGCAACATCACGAGGAGCATGTTTAAATTCCATAGAGTCAGGAATAAACCTCAAGTCCAGCTTATTTGATGATCTTTCAAACTCAACACCATCACAAATTTTGTAAAGGAAATCTGCTGTAGCAATTGAATCACATTCCACCACAGCATAATAGTACCTGACATGGTGAAAACACAACCAGAAAAAGGAAAGCGTTGAGAGAAATTTTTTAACGCAAAGATAGTAGAAGAGATTGAAACTCTAGTAGAGGTTTTCATGTTTCTGTATTGTACTTATGGTAAGTTTGAGATGAGGGAATACTAGAGGGATGTAACGAAAATGCAGTTTAGATTCTTTTCTAGATGGAAAGAAAAAATTTATAAACCAAAATGAGAGGGTATTTCTCCTTTTTCTGTTCTTTATTTCCTCTTGGAATGTTGAAAGCAGGGGTAAATTTAAATGGTAAAACTGTTCTGTTTCGACCAGGACTTGAGCGAATGATAGTAACATATGCATCCACGTATTAGTATGGCAGTAAAGTATGTGCATGGTAGCTAACTAAATATCTAGGAAGACAAACATTAAAAAATGCAATAGCAAAATCTGACTGACTTGCCTTAGCCTACTTAATTCATAGGCACGCAATTTTTCTATATCAATCTCATCATCATCATCTTCATTTACATTTTCGTTATCATTATCAAACAATCCAACTGGACCCTGCACTGCCTCCTCTTCCATTCGCTTCATTCCAAACTCAGATGGATAGACGGTGACCGACAAAATTTGCCCCCCTTTAGGCAGAAATGAGCTTAACAGCACATACAAGTCAACTGCCTACGTAAAGAACAATAACTCTCAGCAGACCGAAGATTGCAACAAACAGAAAAGATAACCATAAATACCAGTTTTGGTTAAGCTACCACAAGAAGAATGAAAGGAAAAAATGAAAATATTTTGTAAAATCCAACAACCTGTTATAGAGAGCAAAATGGTTCGGAAAGAATCTGACCGAACAGAATGACACATGTTATTGTGACATTAATGAACATTGAATCATTAACATCTAACAGCTAGCAAGTTTGCTTGCATATTATAGCTCTATTAAACTAATAACATCCGGAAATAAAATTTGATCATCTTTTCTTTAAACGAAGAAATTTTCAGATAACTCACCTTTACTTGATTCCAATCCATATTAACAACTGCAAGTCTGTAAGTTTCTTCCTCAATTTCCGGTACATTCTCCTCCTGCTTCAGGTAAAGGTCACATCTTTAAACCATTTTCATTTTCCTCCCCCTAATTCCAGAATTCAATTGGTAATAAAATGAAGAATATATTTATAATAAGCATAAAATTTTACCTGCGCAAGAGTCTCTTCTTCCTCCGAATAAACCCCGTCATCCGAATCTGAACCAGTTGAGGAAGTATCGCTGTCCACGTCACTAACATGTTCATCTTCTTCCTCCGAATTCAACGGTTCAGATTCAATTTGCAATTCCGAATCAGACGATTCCTCAAGTCTTTTTTTCAGTTTCTCATTCTCACTCTCACTATCACTCTCGTCGTTCTCTTCTTCATCGCTTTGGACATCTGCTCTACGTTTTTTCTCTTCTTCTTCATCTTCATCCAGGCGGTAATAATGTTTAAGAGGATTCTGAGATGAAGAATCCTTCTTAGTTTTGCCTCGCTTATCAATACGAATCGACGAAGAAGTAAAGCTTTTATCGGTGAACATGCGATTGAAACGAGAATCAATTGCCACCTTAGACTTGTGCTTCGGAGGATTCTGAAACCTAGGATCCGAATGTACGGACGCGAACCGAGGGTCCGTTATCACGTTCTGGTTGTTCCCATGGCTGCCGCCGCCGCTAACGCGAGCACCATCGGCGCCGTTATTGTCTCTCTTCGAATTTTTCTTCTTGTTTTTGGAACCCATGGAAGTGAACACTTAGTCCTCCTTGCCCAAATTAGCAGAAAACCGTAACAGAGGTTGATGATGAAAGATTTGCAATGGTCGAAGATGGGTTTAGTTAGTTAGTTACTCCTATCCTCTGTAGAACGCTTAAACCCTAGACGATGAAATGCGGGCTTTTAATGGATCGGGTTGACAAACCGTTATCACAGACGGTGCGGGAAGCTTAGATGTGCTTTCTTTGAATATATTGGACTTGGCCCATTTCGATTGAAAGAGAAAATATCGGACATAAAATAGGAATTAATAAAAGAAGTTTAAATAATAGGAGAAAATCAAAGTTTTTGAATTCAACAATGCTACTATCACATACTCTCTCCTATTCACATTAAATATCTTTTTAGAGAGTTTCATTTTATTCTATATAAGTGTTATTTTGGAACCCCTATACAATATTGCACTATTTTTTCCTAATTTACCCCTCTATTTAATATGCTTAGTAAATGCAATTCCATGGACCATTGTGGAGAAAGAAATAATTAATTAGGGATACAAAAGACATTTTGTGTTATTTCTTAATAAGTGTGCTTAACTCTAAAAAGACATTTAATCTGAATAGGAGGGAGTAATGTGAGACCCCAAATTTTATCAATAAAGATTTAAATTTTGTCAAAATAATTTTTTAATATTATGGTGTGAATTTGAGATAATATTATAGTTGTGGGTAGTATTTATAAATTTTGCAAAGTATGCAAGTAGTTATATTATATTCGATTGGTGGGGAATATCTAGGTTTAGTTAGGGAATATCGCATAACTACTCAATCATTGGTGGACCCCATAATGTAATTATCATTGATCGGATTGAAAAGCGACAAAAATATTTTATTGAAATAATTGGCGGAAGTTTTACCGTGGTTCTTGTTGAACTACTCGGTAGTAAAAGTACAAAGAATACGTGTGGTTGCGTAATAAAGACACGGTATTGATTATTCGACGCTTTATGTGAGAAGTCACTCGGTTTGATTCCATTATCATCGATTAATAATATGAATTATTATAAGCGATAATGACGTTTTATTTTATTCATTATTATTAGCGTAATAAAACGAAACATCTTTTTATATAAAATAGAATACTTTATTAAAGTTATTCTATAAATGTAATATATTATATTTTATTATGATAGTGTTGCGTAGTGTTTTTGATAGTGTTTTGCATAGTATTGCATAGTGTTTGCATAGTAAAATGTTTTTATATAAATAGAATATATTATATTTTATTTAAAAGATTTTTCTTTAAATATGGACCGTCGATTAAAGTAAATCAATCTGGACTGCTCATGGATTAATTCTTATACGCATTCCATTTTCCTATAAATGAAGCTCATTCCTTCATTATTTTCTTATTTAATTCATTGAAACTCTAAAGAGAGAAATTATAGAGAGGTTTATAGAGAGAAAATTATGAAAGAAGAAGAGTATTCTCGCTACTTCACTACTTCTATATTAGGTTCTTTTACGGTAAGGGTGTTATTCTTTCTTCTTGAAGAGAACTTACATTATTCCATTCACTATTATTACATTGGAATAACTTCTGTAAAAGTGGTATACCCTATACATAACTTTGTATATGCAGAGATACCCTATACTTGGTGAAATCCTTATGTTATTCCATTCTTATTTATTACATTGGAATAACTTTGATAATGTGAATCCCCTATACTTGGTGACATTCTTCTATTATTCTTTGGAACATCCATGCATGTGTTTTTTACAGGACACGGTTCCGCTTTTTATTATTCTATGGAACATCCCGTCTGTGTTTTTTACAGGACTTTGGTTTAGATTATTATTATTCGTTGGAATAACTCGTAAAAGTGGCATACCCTATACATAACCTTTGATATCAAGATACCCTATACTTGGTGAAATCCTTATGTTATTCCATTGCTTATTATTCTATTGGAATAACTCAGTATACGCGGTTTACCCTATACTTGGTGACATTCTTCTATTATTCGTTGGAACATCGTCATGCAGTGTTTTACACAGGACTGGTTCCGCTTTTTATTATTACATTGGAACATCACATCATGTGTTTTACACAGGACGGGTTAAAATCTTTTTATCATTCTGTTGGAATATCCTATCATGTGTTTTACACCGGATCCGGTTCCATCTTTATTATTCTGTTGGAACATCCCGCTTGTGAATTTCACGACACTGGTTCCGTTATTATTATTCTCATTGGAATAACTTCATACATCAAGCATCGCACGCACGTGGTGATTTCTTTTGTTATTCCATTCTTTATTATACCCGGTTGGTTAAAACTTTGACTTCTATACTCCATGAAATTAGTAGAATATCCTTGATATTTGCGTTTCATCCAAAGATCTTTTCATGGAAATATTCTTCCGATCATTCTTGAATTTTACTCTACTTAAACAAAGATCATGTTGACAATTTGGACGTTAATAATTCATGGATTAAATAATTCTTGAACTTGTTTTATTGAATTACTATGTCATTGTCATCATCCTCATGTTATATTATGTTATCTTTTGGCTTACGTGCATAGATGAACTTAGTATGATTATGACCGAGGATCATTCTAAGTATAATCATGACTTGATATAAATGATGTGACAAAAGTCCTCGGTGGCACTGTAATGCGATGATGGATAGTTTTTGGTATGATTATGACCGGGGGTGATTCGGTATAGTCATGACCATTGATAATTTGATGAAAATCCTTGACCGTAGGTACGGGGATGATTAAATGTGGTGGTTTATTTATTGTCGAGTCTCGGCGATAAAAATTGATGAAAACCTTTTAAAACCTAAAAGATAGTAGATTTTATTCTCTACTTGACTCTTTTAATGGATTGCTTATTCCGCCGCTGATTAAACTGGTTGTCTATTGTATTTTATCGTTTAACATTGTTGAAGGCTAATGATAATTTATTCTCGCATTATCTTAGTCATAATATTTCTTCTTTGGGCTAGTTGAGCTCACCCTTTTCTTTCACCTTTTCTCTTGAAATGAGAAATATAATGGGGAACAGTCGGGAACGTAAGTAATGGTCGAGAGGATAGCATTAGTAGTCCTCACTATTCGTGAAATAGTGTGATAATAGTTGTAATGAGGACTCCTTTTGAGTTTGTATAATATCTAGTAGACAATATTTGTATTCAAACTCATAGTTTATGTCGTATTATATACTTACAGCTTATATTAGTAAGTTGTATTTGAATTTATGTACAATGTAAGTGGCGACCCAAGATGGGTGACGATATACTAATTTTGGGGGCGTTACGGTTGGTATCGAGCTTAGGGATATGATCCCCGGCTAAGATGTGAGAATAGTACTAGAGGGGAGACGGGGAATTTCTTTTTTAGTATGACCTACCTAAGATTATTTGTTATTTAAATTGGCTCACGTAGTATAGGGATAATATTTGATATATTAGTTAACCCTTTTGCTTCACAATTCCTTTCGTGTAATAAGAAGAGTGTAAGTTTAGGTCGAAATGGGGTACAGTGGAATAGAACCAAGTGGTCATCATTTAGTAGTTATATTTGGTGAATCAACTAGGGTGAAAGCGAACCCAACGTTGAAAGAGTGTTTTGCCACTATCATACAAGATGTCTAATGACATACAACCTCGTGTCATCATAAGATGTGGTTGTGCTCATCCACTTTCGAGTATATTTACTGAGCACTACCTATATGATCTTGGTGTTTGTTTGAAGTATAATTCTCAATTTGAGACAGTGGAGATAGTGATAAATCAAGAGAAGACTCACCATGGGAAGAATATGATAGTAATCTTCTCATTTTTCGGGGTCTATTAGGTAAACCAAGGATAATTACGTGGCCATATGATATCTATTATAACCTGAAGCATGGCCTCCCATGTACGAAGGTTTTCTTGAGCACTTCCCAAAGATTCTAATTTCTAAAACAGTTTTTGACTATACATTTATGTAAGGTGTCATTGTGACGTCTTATCCAAAGTTGGGATGAAAGTCACAGTTGGTATCAATGTAACGTATTATCCAAGTCTTGGATAAGAGTAGCGATTTTGAATGATATTTCTATCATTAATAAATTTCTTGACGTATTCTTGAAGATTTCCTAGCCTACTCTAGAGCATGAAATCGAATTTTGTATTGACCCCAGTACAAAAACCCATTTCTTAAACCCTCAAATATTTCTTCAACTAAAAGGATCTGTTTACGAGGATTATGATGAAAGTCATAATAAAAGCATTGGACTAATGAAAATCATGGGTATATGAAGTATTAGTAAGTTTTATGATGAGTTATGTTGGTTAGTATGAGAAAACATGAAAGTTTCTTAGAAATCACAAAGAGTTGAAAATCAGATTTTGGTGAAAAACGTAACATGAAATTCAATTGACCATATCTCCTATTATATTTTGAATTTTTGAGTGTGGACAAGTCCTAGAGTTAGATCTACGAGTTACCTAACTAATCCAAGTGGAATTACTGGAAAAGGTGTTGTATATTTTTGTGTGGACTGATTTTAGCAAAGGAGGCCAAAGCTGTAAATTTCGAAAATGCTATCGCCCAGAAACTTTAAGGGGCTGTTTTGGCCACTTAAATTATGAGAAAAATTCTGGCCTTTTGGGACATGAAAGTATATGGTATAAAGTACCTCCTGTCCAAAAATGAGCTCATTCTGACTTAAAATGAGCAAGTTATGACTATTTCAATATTTAGGTTTTTCCGATTTAAAAACGCTATAACCTAGGAGTTTTATAACTCCGATAATCATGAAATTTAAACTGGAGGCTCACGTTAACATGTGTAAGGTCCTGCCAAGATTTGGGAATTTTTGGAGTTAAACTTGAGGTAGCTAATTTCTTAAGGAATTAAGTGGAAATTAATTTTTGAAAAATAGTAAATGATTTTTAAAAATTCCGAGAAAAATATATTTTCATTATGGGACTATATTATGCTAAATCCCAGAAAAGAAATATTTTTGGGACTAATTTGGTATTTTTCATGAAAATAGTTTAGTTACGAACATATGAGTTAAATATGTTATGTGAAGTAACAAAGTTAAAAATAGGATTTTATGGCTAGAGAATCCTATATAGAGTATATGCATATTTTTTGAGGGATTTGATAATTGGTGATGATATCTTATGAGTATGGCATTTTGAATGATTAAATGCATTATATGGTAAAAGCGTAAACAATTGAGATAAATTGTTTATAAATTTAAGAAGTGATTAAAATATTGTTATAATATTAATGATATTAGATTATGAGATTATTAAGTGATTGATAACATGGGGATATTCTTGAATCTCGGATAAATTATATTATAAATGTTTAATATTTATCCTTTATCTCATTTGATTGATTCTTTATATCATTATCCTCACGCTTATATTATGTTGAAAGTCATCTCGTGGTATCAGTAGTGGTATGTAGATGGACTTGGTATGATTATGACTGAGGATTGTTCGGTATAATCATAAGTAGTAATTGAAAACACAATTATCTTTGGCCAGTAGTGCATGGATAATTTGTGGTCGCGTGATCTTAATGAATACACAATTATCTTTGGTAGTAGTGCATGGATAATTTGTGGTCGTGATACTTAATGAATACACAATTATCTTCGGTAGTAGTGCATGGATAATTTGTGGTCGTGATACTTAATGAATACACAATTATCTTTGGTAGTAGTGCATGGATAATTTGTGGTCGTGATCTTAATGAATATATTATCTTTGGTAGTAGGTATGGATAATTTATGGTCGTGATCTTATGAATACACAATTATCTTTGGCCGTAGTAGTGCATGGATAATTTGTGGTCGTGATACTTAATGAATACACAATTATCTTTGGCCGTAGTGCATGGATAATTTGTGGTCGTGATACTTAATGAATACACAATTATCTTTGGTAGTAGTGCATGGATAATTTGTGGTCGTGATCTTAATGAATACACAATTATCTTCGTCAGTAGTGCATGGATAATTTGTGGTCGTGATACTTAATGAATACACGATTATCTTTGGCCGTAGTGCATGGATAATTTGTGGTCGTGATCTTAATGAATACACGATTATCTTTGGTAGTAGTGCATGGATAATTCGTGGTCGTGATACTAATGAATATCCTTGGCACGTAGTGCGGGGATGATTCGATGATATGGATTAATTATTGATTTGAGTCTCAAAGAATGAAATATTAATTCATGGATGTGGTAAAAGTCATCTTCGTAGAAGTGCATTGATAGACTTGGTATGATTATGACCACAGATTATTCGGTATAATCATGACAGTATTTGAAAACACGAATATCTTAGCAAGAAAGGTGCATTAATAATTCATGGTTGTGATACTATTGTCGAGTCTCTGCATTATTGGTTTTATGATTATATATCTTTGGCCCAGAAAGGTGCAAAGATGAATTGTTAATAAATATCTTTGGCCCGTAGTGCAAAAGATGAATTGTTAATAAATAAGATGAATAAGGCAAAAAGATGAATTGTTAATGAATATCTTCGGTAGGATTACAAAGATGAATTTAATGTTTTCAACGATAAAGGTATTCAAGGTATCCTCACCTCTTTATCATACCAGTACGCACTCTAATTTCGAGGCTTAAATTCCATAAGGAGGGGAGATTGTGAGACCCCAAATTTTATCAATAAAGATTTAAATTTTGTCAAAATAATTTTTAATATTATGGTGTGAATTTGAGATAATATTATAGTTGTGGGTAGTATTTATAAATTTTGCAAAGTATGCAAGTAGTTATATTATATTCGATTGGTCAGGGAATATTCGGTTTAGCGGGGAATATTCGCATAACTACTCAATCATTGGTGGACCCACAACGTAATTATTTGCCGGATCGAGAAAACGACAAAAATATTTTATTGAAATAACTACGGAAGTTTTACCGTGGTTCTTTGTTGAACTACTCGGTAGTAAAAAGTACAAAGAATACGATGTGGTTGCATAAGAAGACACCTGCGGTATTGATTATTGATGCTTATGTGAGAAGTCACTTTCGGTTTGATTCCATTATTGTCGATTAATAATATGAATTATTATAGCGATAATGACGTTTTGTTTTATTCAGTATTATTAACGTAATAAAATGTAAACATCTTTTTTATATAAAATAGAATACTTTATTAAAGTTATTCTATAAATAGAATATATTATATTTTATTACGCATAGTGTTTATAGTGTTTTGATATAGTGTTTTTGTATAGTATTGCATAGTGTTTGCATAGTAAAATGTTTTTATATAAATAGAATATATTATATTTTATTTAAAAGATTTTTCTTTAAATATGGAATCGTCGATTAAAGTAAATCAATACGGACCGTTTCATGGATTAGTTACTATGCATTCCATTTTCCTATAAATAAGCTCATTCCTTCATTATTTTCTTATTTAATTCATTGAAACTCTAAAGAGAGAAATTATAGAGAGAAACTATAGAGAGAAAATTATAGAAAGAAGAAGAGTATTCTCGCTACTTCACTACTTCTATATTCAGGTTCTTTTACTAGTAAGGGGTGTTATTCTTTCTTCTTGAAGAGAACTTCGATTATTCCATTCATTATTATTCGTTGGAATAACTTTTGTAAAAGTGGCATACCCTATACATAACCTCAGATATGGCAGATACCCTATACTTGGTGAAATCCTTATGTTATTCCATCGCTTATTATTCTATTGGAATAACTCAGATATCATGGTTTACCCTATACTTGGTGACATTCTTCTATTATTCATTGGAACATCCACATCAGTGTGTTTTACAGGACCGGTTCCGCTTTTTTATTATTTCGTTGGAACATCCCGTCTACGTGTGTTTTTACAGGACTGGTTCCGCCTTTTATCATTCTGTTGGAATATCCTATCGTGTGTTTTACACCGGATCCGGTTCCATCTTTATTATTCTCATTGGAACATCCGCTTGTGTGAATTTCACATTGACCTGGTTCCGTTATTATTATTCTGTTGAATAACCTCGTCTATGCAAGCACCGCATGCATGGTGATTTCTTTTGTTATTCCATTCTTTATTATACCCGGTTGGTTAAAACTTTGACTTCTATACTCCATGAAATTAGTAGAATATCTCGATATTTGCGTTTCATCCAAAGATCTTTTCATGGAAATATTCTTCGATCATTCTTGAATTTTACTCATCTAAAAGAGATCATGTTGACAATTTGGACGTTAATAATTCATGGATTAAATAATTCTTGAACTTGTTTTATTGAATTACTATGTCATTATCATCATCCTCATGTTATATTATGTTATCTTTCGCTTACGCATGCATAGATGAACTTCATTATGATTATGACAGGATCATTCGGTATAATCATGACTTGATATAAATGATGTGACAAAAGTCCTCGAGTGGCACGTAATGCAATGATGGATAGTTTTTGGTATGATTATGACTGGGGTGATTCAGGTATAGTCATTGACCATTGATAATTTGATGAAAATCCTTGACCGTGGTAATGCGGGGATGATTAAATGTGGTGGTTTATTTATTAAGTGAGTCTCAATGATAAAAATTGATGAAAACCTTTTAAAACCTAAAAGATAGTAGACTTTATTCTCTACTTGACTCTTTTAATGGATTTCTTATTCCATTGCTGATTAAACCTGGTTGTCTATTGTATTTTATCGGTTTAACACTTGTTGAAGGCTAATGATAATTTATTCGCATTATCTTAGTCATAATATTTCATTGGGCTAGTTGAGCTCACCCTTTCTTTTCTTTATTCTCTTCGTGAAATGAGAACATACCGGGACGAAGTCTGGGAATGAAGTAATGGTCGAGAGGATAAGATTAGTAGTCCTCACTATTCGTGAAATAGTGTGATAATAGTTGTAATGAGGACTCCTTTTGAGTTTGTATAATATCTAGTAGACAATATTTGTATTCAAACTCATAGTTTATGTCGATTGTATTATACTACGCAGTTATATTAGTAAGTTGTATTTGAATTTATGTACCATGTAAGTGGCGACCCAAGATGGGTGACGTATACCTAATTTTGGGGGCGTTACAAGTAATACTCACATATATACATATATACATACTGTGCATCCCCGCTCGACATGTGGGGCCCGTAGTATGTACGTGTGTATGTGAGCATTATGTGACTTTTTTTATGTGATAGTAAAATTATTTTTTTTGAATTTAAAAAATAACTGTTTTTAAATTTAAAAGATAAAAGGATTTTATAAAATTGTTTACACTAAAAGAAAGTAAAATTAAATGAACTTTGTATTCACCGTTTTTACTAAGATTGTAAATATTTATCAAAAAATATAATATTTGTTTGTGTTCGTATTAGTTTAAAGTTAATATTATTCTTAAATGGATATTATTTTTATTCGATTAAATATTTGTATATAAAGCGGACACTTAATACGTATACATGAATATTCGTATTCGTTTAACATTCGCCCCGCCAACATATTTATCGAAAATCATATTTCCAAACAAAGAATGGGTCTTATTATATTTTTATAATATCTTCTATAAAGATATTTTATTAAATAGAGTGATTATTTTTTTCTTTTCAACTTTATAATTTAATCATGATTGTGTTATTTTATATTAATATCATAATAATAAATAAATTTTAAGTTATTTATTTACTAATTTTAATTAATTATGCTAATGAATTCATATAGTTATTCGTAAATGTATAATATTTAAATTTGAATAATTTTTTGAATATCGAATTGAATGATACCTTAAGAAATCGATTCGAATATTGAATACGGATACAAATAAAATATATTTTTTGAATCGCTTTATTTGTATTCAAATACGTGTGTTTACACATCTAATTTTACTTTATCGTGTACATTGTATTATATATCCTATATTTTAAAACGTGACATTTTACATATCAGTATTTGATCTAAATAATTTTAAATGTTAAAATTAAAAAAATACACGTATTCAGATATTTTAAATAGATCAATTATTAAACAACTTATTTCATTTGTCGTTCAATTTTTAGGTTTCATTCAAAATTTTTTAAAATTCAAAAATATTCATTCAATTTTAACAAACCGTCCTTTAGTGTGTATATACTCTAATATACTTTAGTTTTTTTTAAATAAATATTCTCGCTTCTTCTCCTCAAATGACTTATTTAATATCACCGCCTCACCGGAACTGTGTTGACAAATGACAATGATACAACATCGTTTTGTCTAATGTCGACTCTATGTGACATAATCATTTACAATTCTCTTGGGCCAGAGGTAGTGGGATAGAGCTATGGGCCTTAGTTTCAGACACAGCTATTAGATAAAAATCAATGGGCTGGGCTATCCTAAAAATAATCCGAAATTCAGTACATTAAGTTTGGATGGGGCTAAGCCTTTTGGAACAAAGACACTTTGCAAAGTAGATTTTATAAATAAATTCCTCACCCTAGAGTCTAGACTTACAAAAACATAATTAACTAATAAATAAATAAAAGAAAAAGGGAAAAGATGGCAATAAAAAAATCATACTTTCTTTTGAGACCAATATTTTTTTTATTTAAAAATTTCAATGGTGTGACGCCCCCAAAATTAGGTATACATCACCCATCTTGGGTAGTTAGATACATGGTACAAAATTTAAATACAACTTACTAATATAACTGTCGTGTACAATACGACATAAACTGTGAGTTTGAATACAAATATTGTCTACTAGAGATCATACAAACTCAAAAGGAGTCCTCATTACAATTATTATCACACTATTTCATGTAATAGTGAGGACTACTAATGTTATCCTCCGGACTATTACTCCGCTTCCGACTCGCCCCAAATTTATATTCTCATTTTTCAAGAGAAAAAGGAAAAAAAGGGTGAGCTCAACTAGCTCAAGAAGAAATATTATGACTAAGATAATGCGTAATAAATTATCATTAGCCTTTCAACAAATGTTGTTAAACCGATAAAATATAATGAACATCAAGTTTAACTCACAATGAACCAAAGAATCCATTAAAAGAGTCAAGTAGAAAATAAAATCTACTATCTTTTATGATTTAAAAGGTTTTTCATCATCGTTATAGCCGAGACTCAACTTTTAATAAATATTCCACATCATCGAATCACCCCCGCACTACTACGGCCAAGGATATTCTTTAAGTATCACGACCACAATTATTCACGCACTACACGGGCCAAGAATATTTGTGTATTCATTAATGGTCATGATCATGCCAACAATCATCCATCAAATGCACTACGCCCATCGAGGATTTTTATCACATCATTTGTAACATTACGGCCATGATTACACCGAATAGTCTCTCGGTTTGTAATATTAGAACCAATAACGCAATCAAATAAAATTGCTAAAATTGAAAATAAAGTTTGGAAAAAAAAATTTACAAACCATATATACCCTTGGATCACCCTTTATGCATAATTATTAATTAAACGTAAAAAAGATAAAGAATAAAATCATACCCTCAAGATCGAGCTCCTCGTCGTACAAGTTCACCTCCAAATCAAGCTTCCTCGTGTACAAGTTCGCTCAACTTTTCGCTCAATCTTGAAATCACGGGTTTGGTTCCTTCCTTCGATCAACGTTAGCCACCCAAATGTTTGGCCTCAGAGGTGATCCACCAAGGAAGAAGAAAATTCAAGAATGGGTGTATTGGCAAACCCTAGTTTTTTTCTATCTCTATGTAAAAGCGTACTCTCCAACAATTGGAATTATGTACGTATGTTGAAAAAGTCAACAACCCATACCACCCATAATAAGACTCCTCTTATTTATATATGTGGGCAACCCACCTTAACAATTAAGGAATTGGGTTTTATTTAATTAATTAAAATTTTTAATTAATTAAGCTCCCTAATCTTATTAGGATAATTAATTAAACTCCTTTAACTAATTTTTCCTCCTAATCCAATTAGAATAAATGAGAGTATTTATATTAAATTAATTCCTAAACTTTTAGAAATTAAAATAATAATAATTGTAATAATATTAATAAGACTCTCTTATTAATTTATATTTAATATTTCTAAAATATTAAATAATAATATTAAGCTATTTAATTTATTCTATCACCATAGATTAAATTAAATATACTTAACATATTATTACGATTATGCCATTAACTTCTTAAATAATTATTCTTCCTTTTATGGTGTGACCTTTTGTTCTCCATATTAAACCTGGCCATGAATAAATCAATTAGAATAATTTAATCTTATTTAAATAAATAAATTAAACAATTAATTTATTTAAATAAATAATATTTATTCTACAATAAGTGATAAGTCTCCCCAATGATCAACGACTTTCCAGATAATATAGATTTCAACATTAATCATTAAAGAACCTTTCGAGTAAATAGTTACCAGATAATTCAATCCTTCCACCATACAATGTCCCAATTAAATATAAGACATGGAATTATCACAAGTCTTATTTTATTTAATTATATGTATTTCGATCCTTAAATGCACAACTCCAAATAATGCAAATTAGAAACTCCTTTCTAATTTCATCATTCGCCGCCAAGGACTATCGGGTTGTCATTTATCTAATCACATAGACATTTCTCTCTTTTATTGAAGTGGTAGATTCTTTATCGATCATACATTATCTCCATGTATAACTTATTATACCCAAGCATACCCTTTGATATACCCTAAGGGTCTTAAGGAATAAGTCAAAGTATAACTCATCATACACAAGATACTATGATGATCTCAAGTCCAAGGATCACTTCAGACTACTATCACTACAGAATTCCTATCGACAGCAAATAAAACTCCATTAGGTATTCCTTAATGAGCCAATGCTCAAATGAACTTATTCTCTAATAAGCACCTACATACTGCTTTAGTGTTCCACACAAATGATCATGAGATCAATCATCCTCATCCAACGAAAGCAAGCAACGATGTATCAATCTATCCGGATTCACTAATCCCCAATTTAGTAATCCAACGATTGGGAACTATTTTAGTTTTAAGCTTTCTAAGAATTTAGATCTCATTAGAATGATCATCATCATTATTCTAAAAGCATTGCTTAAAACTACGGGTTTATCACATATTATAAAACAAAGATCATGTAGATAATTAAAAGCCTTTAATAAATTAATACTTTTATTAATAAATGAATAAGATTGTTACAAAGTATATGCTTTATCATCAAACATGATCGCTTTGTGTGCATACTACTTTCAATCTCCCACTGCACTAAAGCCAATCGTCATGGTATCTCATACTCTTCTTTCTAAGTGACGATTATCCCGCCGTTGGATAAGTTTTTTTAGTTAATGGATATGTAATGTTGTTCATGAGAGTCCACTATCTCTATAGTGATTTCCCATCTTTCAATGATTCTAATAATCAAATGAAAGTGCCACAACACATGTTTAGATCCAAGATGAGACTTTAGAACTATTCCTAGTTCTCAGAATGAACTTTTAATCCAAACAATCAACTGGCAGCCTTCATTTATAGCTATATACTTTGTTTTTATCACTAAACCAAAGAACTCTTTCATTGCTTGGAACCTTTCCAATTCATCGCACCACTCGCTCAAGATAACGCTTTACCTTAAAGTGGATTTTTCGTCGCATTGGGTCCGTCTCGAAAAACTTGAGTCGTTAAGCCTCTAGTTTTAATTTAGACCCACCATGAATATGATCACATCCTTAGTGCTTGCTAAGAACTTTAAGATGTTTTTCACCGACTCATAGTGAACTTCTCCATAATACGACCGATCAACATCGTGTCTCAGATATTTCATGCATACATGATTGTCACTCATGCGAATCTCTTTTCGTGAGTCTGTGGGGACTATTAAGAGAGATACACTCCATAGCTCATCAACATGAGAGACATCTCGAGTTTGCCATGCTAAACGATTTTTAGCATCAAATGAATATATATGCCTCGGGTTAAGTCGAAAGCATCCTCTTAAATCTATCTATATAGATTTATATCCCCAATTAAGATACTTCTTCCAAATCATTCATGGAGGAATGTTTAGACAACTTTATCTTTATCGATCAGTAGATTGGTATGTCATTCCTCATCCGTAGATATCAACATATAATACTAGGAATGTCACGACGCTCCCAATCGACTCCTTTGTACACACTAGAAGTCTCTTACCTCATCAGATGTAACTCGATCATCATCTTCTCTATGATGCATTCTCATCATCATCATCCATGATGAATCCATACCTCCTAGGTATCTTCAAGACTATTCCGCATTTTTATTTATTCTCTATTGTGGTACAACAGTCTATCTATGTGTTCCTCTTATTCGACTTTATAGTTTTTTGTGGTTCTTGAACTCTTTCAAGATCTATTATCCTCTCCCACTAGCCCCTTCAATGATAAACACCTTTATCTTGTAAGGCGCGTGTTTCAGAACAAACACCTTTTGCTAAGTAGGATTATAGAACATATACCCTAAACTTACTTTTAGATGTCCCACAAATCAGACATACATGTCAAATCTTGTCCCAAGCTTATCCTTTCAAACCTTTTCACATAAGTCGACAACCCCTTATCTTAACATACTTAAGATTAGAATCCTCCCCGTCCATAACTTTTATGGAGTCTTCAAATGGATTTTGAGGTTACCATTTTCGTAGATATGCAGCGTACCATTTCTAGGACATGATCCTGTAAGGATACCGGAATGTCAGAAATCATTATGGACCGCACTATGTCCAACAAGGTACGATTTTTCATTCAGATACATCAATCAATTATCACAGATCGATGTGTCCATTATGAGAAAACCATTTGAGATGATCTAGAAACTTATCGCACAAGTATTTATTCCTCGATCTAATCAAAGAATCTTAATACTTTGCCAATTTGTTTCACTTCTCAATTTTTGAACCTTTCAAATAATTCACACTTGTATTTCAACAAATACACACATTCAACTCTTCGAATGATCATCTCCTTTTCTTATACTAATTTGTTCAATATGCAAAATTATTTTCACGTAAGTCAAGTATACAAAATTTATTAAGTAATATTCCATTTCTATACAAAACATTATTATTATAAATGTAACAACAATTGTTCTTAAATATAATACCAAAGATTTCATCATTCAACAATAAAATGGAAATAATATTTTTAACAAGAAATCGGAATACAATAACAACTTATCGACTTAATAGATTTGCCCGTAGCATTGCTAAACTATAAGTTTCTATGGCTAATAATGCAAAGAACCTTTGCTTCATTTTCCACACATAGATTACTTATATTTGTTTAGCTTTCTACTTCGCTTGGTCCCTTCATAAATCTATATTTATGATAACCAAAGTCAGATCCAATACCCAAGTAGAACCTCGACTTAAAGAAAAATTTATTTCAATCATGAACAAAAATCAGATTGTAAATCAAACTTCACTAAGCTTCTTTCGTTAGCCTCTCGCAAGATGCTTCTCGCAGCTTTTCCAAAGGTCCGTGCTTATTGCAAAGGAAGCAAACCTTTGCTATCCGTGACGCTTTTGTTCTTATTATCCTTTGTTTATGCCTTTCTATTTACCTTCTTTGAATCGCTCTTCTTTCGTAAGATCCTTTGGCCCCTACCAAGAAGACTTGATCTTTCTTCGTCGAAAGTGACTCTCAACATTTTTCAATATGTTAAGCAAATCAAATGAGGTCGATATCTAGCTTGTTCATATATGAAAAATTCACAACAATTGTGAAAGGAGTCCGGAGTGAGTGCAAGATCAAATCTTCGCTCAACTCTCCATCCACGACAAAACCCCGTTGTTCTAATCGATCAATCAAATTGATTATGTTAAGAACTTTTGTCTGCATTTATAGTGCCATTGGCCATTCTAGATCTAAGAGCTCCTTAGATATCTCGATATCTATCGCCCCATTTTCCTCACCATCAACTACTGATGTGCGTGAATATAGTAGTAGAGCATCCATAGTTTTCACGCCGACGTCAAGCTCGTTACTCATGGATGCGAGCATGATGCATCGAGCTAATCAGTGCATCATCTTCGCCACTTTCTAAAAGTAGCAATCTCTTCCTCAGAGGCATTGTCTCGCAACCATTGCAGGATAGCGATATTAATGACATAAGATAGCTTTTCAAACCATGAGAACTATTCTCAAATTCCTTAACCAATCCGCTTAATTTTGGCCCGTTAATTTAGCATCTAATATGCTTCGCAGTTGATAGTAATTTTAGACATTGTAAAATTCTGTAAATGAATTTGTAATAACAAACATTTTAACATACATTCTTTTATTAATTACCAAAATAAATTAGGTCTTGTTTTAAATTGGTATCTCCCACTATTTTCTTCAAACTATATTACCTCACTTATATAGTTCTAAGAAAATCTAATTAAAGATTTGCTAGTGAGAATAAGGATCCCATTTCAAATGTATATAGCCTTGTGGTGACACAACAAACTATATATAAATAAATAGTAGACAACTTTTGTCAATTACATCAACTATGCAACTCCTCAGATTTTGCCTCTTAGATTATTTTTTGATCAAGTGGTGGCACATCCGAATCAAAATTATCCAAGTTAAGTCCCACCTAGCACTCCATATATTCAAAAAAGAAAATATCATCCTTGTGGTGACACAACAAAACAATATTGTTCAATTTTCTTTATAAGCATCAAATGTGATAAATTAACATCTTAAATACTTAATATCATTTTTGTGGTGACACAACAAACTCATATTAAATATTTAATACTCTATTAATTTTATCATGCTAAGGCTTAACGCTCGATATTCCAAATATCTTTGAACGCTAGACTTAATATAAAAAATCGAGGGGGGTTATTAATTTATTAATTTGTCTCATCTCATTTAGCGCATATATATATATATATATATACGCCATATTATATTAATGAACATGCCAAGCATGTTTGCATATATATATATATATATATAGTATAAGCATGCACATATGTAATACTATATTCTACCTTGATTGATTATGGACTTTTTATTCTAGTTTCGTTCACTAGAGCCACCAAGTGAACCAAAAGGTCAAACCTGGGGTGCAAGAAATAATATTTAAATATAACTATTACATTTAAACCCTGCTCCATTACAAACGGGTCTTCAAGCCGCTTTTTTTCGATCTCTAATTTTTCAAAATTAATTCTAACTATTCCTATTACAAAACTATTTAAAATAAATAGAAACCTCGATCAGCCAAGGGAAGTACATAGAGGAGATAGAATTTACATTAAGAAAAAATTAGAGAAGACGAGGTACGCAGTAACCCCATTTAATAAAAACCCATACATTCATGCATCCAACTAAAATAAAATCCAATCACATCGGGTCAATAAATTCATAATCAATCCCATTTATTATCATACACATCACCATACGATCAATAAATAACATTCATCTTATTAATAATAAACATTTAATATATATATTGATATCATTTAATGGGCAAATTTAGTTAAGATAAAATCTAATTTTGAATCAAAATAAACTCCTTTATTTTAATCCAAATTTAAATCAAAATAAAACTATTTTATTTTAATTTATCCAATTTTGAATAAAATAAACTATTTTATTTTAATCAAAATTTTAATCAAAATAAACTCCTTTATTTTAATTAATTATGGAATCCAATTCCATAAAAAAAAAATCTTTAATTAAAATAAAACTTTTATTTTAATTAATTATGGAATCCAATTCCAAAAAAAAATTTTATTAAAGGAAACACTTGATATTCTTTCCTATTCACAAATAAACTCCTTTATTTTGAATAATATGAAATCTTATTTCATATTTAAATAAACCTTTATTTAAGGAAATTAGATTCTTTTCCTATTCACAAATAAACTTTTTATTTTGAATAATATGAAATCTTATTTCATATCTAAATAAACTCCTTTATTTAAGGAAACATGGATTTTCTTTCCTATTCACAAATAAACTCTTTTTATTTTGAATAATATGAAATCTTATTTCATATCTAAATAAACTCCTTTATTTAAGGAAAAATAAAATCCAATTTCAACTCCAATTAGTTATCATGGAATCCAATTCCAACTCTAATTAGTTAAGATGAAATTTAATTTTAAAATTAAAATAAACCTTTTATTTTAAAATTAAAATAAACTTTTATTTTAAAATTAAAATAAATTTTTTATTTTAATATAAAATTATTAAAATATATATATATATATATATATATATATATATATATATATATATATATATATATATATATATATATATATATATATATATATATATATATATATATATATATATATATATATACATATATATATATATATATATATATATATATATATATATAAAAAATATATATATATATATAATAATATTATAAATAATAATATATATAAAAAAATATAATATATATGCATATATTTTTTATAATATATATTATATATATATATATTATTTATATATATTTATATAATATATATATATTATATAATTTCAAATTATTTTTTAAAAAAAATCAAAAATCAAAAAAAAAATTTTTAAAAAATATTTAATAAATTAATTTTATTTTAATAAAAATTTTTTTTTTTTTTTTTTTTTTTTAATAAATTTTATACAATAAAATTATGCCCAATTAAATTGTTCTAAACACATATCAATATACATATCAAATTAAAACAATTAATAATTCGCATAAAGGTTCGCTCGATGCCATCGTTAGTTCAGTAATATTCAAGAACGCAATCAAATTGCAAAAAAAGTGCTAAACGTGTAAAATCGTAGTTTAAAAAATTTTACAAACCATATACCCTTGATCACCCTTTATGCATAATTATTAATTAAACGAAAAGATAAAGAATAAAATCATACCTCAAGATCGAGCTTCCTCGTGTACAAGTTCACCTCCAAATCCTTTTCGCTCAACTGAATCCACCGGGTTTGGTTCCTTCCTTCGATCAACGTTAGCCACCCAAATGTTTGGCCTCAGAGGTGATCCACCAAGGAAGAATAAAATTCAAGAAGATGGGGTATATGGCTCAAACCCTAGTTTTTCTATCTCTATAAAAAAGCGTACTCTCCAACAAATCGAATTATTACGATGTTCAAAAAAGTCAACAACCCCACCACCCATAATAAGACTCTCTTATTTATAGATGTGGGCAACCCACCTTAACAATTAAGAAATTGGTTTTATTTAATTAATTAAATTCTTTTAATTAATTAAGCTCCCTAATCTTATTAGGATAATTAATTAAACTCCTTTAACTAATTTTCTTCCTAATCAATGTATTAGAATAAATGAGAAAGATTTATATTAAATTAATTCCTAAACTCTTTAGAAATTAAAATAATAATAATTGTAATAATATTAATAAGACTCTCTTATTAATTTATATTTAATATTTCTAAAATATTAAATAATAATATTAAGCTATTTAATTTATTCTATCACCATAGATTAAATTAAATATACTTAATATATTATTACGATTATGCCATTAACTTCTTAAATAATTATTCTTCCTTTTATGGTGTGACCTTTTAGGTTCTCCATATTAAACCTATTGTGAATAAATCAATTAGAATAATTTAATCTTATTTAAATAAATAAATTAAACAATTAATTTATTTAAATAAATAATATTTATTCTACAATAGGATGTTCTCCCTAATGATCAACGACTTTCCAGATAATATAGATTTCAACATTAATCATTAAAGAACCTTTCGAGTAAATAGTTACCGCATAATTCAATCCTTCCACCATACAACGTCCCAATTAAATATAAGATATGGAATTATCACAAGTCTTATTTTATTTAATTATATGTATTTCGATCCTTAAACGCACAACTCAAATAATGCAAATTAGAAACTCCTTTCTAATTTCATTTCGCTTTCGCCAAGGACTACTGGGTTGTCATTTATCTAATCACATAGACATTTCTTCTTTATTGAAGTGGTAGATTCTTTATCGATCATACATTATCTCCATGTATAACTTATTATACCCAAGCATACCCTTTGATATACCCTAAGGGTCTTAAGGAATAAGTCAAAGTATAACTCATCATACACAAGATACTATGATGATCTCAAGTCCAAGGATCACTTCAGACTACTATCACTACAGAATTCCTATCGACACAAAATAAAACTCCATTAGGTATTCCTTAATGAGCCAATGCTCGCTGAACTTATTCTCTAATAAGCACTACATATGCTTTGCTTTTGTTCCAATAACAAATGATCATGAGATCAATCATCCTCATCCAACGAGCGCAAGCAACGATGTACCAATCTATCCGGATTCACTAATCCCCAATTTAGTAATCCAACGATTGGGAACTATTTTAGTTTTAAGCTTTCTAAGAATTTAGATCTCATTAGAATGATCATCATCATTATTCTAAAAAAGCATTGCTTAAAACTACGGGTTTATCACATATTATAAAAAAAAAGATCATGTAGATAATTAAAAGCCTTTAATAAATTAATACTTTTTATTAATAAATGAATAAGATTGTTACAAAGTATATGCTTTATCATCAAACATGATCGGTTTGTGTGCATACTACCATAATAATTCAATAAAACAAGTTCAAGAATTAATTTATCCAAGAACCTAATAACGCCCAAAGTTGTCAACACGATACTTTGTAGAGTAAAATTCAAGAATGATCGTAAGAATATTTCCATGAAAAGATATCGGATGAAGCGCAAATATCAAGGATATTCCACTAATTTCATGGAGTATAGAAGTCAAAGTTTTAACCAACCGGGTATAATAAAGAATGGAATAACAAAAGAAATCACCACGCATGCGATTGCAGATTAGATGTATGTGTTATTCCAATGTAATAATAATAACGGAACCAGTCGTGAAATTCACACCACGGATGATCCAATGTAATAATAAATCTTTGAATAATAATAAACAATGGAACTGTGTCCTGTAAAACACACGCATGTGATATTCCAATGTAATAATAAATGCGAATAATAAACAATGGAACCAGTCCGGTGTAAAAACACACGCATGTGATATTCCAATGTAATAATAAAGAATGGAATAATGTGAGAAGATCACCAAGTATAGGGGATTCCGTGTATACAAAGTTATTCCAATGTAATAAATAAGAATAGAATAATATAAGGATTTCACCAAGTATAGGGTACGCCGCGATATACAAAGTTATGTATAGGTATACCACTTTTTACAAAAGTTATTCCAATGTAATAATAATGAATGGAATAATGTAAGTTCTTCATGAATAAGAAAGAATAACACCCTTACTTAGGCACAACAAATAATATCCCTTACCTTAGAAGAACCGAATCTTTGGCGAAGGTGAAGTAAAGAATACTTTTCTTCTTTCTCTCTATAGTTTCTCTCTCAGAGTTTCAAATGAATTCGTGAAAAATAATGAAGCACTAGGCCTCTATTTATAGAAGATTTCTAGCTTAGTACCGCGGTGAAAAAAAGTGGCTTGACGAATCGTGATGTGAAAAGAAAAGTGTTTCGACGCACGTAATGTGAAACGACAAGTGGTTCGACGCTCGTAATGTGAAACGACAAGTGGTTTGACGTCTGTAAATGTAATTACTATTGACGTAAGGTAATTACTATTCACAAAGGTAATTACTATCGACGAAGGTAATTACTATTCACAAAGGTAATTACTTAAGGTAACGAAGGTAATTACTATTGATGAAGGTAAATACTATCGACGAAGGTAAATACTATCGACGAAGAGACTCTTAGATGATGACATATGGCCCCCATAAAATAATCAAACTTACCACAAATGTCTCATAAATGACTCTTTATATACATCAAGGATTGAATAAATATTACCACAAATCATTTTATTTTTAATCAACACATATTTAATCTTTCAACAATTATTAATCATTTATAACTTGTCGTCTCAATTATTGATTTAATACTATAACATATTATACGATGATAATTGTGACAATAATTGAATCAATAATATAAGAGATATGATGCAAAGAATTATCAGAAAGTAATAATTGAGCATAATGAAAGTGACTTCTCAATGTAAGATCAATAATCAATATCGTGTGCTACTATACAAACGCCAGACATCGTATTTTTACTACCGGGTAGTTCAACAGCTTTTAATTCAGAACACCTCCGCCGTTATTTTTATATAAAGATAATTTTGTCTTTTTTCAATCCGACAATAATTCATTGTGGGGTCCACCAATGATTGAGTCAGTTGTATTTAATATTCCCTAACAAAAAGAATATTCCCCACCAAACTAATATTTTATAACAACTTGCATACTTTGCAAAATTTATAAATACTACCCACAACTATAATATTATCTCAAATTCACACCATAATATTAAAAATTATTTCGACAAAATTTAAATCTTTATTGATAAAATATGGGGTCTCACAATATTCCACTAATTTCATGGAGTATAGAAGTCAAAGTTTTAACCAAATGGGTATAATAAAGAATGGAATAACAAAAGAAATCACCATGCATGCGATGCAATCGCATGCATAAAAGTTATTCCAATGTAATAATAAATAATGGAACCCAGTCCCAGGCGTGAAACGCATGCATGTGATATTCCAACAGAATAATAAAGAATGGAACCAGTCGGTGTAAAAACACATGCATGTGATGTTCCAACATAATAATAATAAAGACGGAACCGGTCAGGTGTAAAACACATGCATGTGATGTTCCAATAGAATAAAAATAAAGATGGAACCAGTCGGTGTAAAACACATGCACAAGATGTTCCAATGTAATAATAGAAGAATGTCACCAAATATAGGTAAATGGCGATACAAAGTTATTCCAATGTAATAATAAGCAATGGAATAACAACAGCTTCTTCTTCATGAATAAGAAAGAATAACAACCCTTTACTTTTGGTAGGAGATTGAATCGCAAAGAGTGTAAGTAACAAAATACTCTTCTTCTTTCTCTCTTATTCTCTATACTTTCTCTCTATATAGCTTGAATGAATTAAGTGAAAAATAATGAAGCAAAGAGGCCTCTATTTATAGAAGATTTCTAGCTTAAAGACCGCCATGTGAAAAGGCAAGTGGCTCGACGATTAACGTGATGTGAAAAGAAAAGTGGTTTAACGCTCTGTAATGTGAAACGACAAGTGGTTCGGCTTGTAATGTGAAACGACAAGTGGTTCGACGCTCGTAATATGTAAACGGCTAGTGGTTTGACGTCCGTAAAGGTAATTACTATCGACGAAGGTAATTACATTATCCACAAAGGTAATTACTATCGACGAAGGTAATTACTATCGACGAAGAGACTCTTAGATGATGACATATGGGCCCCCATAAAATAATCAAACTTACCACAAACGCCTCATAACAGACTCTTTATATACATCAAGGATCGAACAAATATTACCACAAATCATTTTATTTTTAATCAACACATATTTAATCTTTCAACAATTATTAATCATTTATAACTTGTCGTCTCAATTATTGATTTAATACTATAACATATTATATGAGATGATACTATGACAATAATTGAATCAATAATATAAGAGATATGATGCAGAATTATCAGAAAGTAATAATCGAAAGCATATTGAGTGACTTCACGTAAAGATCAATAATTAATATCGTGTGCTACTATACAACTACGCGACATTCATCGTACTTTTACTAGGGTAGTTCAACGGCTTTTAATTCAGTAACACCTCTGTAGTTATTTTTATAGAAAGATAATTTTGTCTTTTTTAACTACGATAATACTTCCGTTAATGGGGTCCACTAATGATTGGAGCCGTCGAATAATATTCCCGACAAAAAGAATATTCCCCGACCAAACGTAATATTTTATAACAACTTCCGATTCGAAGATGATACGCCGAGCTAAATCGTAAGTCGTGCCCATAGCTTTTTGCAAACTAACCCAAAATCGTGAAGTGAATCTTGGGTCTCGATCGTAAACTATGGATACCCAAGATACCACGCGATCTTACAATCTCGTTATGTATACATATGAGCAAAACGTTCAAGTGTATAAGTTTCTCGTATCGGTAAGAAATGAGCAGACTTGGTCAATCTATCAACAATGACCCAAATCGCATCTATACGCCTTGAGAAACCTTAGGAAGACCGTGAATGAAATCCATGGTAATGTGTTCCTACTTCCATTCGGAATTTCAAGTGGTTTCAATGGACCTTTTGGTACTTGATGCTCCGCTTTAACTCGTTGACAAGTTAGACACCTTGAGATAAACAGTACCGCTCTATCTCTCTTCATATTGCTTCCACCAAAATGTATATTTAATATCATGATACATTTGGTACTCCTGAGATGGATTGCAAATGGTGTGTTATGCGCCTCCATCATGATATTATACTTTAAATCGTGGTCGTTAGGATCACAAAGTCCGGACCTTCTTGCACTTTTTTCTTCATACGCATCGCCTCGTGTCCGTAGCAAGCGACTTTTAACTTTATCGATTAAAGTCGGTTCTACTCAGATACTTGCTATCATCACATGCGTCCTCGAGTCTTTAACTCTATCTCCATCCTTTGCAAGTCACAAAATGGGCCTCGTTGACAATATCGCACTCAGATTTGCATATGATCTTCTACTCAATGCGTTAGCTACCACGTTCGCTTTTCCAAGATAGTATTGGATGGTATGATCATAATCTTTCAGCAGATTCAAGCCAACGTCGTTGTCGCACGTGGAGTTCCTTTTGAGTGAAGAAATATTTGAGGCTTTTATGATCCGTAAAGATCTCCACTTTCTCTCCATACAAGTAATGCCTTCAAATTTTAAGTCAAGAAAAGACAACAACCGCTAACTCTAGATCATGAAAGTAGGATAATTCCTCTCATATTCTTTTTAGTTGTCATGAGGCATAAAGCTATAACTTTTCCATGTTGCATGAGAACACATCCCAACCCTTTGCTCGAAGCATCATCAGTAGATGACAAATCCTCCGAGCGGATGGTATTGCCGTAACAGTCTTTTGAAATAAGTCTCCTCTCGAGTTCTTGAAAACTCTTCTCACATTCTTCGCTTCCAACCGAACTTTCAGATCTTTTCGAGTCGGTTGAGTCGATGGAGTAGCGATTCGAGAAAATCCTTCCACTAATCTCCGATAATAACAAATTTAAACCGAGAAAGCTACGTATTTGGCCATCGATTTAGGTTGTTCCCGGCTTTCAATAACTTCAATCTTCTTTGGGTCAACAGATATTCCATGACTTGATACCACGTGCCCAAGGAATGCTACTTCTTCAAGCCGTAACTCACATTTCTTCAACTTGGCATAAAACTTATATTCACGAAGCTTTTGGAGTGTCACTCAAGTGTTGCTTTCATGATCTTCACGGCTTTTGGAATAAATAAGGATGTCATCAATAAAGACGACCACAAAGTGATCCAAATATTCCTTGAATACTCTGGTTCATCATATCCATGAAGGCAAAGAGAGCATTAGTCAATCCAAAGGATACGACTAGAATTCATAATGCCCGCATCGAAGTTCCAAAGCCGTCTTTGGAATGTCGGTGGTTCTAATCTTCAATTGGTGATATCCTAACGAAGATCAATCTTTGAAAAGAATTTGGCTCCTTGCAATCGGGTCAAACAGTCATCAATACGCGGCAATGGATACCTATTTTTGATGGTGACATGATTCAACTCCGATAATCAATACAAAGTCAGATACTCCCATCTTTCTTCTTCACGAATCGTAATGTAAGACCCCAAGGAGAAGTACTAGGACGAATAAAGCCAATGTCTAACAATTCCTCAGAAGTTGGGTCTTTAACTCACGAAGTTCAATAGAGCTATTCGACATGGGGCTTTGGAAATAAGTTTTGTAAAGGGTTCAAGGTCGATACAAAATTCAATTTCACGCCCGGGGTAGGCCAGAAGTTCTTCGGGAATACGTCAGAAATTTATTAACAATAGAAATATCGCTCAAAACCGACGTATTTTTGTTTAAATCGTGATATGAGCTAAGAAAGCTTGACATCCGCTTTTTCAATAAACGAAGAGCTTTATGGCTCGAGATGACCGTGATTGATTTTAATGGTTTGGTCGCTTGAATTCAGATAATAGGTTGGTTAGAATATGAAAGCTAACAACCTTACTAAAACAATCAATTTTTCATGATGATAAGTAGTTAACCAATCAATCCCTAGAATCACGCCAAATGCAAGTATTTTAATGAAATAAGATCGACAGTAATGTGAGGGTACCGATTTGAACCAAGCAAGACTTATAAACAGGTGGATGTAATGAAGGTTTCTCCCAACGCTTAGTTTCCACAGATAAGTCAAAGTCTAATTTCTCCTGAGTCAAATTTAATCGATGAGCGTAAGTAGGAGAAATAAAAGAATGGGTAGAATCCCAGATCAAATAAAGTATAGACTTCATTTAGAGTTTATGATAAGCTTACCCGTGATGACCTCATTCGGGTTCGCTGCCTCTCGGGAGGTCACAACAAACGCCTCCTCAGACTACCGGGTTTTGACTTTTCTCGACTGACTTTTGGTGTTTCCATCCTAATTGAATTTGTCTTGATGAACGACAAAATCGAAGCTAAGTAACATTCTCTTCCACAATTATAACACGCTTTGACTGGCATTTGACGCAGATTTGATCGATGTGTCCCTCTCCTCCGCATTTAAAGCATATGATAGTGGTCTTTCTCCTTCCTTAACAACTGCATCTTTGGCCGACGTCTTTCCATCATTGTTGAATCTCCTTTTCTTGAAATGTCCATTCTTATTATTTTGGCCCCGATTACCACCAAGTGGTTACCATATCCGCCCGTTGATTCCTCCACCCTTGTTGTCACCGCCGATGACTACTACTCGCCGGTATTATAATTTTACCTACCGCGCTTCTTTTTAGTCACGTTGACTCGTTATCGCTCCTCCACTAATCGAGCCCTATTTACAACATCCGAATACAAACACGCTTTATGAGAAATAAGATGTCGACGTATCTCCCGCTTCAAACCTCTTAAAAACATTCGCGTCATTCTCTTCATTATCCACCAAGTGGGGACGAAACCGTGATAACTCCGCAAATTTTGCCTCGTATCGCGTATTACTGGCCATATTGTTTTGTTCCAACTTGATAAACTCCACCTCCTTCACATGTGGCGAATACATTCGTGAAAGTATTTGTCGTTGAAATGACTCCCGAACTTCTCCCAAGATATCTTCAAATCTGGCAGTTGAGTAACGTTTCTTACCGATTCCCACCAAGAATCGCCTCTCCGCAAGCAACATAAAGGCGTAGAAAGGGAACCTTTTGCTCTCGGAGCATCCCAAGACATCAAATATCTTCGTAATCTGCTTTATCTATGCTTCCGCCTGAAGTGGTTTGGCTCTCCTTTAAACTCCGGTGGTCCCAGCCTCGAATCTGTTTAATGGTGACCGCACCGAGAGTTTTCCGTGTTTCCACCCTACGTTTTGATGTGAGTCGCTTCTTTCTTTGTTGCATTTAATCGCATAAAGCCTCCGAACATTTGATCATTCATCATTTGGTCAAGTTGTTGTTGTTTGTATGAGGATTGTCGCCTTCACGATGCACATTATCCTCGATTATTGATATGTGGTGAATCAACGATCGCTCATGACTCCATTGCTATTCTCAACATTCTCGATGTCATTTTCAGATACTACCACAAAACAAAAGGTTAATTGACATGTAACATATTATCCCTATATTCTCACCGACCAATAAAATAAAGACATAAACTTAGGTAGGTCATACTAGCAAGGTATTCTGCTCTCCTCCTAGTACTATTCTCACATCTTAGCTGTGGATCATATCCCTAAGCTCGATACTAACCGTGACGCCCCAAAATTAGGTATACATTACCCATCTTGGGTAGTCGATACATGGTACAAAATTTAAATACAACTTACTAATATAATTATGTGGTACAATACGACATAAACCGTGAGTTTGAATACAAATATTGTCTACTAGAGATCAAACAAACTCAAAAGGAGTCCTCATTACAATTATTATCACACTATTTCACAAAATAGTGAGGACTACTAATGCTATCCTCTCGGACCATTACTCCGCTTCCCGACTCGTCCTCAATATATTCTCATTTCATGAAGAGAATAAATTGAAAGAAAGGGTGAGCTCAACTAGCTCAAGAAGAAATATTATGACTAAGATAATGCAGAATAAATTATCATTATTTCTACAACAAAGTTGTTAAACCGATAAAATATAATGAACATCAAGTTTAACTACAAATGAACCAAAGAATCCATTAAAAGAGTCAAGTAGAAAATAAAATCTACTATCTTTTATGATTTAAAAGGTTTTTCATCATCAAGTTATAGCTAAGACTCACTTTTAATAAATATTCCACATCATCGAATCACCCCCGCACTACTAGCCAAGGATATTCTTTAAGATCACGACCACAATTATTCACGCACTACGGCCAAGAATATTTTGTGTATTCATTAATGGTCATGATCATGCCAACAATCGTCCATCAATGCACTACGGACCATCGAGGATTTTTACCACATCATTTGTAATATTATTGGCCATGATTACAATCGAATAGTCTTTGTCATAATCATACCAAGTCCATCTACGCACTACAACAGCCACAGATGACTTTCAACATAATATAAACATGAGGATGATGACAATGATATTCAATAAAACAAGTTCAAGAATTAATTTATCTAGAACCAATAACATCCAAACCTGTCAACACGACATCGCTTAGAAAGTAAAATTCAAGAAATCGAGAAGAATATTTCCATGAAAGGATATTGGATGAAGCCGCAAATATCAAGGATATTCCACTAATTTCATGGAGTATAGAAGTCAAAGTTTTAACCAATCGGGTATAATAAAAATGGAATAACAAAAGAAATCACCATAAATGCGATGATCAAGACAGCAAAAAGTTATTCCAATGTAATAATAAATAATCGGAACTGTGTCCCACAGAAAACGCATGCATGTGATATTCCAATGTAATAATAAAGAATAGTAACCAGTCCCAGTAGAAACACATGCATGGATGTTCCAAGCGAATAATAATAAAAAGAGTAACCAGTCCTGTAAAACACACGCACAGGATGTTCCAATAGTAATAATAATAAAGATTTTAACCAGTCCTGTAAAACACATGCACAAGATGTTCCAATGTAATAATAGAAGAATGTCACCAAGTATAGGGTAAACCAGCATATACAAAGTTATTCCAATGTAATAATAAGCAATGGAATAACAACAGCTTCTCTTCATTAATAAGAAAGAATAACACCCCTTACTTTTGGTAGGAGATTGAATATCGCAAAGGTAGTGTAAGAACAAAATACTCTTCTTCTTCTCTCTTATTCTCTATACTTCTCTCTCTATAGCTTGAATGAATTCGTGAAAATAATGAAGCGAAGAGCCTCTATTTATAGAAGATTTCTAGCTAAAGACCTACCACGTGAAAAAGGCAAGTTGGCTCGACGACCGGGTGATGTGAAAAGAAAAGTGGTTCGACGTCAGAATGTGAAACTACAAGTAGTTCGATCTTCAGAATGTGAAACGACAAGTGGTTCGACGCGCACCGTAATATGAAACAAGCAAGTGGTTCGACGTCCGGTAAAGGTAATTACTATCGACGAAGGTAATTATTATTCACAAAGGTAATTACTATCGACAAAGGTAATTACTATCGACGTAAGAGACTCTTAGATGATGACATATAGGCCCCATAAAATAATCAAACTTACCATAAACGTCTCATAATGAACTCTTTATATACATCAAGGATTGAACAAATATTACCACAAATCATTTTATTTTTAATCAACACATATTTAATCTTTCAACAATCATTTATAACTTGTCGTCTCAATTATTGATTTAATACTATAACATATTATGAGATATATCGTGACAATAATTGAATCAATAATATAAGAGATATGATGCAAAGAATTATCGTAGTAATAATCGAGCATAATTGAGTGACTTCTCACGTAAAGATCAATAATTAATATCGTGTGCTACTATACAACTACGCCAGACATCTTTGTACTTTTACTACGGATAGTTCAGCAGTTTTAACAGAACACCTCCGCCGTTATTTTTTTATAGAAAGATAATTTTGTCGCTTTTCTAACTACTTATAATACTCAGATTGTGGGGTCCATTAATGATTGGAGTCGTGCATTTAATATTCCCCGACAAAAGAATATTCCCCACCAAACGAATATTTTATAACAACTTGCTTACTTTGCAAAATTTATAAATATTACCCACAACTATAACATTATATCAAATTTATTCCATAATATTCAAAATAATATTTATAGAAAATTCATCTTTATTTATAAAAGTTGGGGTCTTAAACTGGCACCCTTGAATTTAATTGATTAATTTTTAATATTAAACACACTCTCTCTTCACATTATTATTATTATTATTTTTTTATTATTATTATTATTATTATTATTATTATTATTATTGTTATTGTTGTTATTATTATTATTATTATTATTATTGTTGTTGTTGTTGTTGTTGTTATTATTATTATTATTATTTTTATTTTATTTTTATTATTATTATTAATACATTGAAATAAAATATATATAGAAAGTATAATTAATATTTATATTGAAAATATGTAAATTCATGATAAAGCTAATTAACTAGGATGGAAAGAAAGAGAGAAAAAGGAGAGAAATTGGGAGTGATTTTAGATGGGATAAAGGAAAGAGAAATCGGAAGAAATTAATTAATAATTAATTATATTGTTTTTAATAAATTATAGTACTAATATTATAAATTTAAAGTTTCAAATCATTAATTAATAAAGATAACTTAGTAATTCATACCTCCCTCAATGAATTTTTCAAAAGTCAAATTATGGGACATTTATCAGTAGATAAAGGGGAAGTATTTTTCATAATTGTATAAAATAAAATTATGTTTATGAATTTTTAAAAAAAATTAATTTGGCATATGTAATACTCCGATCAATTATATTTTCTCAAATGATACAAATAATTTAACTAGAACAATATACACAATTTAGTGAACTCTAGGCTGCACGGCTCACCTTACCACCGTGCATGTCTGTTTAACCAGGGTTATGTTCTTTACTGTTTTAAATAAATAAATAAATAATAAATAAGTATGCTTAATAAATAAAAACTCACCGAATCTATTATCAAGAAATTAAGGAAACATAATCATGTCCGTATATGCTTAAATATGCATGTAGATAATCCAGTTTTTTAGGTTGATATTATTTCCATCCTGTCAAAGTTTTCATTTATGAGAAAATCATTCCTTTTTTATACGTAACCATGCAACTTTTTTTCCTTATAAATAAACCAATAGCCCCGATAGCTTTTGCACATCACAAACCCTAAAAAGCTAGAGAGAACAAATTAAGAGGGAGCTTTCATTTATGGAGTCCATGCAGAGAAATAAGAGTGTTTTAATGTTTTCATGGTTAGGTCATGGTCACATATCTCCCTTTCTTGAACTAGCCAAGAAACTCGACCACCAAAACTTTAATATTTATTTGTGTTCCACTCCTGCTAATCTGGATTCCATTAGGAGGAAAATTGGTCATGACCACCACACTTTTTCGATCCAACTACTTGAACTCCATCTTCCAACCCTACCAGATCTTCCTCCACATTACCACACCACTAATGGGCTCCCGCCAAAACTCATGGACACCCTCAAACAGGCTTTTGACATGTCAAAGACTAACTTTTCAAACGTCCTCAAAACTCTACAACCGGATTTGCTCATATACGATTGCCTTCAGCCATGGTCACAAGTGATGGCATCGTCTTTAAATATTCCAGCCGTCCAGTTTGTGACCAGTAGCGCCACGATGACGTGTCTGACGTTTCATGTTCTGAAGAATCCAGGTAACGAGTTTCCTTTCTCAAAGATTTATTATCGTGAATATGAGGGTGATATTAAAACCGGATTGATGGAGTCTGTTGAAAGGCATAGAACGTCGGTTAAGAATCCTGTTATTGAAAGTTTTGAGAGGTCTAATGAAATAGATTTGATTAAGGGTTTTAAGGAGATTGAAGAAAAATATAGTGATTATCTTTCTGTATTGGCTGGGAAAAAGATTGTTTGGGTTGGTCCTTTGGTTCAAGAAGCTATTGATGATGATCAAGACGATGATTGCAATTGGAACTGTACTATCCTCCAATGGCTTAACGACAAGGAAAAGGGATCCACGGTGTTTGTCTCTTTTGGAAGCGAGTATTTTCTTTCCAAGGAGGATTTTGTAGAGATAGCTCATGGGCTGTTGCTGAGTGAAGTTAATTTCGTATGGGTTGTCAGGTTTCCTAATGGGGAGAATATTAGGGTTGAAGAGGAACTGCCTTTAGGGTTTCTTGAGGAGGCAGGGGATAGGGGGTTGATTTTGGAGGGGTGGGCTCCACAGGCTAAGATTTTGGGACATGCAAGCATTGGTGGTTTTGTGAGTCACTGTGGATGGAACTCTGTGATTGAGAGCTTGAGTTTTGGTGTCCCAATCATTGCCATACCCATGCAAATTGACCAGCCAATCAATGCTCGACTCGTGGAGGTCAGAGCAGGGATCGAGGTTGTACGGAACAAGAAAGGAAGGCTTGAGAGAGAGAAGGTGGCAAGTGTGATCAAAGAGGTGGTTTTAGAGGAAAATGGAGAATTTGTGAGGAAGAAAGTGAAGGAGTTTAGTGATAAAATTTCGATGAAAGGGGATGAAGAGATAGATGAGGTGGTCATGGAGTTGATGGAACTTTTGACTAAAAAATATTTAAAGACTTGCTAGCTAGCTAGCTAGCTAGAGGTGCAATTTAATTCTTAAGTACTTCTTGTTTTAATTAATTATAATTAGCTATTTATATATAGATATACATATATATATAGTTGCAACTTTTGTTTCTGTATATTTGATTAACAGAAATATTAGTTGTAAAACTAACTAGGAGTACGTACTAGATTTCCTGCTAGCTTTTTAATAGTTTGGTCAAGCAATTTCAATACACCACTTTGATGCGGTGGATATATATTAGCTAGTATATATTTAGTTGAATGATCAGTATAATTTTATATATGCAAATTTCGTTCTTCATTAAAAACATTGATCAAATTCTCTAGTCTTATAAAAACACATGAACGTTCCAAGTTTTTTTCCTGAATCATCCACAAGTTCGTACAATTATGTTCAAGTTAAGACAAATTTATACTACAAAACTCAAATCTATCATATAATTAAATTAAAAAAATCATGACAAAAAGTTGTTGTGATGACTAGCTAGCCATCACGAATTACCTTCTTATACCGTCATCATGAAAATTCTTTTTGTGATGATTTTGACAATTAATCACACAAACGCTAATTAGTTATGATTATCAAACTCATCACAAAAAAACGGCAATTTGCATGGCATTTGCTCATTACAAACTATCCATGAGCGGAAACAAATATTCTCGCTTCTTCTCCTCAATTCGCATGGCATTTGCTCATTACCTCCTGCTGAAACTTCCAAGCTTGGGTGGTCTGGTCTGTATATACATACAGGCTACAGCTGAACCGAACATGTTAGTTTCCCTCGAGCTCAACCCTCGTAGCCTTAATTTCTATCTTCCCCAATCTCCCCGGCCCTCAGAATTAATTAAAGGCAACTCTTTTCATTGCCAGCCCAGTAATTAAGCCTTTTATATTTACTCCATACCTTTATATATATCATTAATTAATACGGTTTATCAAAAAGACAATTTAAATAAATTTATATTGTACTCATCTTCTTTCTAACATATAGATAGTATATATACAATACTTACAACTGCATCTTGCCAATTGAACCTACCTAATACTACTACTATAGAGATAAACAAAATGTTTATTTTGTATCTAGCTACATATTTTCATAATCTTCATATATTATGAATATCGTCTCACAATTAAGCAATGTATTGTGGCCCCAATTGCACTGTAACCTTAACTCCAGCCCAACTTCCTTGATCCTGTAAGAAACGAACCTGTTACACACGTTTTAGTTGATGAATCATGTTCTTCTTCTCACCTACCATCAGATCTGTGAACCAATTAAGTTTAATTTCTTGCAGGATATATGTTCCTCCTATTCCAAGGAGTTTTTAAGGGCGGGCATGTAAATTAGATTATAGACTAGATTCTTGAGCTCCTTGACAAAGCACACAGTCTATTATTTCTTCCGTCTGAGTGGGTCTATTATCTCTAGTGTCTAGTTTATCACTCCACTATAACATCAAAAAAATTTGTTTGCTCCAGTTTATCTCTCCACCAAATAAAGGAGTGTTGAGGCCAAATTAGTTAGCTCCACTTTGCATTTGCATTTATGTTGCTTAATTGCACCGTCATACGTGTTCCTCTCATCATGTTTAATTGCTCTCACCCCGGCCCATTCCCAAGTTTCATTACAATTATCAATTTAATCGCTTGGGGTACTCTCTGAGATTTAACACTTTGAATTACTGGCAACTGGAATTTCCCAAAACTTGTTCATTTGATTAGGTACATATATATATGACACACTTTCACCCACAGACCATTTACCATGCATGTATAGATAATTCCTAGCTTCTACTCTTATGATCACCTTTAATTAATAGCTAGGCATTCAAACATGCGTGTTTTTGATTATTATGAGAAGCTTATCAGTGTCATTCAACATGAAAATACTGCTCCAATAGATTTTAATTTTATAAAGCACATAAAAAACTGTAGCTTTCGTGCATAATTAAAACAAATATATTAATGAAATCAAAAGGCTTTCTAGCTACTTGTGTATTGCTATGAATCTTGTGTTCCTTATTCATTAATTCTGTCTAGAGTACTCATATTTGGCTTGAGGGTTACAAAGATGTTAGGAATTCCGATGCTATCTGATTCCTAAATATGAGGCATTAAGGATGAATGCAAGCAGATATATATCTTGTTCCGACTGATCTGGTACATTAATTAATTTTCTAATAACTAAAGTGTTTGTGTGTGTGCATGCGCATGCGCATGAGCATGAAAGTAGTGCATGCAACGACAAGGCTCTGTTGCAATGTAAAAACTTCCATTTACTTTTACCATATATATATATATATATATATATATATATATATATATGAAGTCTACAACTACATTGATATACTCACTTTGTTTACAGTCGAATGAGTAGCTAGATCGACTACTATTAGTTCGTGCATGTGTTACTTAGAACTAATTAAGCAGCAGCAGCAGCAGCAGCAGTGATGTATTATGTGGTCCTAACTCGGCTCTCACCATTGTAAATGCTTTTCTTTTTCTTTCTATGGATGCTTTGAAATTAAAGGGAAGCATTTTTGAATATATATTACTAGTATTTATTTCGTCTAAACAAGTCAAAAATTGAAGCACACAGTTATTAGCATGCATGTATTATGGTCAAAAATATTGGTTTTTCTTCTCTTAATGGATTGGAACCCATGAAGGAAAATTTACTTGGATACAAAAAAGGGGCTTATTAAGAAGGTAATCTTTACTTGGGGCCACAAGCCCAAATAACAAAGTATATATATTGTTTCCAAGTAAAAAGATTCTTAAATAAAAATTATAATAATTCAAAGTTTTCTCATTTTCATTTTCACATTTTTTATCCATGTAGTAATTAATATTTTGATTTCTTTCTTATTTTTCAGCTGCCACGTCCGCCCAACTATTTTTAATTAAATATTTTAAAAATTCAATGATATAGTAATGTTTACAATAATAAGATGATATCCTTTTTCCCAAGGATTAACCAAGTTGAGGGGGTGTGTGTTGGTGTTGTGTTACTCTTACACTTAGATTTCTGTGACTGTGACTCACTTACACTAAAAGTGTGCCACGCTGGCCCAACCAGACTATGTCCTTGACCTACCTACTCTCATTGCTGGCAGACGGTAACATATTAACCCTCGTATTCTAGTCTAGTCTAGGGTAAAAGCTAGAAAAAGCTCAAGGGCAATTCCGTCATATAACAAAAACCAGGTATCAATGTGATGCGAAGGAAGGAAAGTATAGGGGAGAAAAACAAACGGAGAGAGAAAAACAAACAAACAAAGAAAGAAAAAGCTTGGTATCTCTTTTTCTGTAAGCTCTGCCGTTGAGCGCCGATCGGATCCTCCGTGATCCGGCCATTAATCTTTGGAAACCCGACTCACATTTTTCGGCCGATCAATTTCTTTCTACTGATCAACCCTGATTTTTAATTTTCTTTCTTTTTCCCCTCCACCAAAATTTTGATCGATTTACTGAAGAAAATTTATATTTGTGTTAGTTAATTGGGTGGGGTTCTTGAGACTTATTGTCGATCAAATTGTCGACTTCCAATTTCTGATTGGGAGCCTCTATTTTGAAACCCTAAAAAAAACTCTTTTCCGGCGCTAAATTTTGATGACAACCAACATTCTCTCTCCTCGGAGTTCCGGCGAGGGTGCTGTACTCTCCAGTCCCCAATCCCGGCGCTCGCCTGGGGTCTCCTCGCCGTCGCCGTGGACGCAGATTGTAGGTGGTGTCGCTTCTGTTTTAGAGCATATCCCTAGTTCTTCATCCGATTGGCCGACGTCCAAGCCGCCGGCACCGGCTACTTCTCCTTCATGGTCTGCGGAGGATGATTCCGCTGCTGAGGCCCAGCCGGAGAGCTCTGATAACAATGCAGCTAAAAAGCAAGCTTGGAAGAAGCCTTCGAATGGGAATGGAAACGGTGGTACGGCGGTCGAGGTCAGTCCGGTTATGGATACTGCGTTGTGGCCTGCTCTCTCAGCGTGTACTAAGGCTTCTCCAAAGTCGGCTTCTTCGGATTCTTTAAAAGCTCTTTCTGAGGGATCATTGCTTCCATCTCAGGTTTGCTTGCTATTTACTTAACGTTCTCACTTTGTTTTTTATACTTTTAATAAGGATTTCACATTTTGTTTTGTGTTGCAATTAGTTTATGTGTTTAAATATTATGCTATCAGCTTACTTGTATATGTATATATTCATATTTCCAAACACTTCTATGTGTTTATGTATTTAGGGAAGTGGAGTTGCATCCTTATCTTCAAATAAACCAGTAATACCTAATAATGCAAACCCCAATTCAACCCCAAATCATGTAATACCCACACGCCAGAGGTCTATCAAACGCGGGTCAACCAATGGTGGGTTTATTCAGCCGTCACCACCACTACAATCACAGGGCCCAGCTGTGGAAATGCCTCCCGGAAAACTTGGTAACACCACAGGAGAATCCTCCTCGCACAAGGAGGGTGGACAAAGGGGAGGATTTGGGAGTGATCACCAACCCCAACGTAGTAATACGTTTAATAGGAGGGGAAGTGGTGGGCAGCATCCACGTGGAGATGGTTCTTACCATCACAATTATGGGGGCAGGCGTGATCAGGATCGGGGGAATCAGGATTGGAATAATCCTCATCGAAATTTTGGCAGCAGGGACAACCACATGCAGCCACAGAGAGTTGTTCCTAGGGGCTTTGCACGAGGCCCACATACTTCTCCTGCGTTTATCCCTCCTCCACCTGTCCATGTGCGCCCTTTTGGCAACCCCATGGTTTACCCTGGTGAGATGTTTTGCTATTTAAGTTACTTTCAGTGTATGTTTTGATCCCCTGCAACTGACGTTTTTATCCTATTGCAGATGTTCCACCGTCTTTAATCTATGTTCCAGGTCCAACTCCAGAATCTCTTAGAGGTGTGCCTATCATGGCGCCTTCTCATCCTATGTACTTTCCTCCTGTTCAGGATCCCCAGTTACATGCTAAGATAGTGAACCAGATAGATTATTATTTCAGGTACTTCTTTCGTTGTTTGGTGTTCTTCATTGAGGTAATCAAGGCTAATTAAGTATCTTTTATTATTGTTGGGAACTTAACAGCTATTATACTCTAACTCGATGCTTTTGCAGTAATGACAATTTAATTAAAGATACATTCTTGCGACAAAACATGGATGACCAGGGATGGGTTCCTATTAAACTAATAGCAGGCTTCAAGAAAGTGAGTTGTTAGGAAATAATATTATGTGGTTTTGTCTTTTGTGCATATGAACTTGGATTTCTTTCTCACGGTTGTGAATGATTTACTTTAATCGTTGTGTTATGCATATTAATTCACTTAAGCTTCTCTCTCTCTCTTGGAAAAACCTTAGTTGTTAATTGTTTCCGTTCTTGGAGATATATCCAGTGTCATAATCTATGTTCTTGTCACTATATACGATAAAAGGCACATTGAGGGCATCACATTTTTTTATTACATATTGCCTCTATATTGAATTTTTGGATGTTAATTTGTTAGTAATATAACTTTTTGAGGGTTTTAGAGTGCAGCATTCCTACTTTCTTCGTATAGTCGGTGCTATTAATAATTGACAGAACTTTGATATGAACTTGTTTATCCTCTATTGCTGGAAGGAGGAATATTGTAAGAGCAGGATAATAACATGATCTTTGTCCCTTTTAGTACCATACTTGCTAGGATATGTTATATGCTTATGGATTATTTAAATTGGACTTTGTTTCTAGTTAAAGGATTATATGCCATTGGTCCTATTATTTGTTTATTGATTGTTTTTCTTAATTTAATAATAAGAGCTGTTTTTTAATCTTGCAAATTTATTTATTATTGATTTTTCTCTCACAGTTTAAAGCTATTTGTCTACTATATTGTTGTAATTAAAGCACTTCATCAATTTATGATACATTACCATTGTTATTGTTCTTATGATGTGCTTTTGTAGAAGAGGTTCTACCTTGTTAGTCTTATATTAGTTTTGTTTAAAAAGTGAATGTATATTTGTTTGGAGTTGGGTGAAGTTCACTTCATATGGGATTTCAAGTTTCACACTTGGATCCTTCTGCTTTTCTTAATGGACTGTTGACTTCATAAACTACATAAGACGTAGTTGTGTCTGTTTACTACGTATACACATGTTAAATATATTTGCATAGAAAGCTTGATTATTCAAGATTATCCCATTGTTTGATTGTCTAAAGACTCTGCACCATAACAGTTTTATTTTGTTCTTAATAAATCGTTTGGGAATAGGCAAGTGCAAAAGTAATGGCCTCGAGGTAAGAAAAATGATAGCTTAATGAGACTAACAACATTTTATGTGTAATACACTAGATGAATCATTTTCCATCATTAACTAACTTTTTGCAATTGTATTACCCAACTATTAAAGCCCATTATCTTCAATGTTATTTTTGTTGCCTCTGACTTGAGCTCTATATAGCTTTCACGCCTGAACTTTGTGTCACAGTTTGCTTCTTGATAGTATGTTGCTCCTTACTGGTAAAGGCTTGAAGCCACTATTCTTTTAATTTTCCTTGCACATTTTAGTGAATCCATATTTCATTCACTACTAGTTTTTAGTTATCTACTAATATTTGTAGCTTTGAACAATAAAATTTGTTCAAATTAATACTTATGGCTCACTTAGGAGTTCACGGAATAGATTTTGTCTTCAACCCTCAGCATTGTTATTTAATGCGCGAGGCACAAAGGTCTCCTTGGGGCCTAGGCGTGAGGTGAGGCTAGGTGCGCGCTTCATCGAAGTGAGGTGAACATATTTTAAATATATATATATATACACACACACACACACATATTTAATCATTTATGTATCCAATTTATCAACCATTAAATAATTTTACAAACTTCTAAGCATGTTCAAAAAGTTGCTTTAACAAGTTCAAGGACCGTACCTATGTAGTATAGTGATACACTGATATAATAATATCATAGTTACATTCTACATAAGTACATAGTTAAATACTTACAATCTTACATAATTAAATGTGTATATAACTTATTTTTTTAATACTTAAATATGCATTTGCAAAATAGCCTTTTTTGGGCAAGAAAGGAGAATTAAAAAAAAAGGAGAAAAGATAAAGAGAAGGGATAGACTTGGAGGAGGAGGCTGCAATTGATGGTATAGGTTGCTTAGTATTTTGCAATGGATGGTCTAGAATACAGAAAATTGATATTTAACTTGTTTTCTGACAGTGTAGGCATTGTGATTCGTTGTTAAGTAAACATATTATCTAGCATTATGATGACTTATTAAGCTATGTATTTAGTAGCATATTATGACGACTTAAAATAAACAGATTTAGTAGCATGCTAAATATTTAATTTTGACTCTTCTATTCTTTTGGCAAAATGAGATTTAAAATGAGGTTTGTTTGGGTTCAGTTATTGCTCTTATTGAAGTTTAACTCTTGCACATGATTTTGTATGGTTGCCTTGGTGAGGTTGGTGTTGTTTCTTGCTCTCTTGAACCATTGGTTGTACATGGGTGCCACCCCTTGGTTTCTTGTCCCCCCCAAAAAAAAAAAAAAAAAAAAAAAAAAAATAAAATCTTCTTTTCTACTTGCCTCTGTTTCTCCACACATGGTGATTGTGTCGGTTCTTTATTGATTGCAATGCCACTTTTCCCATTCTACTCTTTTTTTTATAGCTAAATTTTTCTATTCTGTTTGGCTTTTGGTTTGTATAGAATTCATTTTTATGTGTGTATTTTGCCATCTCCCCAACTGCATCTTTTAACTAGATATTACTTAGCATCCAAGCAAGACTTGTAATGCATCATATGGTGGAGATTGACCAGAGTGCCTTTGTAAGGTATTTTCCACACGGCAATGATTGGACAAAATTTTCAAATTTAACTGGTTTAGTTTTTGTTGCAATGTCTGTTAGGTTAGTTGGGATAGAACAAAGTCTAAATTATTCTGGAGGAATTTCTTCGGATGAAGCTAACCAACATATGTTTCAGGTTTTCAGATTGAGATTTTAGTATATTTGTCTCAGAACTTGGTAAAAAGCTGTGACAATCCAAACTATTTCGATGTCTTATCTTGATTGCAGATACTAATTTACTCTTGGTCTGCTATAGTTATAATGCGAATGTGCTCTTTAAGCATGCCATGCGCCACCCTTGCTTGTAGGAGAATATACCTTTTCTTTTGTGATGCTAGTATGAGATCATTCATTTTGTACTTTTGTAGGTTATGCATTTGACTGACAATATTCAGTTCATACTGAATGCCATTCAAGCTTCAACTGTTGTGGAAGTGCAGGTATTTCAGACATTCAGAGAAGTTTCTTTTCCTCGTCTTACTGGTTTAGTATATAAAAAACTTGGCTTGGACAAAAAAATTCAAGCATTTCTTGTGACACTCCTCCTGGCCAAACGACTTGGGCTTGTTTTTTGTTGTTTACTTGTTAGGCAAATAAATCACGTTGCTTTTCTCCATTTTCCTTCATCCACGTCTTTTACTAGTTACCCTTGAATTTACTAATACTTGAAACAACAAACGTAGCAATACAAAATGTACTTACTTTTGATATGTCATTTTATTGTTGCATCATGCATGTGTCTAACTATCTAATCCAATTCTTTTGCAGAATGACAAAATAAGGAAGCGAAATGAGTGGATGAAATGGATCATGCCTGCTGGACCATTTTCTCCTGTATCAAGCCCTCAGTCCCTTGCAAGGTATGGTCATGATATGCTGGCAGGCCAATTCCAAGGCATTACATTGGATGAGAAGACTACGCATGGCCATACTGAGATGTTTAATAGATCTTCATATGGAGAATTTAATAGCCAGTTGCAACAATCCGGAGGTGAGGGCACTGTTCAAGCTAGTTTTGAACCCAAGATGCTGGCTGGAAGTCTAAGTAAATGATCAATGGGTGCTGAAATCTGTGCAAGAGATGGAGAGAGGAGCTCAACGACAGTGGCAATCATACATTTTGAGGATGTCACAAAGTCTTTCTGATTGTTGAAGGACTCGTGTCTTGGAGAGGCAAATAGACAAAATAATAAACAAAATAATAAAATGGGAGGAAAAAAAGAAGAAACATAGACTTGAATAAAAGAAACAAAAACCAAAGAAATTATAAAGACTTACTTTTACTACGGTAGTGGTATGAGATTTTTGGATGGTTGGGACCATTATTGTTGTTTTCATTTCATTTTGTGTATTGGTATTGGTTGGTGTTTCCTCCGGGGAATTTTGTTCCTACTTACCCCTAGCTAGTCTACCCCTCAGCTGGTTTTTAAAAAATCTTTGGGGCCATAATCCTCCCTCCCTCCCTCCCCTCCCCTCCCCTCCCCTCCCCTCCCCTCCCCTTTAGGAAAAGGGTGTGTGTGAAGGCCATAAATCTCTTCTTGTGGGTAGGTTAAAAGTTGCTTGTGCTCGTAGCATCTTATGTGATATACGACTATGTTTTTTTGGTATGTTCCCTATACTATTTAAATTGAATTCACATTTATACGACCTTTTGAATATCTTGCTGTTTGGTCATGGAGGAGATGCATATGGGCATGTCAATTTGCTAGGTAAATAACAAAATTTATCTGATGAATCATTTAAGAAAATTTAGACGGCAGTATATATTTTTCTCCACTGTTTAGAGGAAGTGACCTACCGAATTACCAATGGTTCTTGTCTACTTTAATACTATACTAATAATTTAGGGGGGAAATGTTTATAATTATTTGACCAAGTTGAATAAATGTATATTAATATCGGACTGAAATCTCTTAATTTTTGTATATTAGTAACTATTTCTTTCTCTCTCTGGAAACGCATCTTATTATTTCTAATTTAAGTGGGACACGTAAGGAGGAGTTGGACGAAATTATAATAAACCCAAACTTGCATGGACAAAAGGGAAAAATTGTTAGACAGGTGGATTGATGGAGTGTTCCCCATCAAATCAAAGTATGGAAGGAGGAGTGGGGGTTGGTGGAAGGTGCAGGTAGGGACTTGGATTCATGGTAGAAAAGTATGGAAGAAGGTTCCGCGAGGATAAAAGGGAAAGGAAAAGTCCAAGAATTGATGCGACGCCTCCAAAATTAGGTATACATCATCCATCTTGGGTCGTCACTTATACGTGATATGTAATTTAAATCAACTTACTTAACATAAGCAGCATGGTATGCAATCTGACGTAAAGCATGCCAGCTTTAAATACAAATATCGCTTCTACTAGATATTATACAAACTCAAAAAGAAATTCTCATTATAATTATTATCACACTATTTCACGTAATAAATGAGAACTACTAATCTTATCTTCGGGACCATCACTGCGTTTCCGACTCGTCCCAAATATATATTCCATTTCGCAGAAGAGAACGGTGATTGAAAGAAAGGGTGAAATTTCTAAATTTCAAAGAAGAAATATTATGGTAAGATAATGCAGAATAAATTATCAATAGTCTTCAACAACGTTAAACCGATAAAATACAAATGATAACCAATGGGTTTAAGCTGCGGTGGAATATCGTAATCCATTAAAAAGTCAAGTAGAAAATAAATCTCTACTATCTTTGCGGTTTTAAAGGTTTTTAAATATTTCAATATATTTTGCTACTCACTTTAATAAATATTCCACATCATCGAATCACCCCGCACTACTAGCCTGGTAGGATATTCTTTAAGATCATTACCACAATTATTCATGCACTACGAAGCCAAGAATATTTGTGTATTCATTAATGGTCATGATCACGCCAACAATCATCGTCCATCAACGACTACTACTACCATCGAGGATTTTTTACCACATCATTTGTAACATATTACTCGTGATTACACCGAATAGTCTCTCAGTTATAATCATACCAAGTCCATCTACGCACTATGCTGCCATGAGATGACTTTAAAAATATAAAACTTATGAGGATGATAATGATGATATAAGAATTCAATAAAACAAGTTCGAGAATTATTTTATCCAAGAATTATTAACGTCCAAATTATCAACACGACATCTTTGTTTTGTAGAAAAGAAAATTCAAGAATGATCGGAAGAATATGAAAAGATCTTTGGATAAACGCAAATATATCGATATTCCACTAATTTCATGGAGTATAAGTCAAAGTTTTAACCAACCCAGTATAATAAAGAATGGAATAACAAAAGAAATCACCACGCACGCGATAATCGCATGCATGTGTTATTCCAACGAATAATAAATAACGGAACTGTCGAGGTGAAATTCACATAAAGCATGGGATGTTCCAACAGAATGATAAAGATGGAACTGGATCCGCCAGTAAAACACACGATAGGATATTCCAACAGAATGATAAAGAGCGGAACCAATCCCAGGTGTAAACACACGTATGAGGATGTTCCAACAGAATAATAAAGACGGAACCGGTAGGTGTAAAACACATGCATGCGAGGATGTTCCAATGTAATAATAATAAAAGCGGAACCAGAGGTCAGGTGTAAAACACATGCACGAGGATGTTTAAATGAATAATGAAGAATGTCACCAAGATAGTAGAAACCACTTATACGGTTATTCCAATGAGAATAATAAAGAATGGAATAACAAGCAGCTTCTCTTATCGTGAATAAGAAAGAATAACACCCTTACATTTGGTAGGAGATTGAATCTGCGGCGGAACAGAAGAATAAAAACTCTTCTTCTTTCTCTCTTATTCTCTCTATACTTCTCTCTCTATATGGCTTGAATGAATTCGTTGAAAATAATGAAGCCCTCAGCCTCTATTTATAGAAGATTTTCACTTAAAGACCGCCTTAGTGTAAAAGCGAGTGACGACCTATTTTGGTTTCAGAATGTGAATGTGAAGCGACATAGTGGTTCGATCAACGTGAATGTGAAAGCGACAAGTGGTTCGACGTACGGTAAAGGTAATTACTATTAACGAAGGTAAATACTATTGGCGAAGGTAAATACTATTCACAAGGGTAATTACTATTGACGAAGGTAAATACTATTCACAAGGGTAATTACTATCGACGAAGGTAATTACTATCGACGAAGGTAAATACTATTCACAAGAGGGTAATTACTATTGACGAAGGTAATTACTTATCGACGGAAGAGACTCTTAGATGATATTTACATATGAGCCCCCATAAAATAATCAAACTTACCACAAATCAATTTTTTTTTTTCATCAACACATATTTAATCTTTCAACAATTATTAATCATTTATAACTCATCGCCTCAATTATTGATTTAATACTATAACATATTATCTGGATGATCTTGTGACAATAATTGAATCAATAATATAAGAGATATGATGCAAAGAATTATCAGAAGAATAATTGAAGATAAATTTGGTGACTTCTCACGTAAGATCAATAATCAATACGCAAGGCTACTACGCAACTACGCCAGACATCGCATTTTTACCACCGGGTAGATTCAACAGGTTTTAACAGAATAATTCTCTATAGTTATTTTTATAAAATATTTTTTCGTTTTTCAATCCGATAATAATAATTACATTGTGCCCAATTAATGATTGGTAATTTATGCGATTTAATATTCCCTAACAAAAGAATATTCTCCCACCAAAACGAATATTTTATAACAACTGCATACTTTTGCAAAATTTATAAATATTACCCATAACTATAACATTATATCAAATTTATTCCATAATATTCAAAAATAATATTTATAGAAAAATTCATCTTTATTTATAAAAGATGGGGTCTTACAACTGATGTATTATGTTTAGTAGTAGTAAGATTTTTAGAAATCTGGGACTAGTGTAAGGCATGTATTGTAAATAATTGTATTTATTTTTATGTTATGTTTATAGCTAGATGTATCGTGAGCACCGATTCAGGGTATAATGTACTAAATCCTTGTTTGTTTAGTTATAAGCAAAATAAAGTTTCTTTTAGTAGCTTATTTAAAAGAAAATCTAAGTTGAGTTACTTATGTTTTTATTGATCCACTTCAATAAAAGTTATAAATTCAGAAAGAAAAGAATGAAAGAAAGATTAAAAGTGTCATCCACTTGAATAAAAGTCAAAAGTATAACCGAGTGAGTATAGTATACTGGAGCAGTATATGTATAGTAGTTCCAAATTAAATTGTGTGCACATCGACATCGTACAAACAAATATGTGCAACATTCATCTTCTCCAAACCCCCCTCTCTCCGTCATGCTTTTCTTTGACACTTGTCAATCAAAACTCCAACATAAAATTATGACCGTTCTTCTCATCATATATACACTGCACAACACTCTCTCTCTCTCTATAATTAATTTATCTCTCTAGCTAGAACTTAATTTTTTATTGCTTCCAATTAATCGATCCAATGTGGTCTTCAGATCCCAACAAAAGACTAGTCCCATCTTCAACTTCAGCTTCAGTACCGTTAATCCAAGCTCGAGAGCGAAGAACAATGGAAGAAACTTGGGAAGACATGCATCCCTCCTCTCATCTCCCCGATGATCCCCACCTCAACAACTACAATCTCCAACACTTTTTGGCCCGACCCTTTTCCCATACCCCTACAATAACTAACCTCCCCCCCTCCGGCGTCACTTCCGCCCACCGTCTGGACCTTCCACTTTGAACCTCAATCTCAAGTGGTACCCATTTCAAATGTTTCTTCTCCTTTCAATGCAAATGCGCCTGGTAGTGGAAATAAAAGGTTCCCGTTTCCCGATGAGAACACCGGCGGCGGCGATCGGCGACACAAGCGTATGATCAAGAACCGGGAGTCGGCTGCTCGGTCAAGGGATAAAAAACAGGAATGTAACTCTCCTTTTTACTTACTTTTGGCTTGTCCCGTAATGAATGTCACTCCTATGTTGAGATAAAAATAGGAAATTTGATTTGATTTGATTTGATATCCTAGCTTACAACTATTTCATGTAGTGATACTAGTAAGACATCATTGTATATATATAGATATATATATGTGAATATACGTAATAAATTTTATAATTTTTTATTATATGAATTATAAAAAATATTATATTTATAAAGAAAGTGCTCTTATTTTATACGAACTTTATTAAAAGGCCTTATCCAATTGAGTTGTTAATTTGGTTCACATAATTTATTGAGTATAAATAAAGTTTAAACAAGGTAATTTATTTATTATTATTATTATTATTATTATTATTATTATATATATAGGAGAATATGGATGTGCAAATATATGTAATTTTAAAGTTATACAATCTACGATTCACTTTACTATCGTGGACTATTATCGTATTGTGTAACTTTAAAATTTACACAGTTGTGCACCTCTATTTTTTCCATATAAATAATTATCCGATAACAAATGTTTAAATTAAGTACATCTTTCAAATATATATAAGATGTAATGTGTAATTTATTTTCTCTTTAAGAATGTATCTACAGAACTACAGGTCTCATATATGTATATATGCATGTATGTCATTCTAGTTTGTTAATTTGTTTGGTTCAATATTAATTTGCTGATTGTTTTGGTGCATCTGCTATTCTTCTCCCTCTTTCTCTCATGTTTTTCCTTTTCCATTTGGGTGAATTTTACAGGCATATACAAATAAGTTAGAGCTAGAAGTTGCCAGTTTAATGGAAGAAATTAAATGCCAGGCTCAAAAAACAGCAACAACAGGTATACCAAAGCCCAGCTCCTTTTTGTATTATGGAATATTGTGATCATATCAAAGTCATTTTAATTTCCAAATTGAGCTTTGAACTTTGTATGTACTTTAAATTGACTTGTACATCTCTCTCTCTCTCTCTCTCTCTCTCTCTCTCTCTATATATATATATATATATATATATGTAACAAATAAAATTGCGTGTGTTGTTGACTATATATAATTAATCACATCTATATATATTGGGGATGCATGTAGCTATGTGTAGCAGCAGGTGTTCAACTTATACCAAAGCAGCACACTCTTCAGCGAACGTCAACTGCTCCATTTTGACAACTTAATTATTCGATCTCTCACAAAGAGGAGAAATTATTTATTTTATTATATATTTTTGTTTGTAGGTTTGGTTTGGTTTGATTTGATGGGTGTTTGTGTTCCATAGCTACCATATATATTTCTATGTAAACATTGAATTGGATGATGCATCATGCATGAGTAAGTAGCTAGTAAAGGCAAGTGATTGGAAAGACAGATCGATATAGAGAGCCAACCAGCCAGCCATGGCTACTAGCTAGCAGAAGCATTTACTCTAATTAAAACGATTGAGGCCTTCGTCTTCATCCAAGCTAGTCGGATTTAGGACGGACGATGTTAACGCCAAGATCTTTTGTCACGTCCCAATTACGTAAGATGTCCTGATCCTGCAACGTAAACACAATAAACACCACAAGCTTGACGGCGGTTCACGTGAGGATAATTTCAGACGCGAGAGTCGAGATATGAGTTCACAAGGTTTATCGAAAATGGAGGCTATATTGCCTATTGTATTGAGAGAGAGATCATAATAATTCTCTGTGTCTATATGATTATTATTGAAGAAGTGTATGAACGTCCTCTTGGTGAAGACTTCCTCGCTAAGTTATACTCTCTTTGCCGGATTATCGTCTTACTACTACTACCGACACACCCCTTGATCGATGGGTCTGCCGATCAGTATATAGTTTATCCACCGCTTTTGGTCTTTATTACTACCGTCGGTAGGTTATGATCCCATCCACATTAATGCATATGGGTTCTTTAGTCAACCGTCATGCTTTTTTCATCATTGCAGGTCAAAATGATAGATATTAAAATGTCAAAGGATCGACCCTTTGGATCTAATCCGGTCTTATAAGTTAAAAAGAAAATAATAAGATAATCTGACCAAAGACTTAGTGGTTTATTAATAAAGGCCCAATAGATTAATTAAAGAATAAGCCCAATACACCATTACCAATGAGAAAAAATATATGACCCAACATTTGCCCCCTAGTTTTTTGTTGAGCAGAATGTTTAATAGAAAACTATAAATAATCCATGATATTTTCCGAGAATCAATAATAATAAGATGTAATTAAAAAACGCATCCATTTATTGCTCACGAAATGAGACTAAAGGAAATTAAAGGCCCCAAATCGAAAAGGCCCTATCCATTAAATATCCAGGACCAAACCGGACGCTTCCCATTCAAATTCCAAATTATTACTAGCATTTAATGTACGCCTTGAACAAGTATGGCAAATCAATATAAAAGGATAACTTTACCAAATTTGTGATTTTACTGTTCATTTGAAATTGAGCGCTTTCTAAACTTTCCGATCTTTCTCTCGCAAATCATCACAAATGGCTTCCCACAACCCGAACGAGTTCCCCATACCGTAACACCAATCACAGTGGTTCCACCAAACCCCAATCCTCACGAAGGGACTTCAAACATGAATCCCAAGCAAGAAAACTCAAAAACCCCCCTCGAATATTACAGAGATGCGGAGCGATTCTCGCACGCCAACACTCCTTCTATCATAACCGAATTTGAACTAAAGAGGTTCGATCTCGGTGCCCACATTAGGATACCCATGCGATCGTGGTACCCCTTGGTGCGGTAAAAAGATGTACCAACTACTTTGAAGGATGGATGGTAGTCCGGTGACCTATTTGGAGAAGGGGTTCGTTTCCCCCCACACGCCTTTATAGTGACTCTACTAGGGTTTACGGGTGTGGGGTTTTTCAAACTGGTGCCAAACTCCTACATTCACATTCATCGGCGCCTTCGTGGCCTTCTCGCCATGAATTGGGCGCCGAGCCCTCCACGGACTTCTTCTTCTTTGTCTACAAAATAGTACAATCCAGGAGAAGGGGTTCAAGGCCCATAGAAGCATTCTCCAAGTCCGGAGAAAAATTCGATGAGCGTCATTTGGTGAACACCCCCTTCGAGCAATAGGGGTGGCACGAGAAATGGTTTTTCGTCAAAGGCCCCGAGATTTCTTCTCACCTAACCGGGCAACCCGGCGAAAAGATATCTGCTGACTTCGGAGACGTTTCTGAAGAACGGAAAGTGGAAATGATGGAACTATTCGACAACTTCTCGAAGGAAGAGTGGAAATATGGACTCCTCTCGAAGCAGGCATGGTTATATGACCATAAGTGTAAGTACCAGCTTATTTCATATATATATTTTTTGAAAATATTTTATGATACATAATTTTAACATAAAATTGTTTGATTTATGCAGTATCTTTGATCAGACCGAGCTCCTTAGAAATAAAGGAGTTCGAAGATTTTTTGTCCGGGAAGTCTTCGGAAACAATTGAGGTTATACCAACCGAAGCTACTCCCGAAGTCGAACCAACACCAGAAATTCATACGGATGAATTTCAAACAGAAGAAGCAGAGGCCGAAGAGGTTCTCATATCAGAAGAGACCCTTCACCCTCGGATGTAAGAGAGAGCTACCAGGAAAACTGTGTGACCCCTCTTGTCACTCCTCCGAATCCACACCGAACTAGAACCAACCCTAGAACCATTCCTCGACCAAAGCGGTTTACTTGATCGTCTCCGATCGAAGAAATATACTTAGGATCAAAAATTAAAAACAAAATAACCCTCTAGCGCTTAGAAGAGCTCGGGGTTCCCAAGTCTTGGTCATTCCACCCTTCGTGCCCCCTGTAGAAATACAGATTGAAGAGGACGGTGACCAGGACGAAGGGATTCTGACGCTATCAAGGAAGAGGAAACGCACTCGATAGCCATCCGAAGTTCCGCCTCGCTTCAACACCGAAAGGACCCACCCCAATAAATCTCCCATAATTGAAACTATACACGCGGACCCTACACCTCCCGAGCGGCCTATATTCTCTCCCCGAAAGACCGAGACCTCTCTCGAACGACCCGGTCCATCAAAGTCGAGTTACCATGCAGAGGTGTGGGATCTCCGACCACCAATGGCCCGGAGTTCAACGCCAATTTCCCTTTGACCTCTTCGGAACTTTCGTTCGGAACACTGACGACCACCGGTTCAGTGATCATACGGACGGAAATCTTCTCGATGAGGGGATGAGTTATTTGGCTAAGGTAAATAACAAGCTCTTCTTCCTTTATATCTCTGTTTTCCTTTGAATATTTGGACATTTGACTTGAATATTTTGAAAATATGCAGGCTAATGCTGTCTTCGGACGACTGCGTCCGAGACACATAAATGGAGAGGCCGAGGAAGATTTCATGCGACAAGAGATAAATATGTTGAAATCGACCTTGGACCGAGAAAGAGCCGATCGTGAAGATGCTTTTCATACCATCAACGGTCTTCAAACAGAATTAGATCGGGCTAGGATGGATTTGAAGACATCGATGAATGAATTAAGGGCCACAAGGAGCGGGTTAGCGGCGTCGAAGCCACCCAACAAACTCGATCGACTGAGCATTGGTTTGGTTGAAGAAAACTTACTCTCGAAGACAAAAATGAGGAGTTTTCTTACCCAACCAAGCTTAATCATCAACCGGGTGAGGCCGAGACGAAGGCTCAAGATGAAGCTTAGAAGGTATAAGGCCAAACGCCACAAGCTCCGCCACAAAATAAAGGATCTCGAGGGACGAGGCCTGATTCGATCGAAGAGCTCCTAAAAGCGATTGAGCGGAATCTGAGGGACTCAGACGAACTCAATCTTCGAGATCATGAAGGTATACTCGGAGGGTATGAGGATCGCCGGAGGCGAGGAAAAGAAAAGCTATCTACCGCTTCTCGGCTGACCCGGCACGCTTTCAACTCCGATGATGAAGGCGGTGCCTGAATATCTGTCATGTTTTTGTTCTATGTACTAATTTAACTACTTTAAGTTTTTTATGTTAATGTAATTAATTTATGATTGATTTGAATGAATGAGCATTTTATATTATTGATAAATCTTTAACTGTCTTGATTATGACTTCTGTTTTGATCAATTTCTTGTAAATAATTTAGTATCAATAAGCTGAACCCAACTAGTGAATTAGATATGGCATATGACAGTTAACTTATAAAATGAAATGAATTGAATTTTACGGACAGGATTCAACTTTAACTGAACTGAATGGACTGAACTCACCACTTAAACAAAATAAAGTAACGTATACTTATCGATACCGAAGAGTGAGATCAGTCATATGTGAGGTAAATTTGGATGACAAATATATAAGAACCAAGACGTAAAGATCAATAGTGACCATTGACTTATCACCCTGATAAGATCAATATAGGATCAAAAGGACCTTGGGCTACCATCGAATGGCCAGCGAGTCCTACCATATGTAAGACCCCGAAATTTTTTTTAAATAAAAAGAAATTTCCTTTATTTATTATCTTGAAATAGTAAGGGTTGATTTGATTAATGTGGATAGTTAAGGGTTAAATACGCAAATATTTCAAAATAAGCAAGTGGTTATAAAATATTCATTTTTGTCGGGAATATTCGTTTGGTCGTGGAATATTAAATCGCTGTCGGGGAATATTCGCATTTACCACGGTAGCGACCATGTGGGCCCCATAAACTAAAAAGCGATTGGATGAGGAAAACGACAAAGTTTGGGTGGTTTATAAATAACGGCGTAGTTGTTTCAAATAAGATCATGTTGGAATACCCGGTGGTTAAAATACTGAATACGCGTGGTCGCACAAAGATAGCACCGGTATTGCATGATTGTTGAATTATTGATCCTAACGTAAGAAGGCTTTACTCAATAATTATTACGAGTTATTCTTGTTCAATAGTTTATTTTATTGATTCAATAATTCTTTGCGTTGGTATTTTATATTATTCTTTGTTTCAATAATTGTCACACGCATAGTATTTCCCATTATCGGATCAATAATTCATATTATTTGAATAATATTATTAGATAACATTATTGGCAATGTCTAGAAAGTTACATCTAAGGAGAGGTTTGGTCACCTAATTGCGGCGCCCGATGAGAGAGATCCTTATTGGAAAGCCCCTCTTTCCGGGAGCATGCTGGTTATTATAAATGTGATTACGTAATATTATTTGTGAATAATTAATTATTGATTCATATGATAAGAAAATATTTATTTTATATGAATATAAATGATGGATTTATTTATGTGGTTATTAATGAAGGAATTAATGTTGAGGTGTTTTATCAAAGTATTTTATCGGATTGGAGGTATTAAAAATCAAATCGGGGTTTTGAGATATATATGCGGGGTTATAATTTTAATCCGACCGTTGGATCGTTGTAATTTTTGGATATGTTATACATACATAAGTTGAGTATATGTCCACAAATTTTGAACCGTTAAAAATACACGAATGATTTGTTGTGAATTTTAAGAGGTGTCGGATTCGGAAATTAGGTTTATAATTGATTTTGGTGGAAAATTCTAGAATTGAGTGGGCCCCACTTGTGGTTAGTGAAAAATGTGCTGAATTTTATTTCAAATGTGGTGGGTGGGAATAGTAGCGAGTAAAGCCATCGGGGTTGCGGAGTTAAGTCCTGGCTTGAGCGCTTAACATTTTCCTATAAATAGAAGGGCTAAGTTAGAATTGAAAATCACACCGAAACAAAGTTTTCTCTTTCTCTCTATATTATTGAGCGTATTTTGTGAGTATTTAGATACTTTGAGAGTTCTTTCAAGATAAGTTTCATTCAAAGATCACTTGAGACCTTTCCTTCCGGAAATCTCGATTCTTTGAGGTAAGGGATGTTATTTTCTTCTCAAATGATATTAATTCTTCAATATCATTATCTTTGAAATATTGGTTGGTACTTTTTATCAAATTTGGAACTTTTTCATGTCGTGGTTACTTATTCATGAGTTACTATTCGAGTTACTATTCATGAGTTACTATTCACGAGTACTATTCACGTAAGCGTGAAGATGTTTTTTGTGGAATTTCTATCTTTGGGTGTTTGAGTTACTATTCACGATATCAAGACTATTCACGATATCTGACTATTCACGAATACTAAGACTATTCATAGAAAAATGAAAATTTTTCTTTTTCGTCTAAAATATCTATTCGGATACTAGCTTTGATTGTATCCATGTTTTGATCATTCTTGAATTTTACACCACTATGATTATTTTGAGGTATTGTTGGACATGGATAAAACAAAGTACGAATCCTTAATCCTTAATTCTTGTCATTTTGTTTCTTTGGATTCGCTTTCTTTAAAATATTTTTCATCATCCTCGGTCTTAAATGATGATATTATTGAATATCTTTGGCCTCAGTAGTGCAAAGATGAATGATTTCTGAAGAATATCTTTGGCCTGTAGTGCAAAGATGAGCAGTGTTTAAATGAACATGATCGATCGATGAATATCTTTGGCCTTTAGTGCAAAGATGAACAGTGTTGAGATAAACATGACCGATCGATGAATATCTTTGGCCCCAGTAGTGCAAAGATGAATATTTGATTTGAAATGAATATTGATTGATGTTACTGAGGATAAAATATTGATGATGGATCGTTAAATTCATAGATTATAGTAGATTTCATTTCTACGTAACTCTTCTATGAATTATTATTTCATTGCGAATATTGATCCAAACTTGTTGTCTATTGTATTCTATCGATTTTTCCTGTTGAAGACTAACGATAATTTGTTCTATATTATCTTAGTCATAACATTCTTTATCGGGCTAGTTGAGCTCACCCTTTTCCTTGTTGTTCCATTTTCTTCTCAGGAGGCGAGAATGTAGCGAGTACTTGTCGGGGTATGGAATGAAGGTTTTAGAAAGGATTGTTTAGTAGTCCTCACCATTTTTTTTAATGTATCAATAAATGTGATGAGGATTTATTTGAGTATAGATATTATGCTGTAAGATAATATTTGTATTCAAACTCACGCTTTTCTTGTTGTAATAAAGTTGTAGTTGTTTCGTACCATGTTTTTGGCGACTCGAGAATGGGTTGGATGGAATGGACCTATTTTGGGGTCGCCATCGCGATTTAATATCGAGCTTAGGGATATGATCTCTGGCGGAGATCGGGGAATAGAACTAGGAGGGAGAGGCGAGTAAATCCTTTGCACAAGTGTGTCCTACCTAAGCTTATTTGTTAGTTGGTCAAGATATAGGGATATTATGTGATTGATTTTTAATTAACCCTTGTTTTTATGACGATGAATTGAGAATGTCGATCGAGAATATTAATAGTGGTGTAAATGAGAGTGGAGATGCTCAGACTTAACAACGAGGAGAGAACGTGCAACAGTGGCAATGTACCTCCCGTGAATAACACCACCGAAAGCGTGATGATGAACGAGGGGATGTTTAGAAGCTTTTTGTAGTTCATGCAAAAATCGCACGAGGAGACTCGTGTTCAAAATACTGAGGAGAGATGATAGAATTCACGGGTGGTCACAACCCAAGTTAGTTCAAAGAGTTGGGACCACGAGCATTCTGGGAAAGCCGATCCGATCGTGGCGGAAACATGGGTCAAGCAAATTACCAAGATATTCGATGTCTTGGGATGCACGCGAAGGAACAGAAAGTTCCATTCGCTACTTTTATGTTCCGTGGCAGGCAGACATCGGTGGGAATCATGAAGCGACTCCATTCACCGCACTCAAAGATGTCACGGAGACGTTGAAGCAGTTCAATGACAAGTACTTCCACGAAAGTATTCGTCGTATGAAGGAAGTGGAGTTTATTAGATTGGAGCGAATAACATGACCGGTGTCCCAAAGACGAGGCGTAAGTTTGCGGAGTTATCCAGTTTGCACCTCATTTGGTGGAGAATGAGGAGCGATGACGCGGATGTTTCGAGAGGTTTGAAACCCAAGATACGCCAAAGATCTCATTTCTCATAAATTTTTCTCTATTCAGATGTCAGAAATGAGGCTCACCATTGTTAGAAGCGAGATAACGAGACGCTCAACCGAGGGACCATAACCGAGGATCATACCAAAGATAAGCGATCATCGTAATAACGATAACCGGTGGAGAAAGAAGAATACGGACAAAGGCAGAACCACTCCGGTGGTAATCGTGGCCATGAAAATAGAAGAAAGCGAGTTGGGAGGAGATTTTAAAAGAGGAGATTCAACAACGACCATGTGAAGACGTCGGCCCCAAAGTGGCAATCGGTTCCAAGGGAGGAGAAAGACCATCGGTCGAGTATGTTACAAATGCGGAAAGAGGGACATATCACCTCAAACCGCCCACGGTTTAAGGTATGCTATAATTGTGGAAAAGAAGGACATATCGCTTTCGAGATTATACGATATCGAAAACCTAGTGCAATGGGCGGTGACTCAAAAGGATGTCCCGGAAAAGTCAAAGTCAACGATTCTCGGAAGAGCGTTTGTCGTGACCGGTCAAAATACGAGGAACCCGAACGGTTAGCACGGGTTAGTTAATTATAAATTCTTGCGAAGTTTATACCTTACTAGATCACCGGTTCTACCCATTCTTTTATCTCTCTTGCTTGCTTTCAACGTTTGAACTTGACTACGGAGAAATTAGACTTTGACCTATTTATGGAGACTCGTTAGAGAAACTTTCATTACATCCGTTGTTTAAAAAATCTTGTTTGATTCAAGTTGGCACCATTACCTTACCGTTGACCTTATCTCTTTAAAGATACTTTGCTTTTGGGGATTGATTGGTTAACTACTCATCACGTCAAAATTGATTGCTTTTGTAAGGTTGTTAGTTTTCATATTCCTAAGCAACTTCGTTATTCAATTCAAGCAATCAAACCATTGTAATCAAACATTTTCATATCAAGCCATGAAGTCATTCGCTTATTACGGATGTCAAGTTTTCTTAGTCCATGTTATGGATTTGAATAAAGACACGCCGATTTGAATAATATTCTGTTGTTATTGATTTTTTCCGACGTATTTCAAGAATTTCTTGGTTTACTCCCAAAGATCGATATTAAATTTTGTATCGACTTTGAACCCCAGACAAAACTCATTTCTAAAATCTCATATCGAATGGCTCTATTGAACTTGAGGAGTTAAAAATTCAACTATAAATTTGGTACCGAGCCTTTATCGGTGACTTCCTTTGTGGAATTCACCTAAGCGAGATTCTCCGTAGGGACGTCATATTCGATGCGATAAGAAACCGATAAGTGTCATTGTGACGCATATCCAAGGTTGAGATATGAGTCACAGATTGAGAACAACCTAAGTCAGTAATCGAAATACGTAGCTTTCTAGGCTTAGTTGGTTATTATCGGAGATTCGTTGAAGGATATTCTCGAATCGCTATTCCATTAACGTAGCTGACTCATAGAGATACAAAATTCAAATGGAGCAAGGAATGTGATAAGAGCTTCGAAGAACTCAAGAGGAGACTCATTTCAGCATATGTTCTGACCATGCCATCCTGGAAAAGCGAACGTGGTAGCTGACGTGTTGAGTAGAAGATCGTATACAAGTACGAGTACAATATTGTCAAAGACTCATTTCGTATAATATACAAATAATAGAGATGGAGATGAAAACTCTAGGTACCCATTGATGATATCTGATGCACGTGATGATATACTGAGTATAATCGATTTTAATCGATAAAGTTAAAGTCGTTCAAGCTACACAATCGGAGTGATGAATTTGAAGAAGGAGGTGCAAGAAGTTGTTATTTTAAAAGCGAGAATCGGTGAGTGAGGAAAGCTCAAACCTTGATTTATTAATCCATTTGAAATTCTCGATCGAATAGGAAGCGTGGCCTATAGACTCGCTTTTACCACCAAGTATGACGCGTGTTCATGCGCGTTTTTCACGTATCGATGTTACGTAAATATGTGGACGTCCGAAACACGTCATTGAGTTAGAACCCGGACGAGAGATAGCCAAGACTTAACGTACGAGGAGGTACTGTCAAGATTTTGTAGAGGAAAGAACATGACCTATGCATCAGAGGTTATACCATAAGTTAAAGTTTTGTGGAGAAACCATGCTTATTGAGGAAATGACCGGGAGTTGGAAACGAAAATGAAAACGAGGTATCTTTACCTTTTCAAACACTGTGTCGTCGCACGCCAATTTCGAGGACGAAATTTCATAAGGAGGGAGGTTGTAAGACCTCGAATTTTTTTTAAATAAAAGGAATTTCCTTTATTTATTATCTTGAAATAGTAAGGGTTGATTTGATTAATGTGGATAGTTAAGGGTTAAATCATAAATATTTCAAAATAAGCAAAGTGGTTATAAAATATTCATTTTGTTGGGGAATATTCGTTTGGTCGTGGAATATTCGTGCTGTTTGGGAATATTAAATGCGACGGCCAAGTGACCATGTATGGGCCCCATAACGAAAAGCAATTGGATGAGGAAAACGACAAAGTTTGGGTGGTTATAAATAACTGGCAGTAGTTATTACCAATTAAGATCATTGGAATACCCTTGGTTAAAATACGATGAATACGCGTGGGTCTGACAAGAAGCACAAGATGTTATGATGATTGTTGAATTATTGATCCTTACGTAAAGAAGGTACTACTCAATAATTATTACGGTGAGTTCTTGCTCAATAGTTTATTTTATTGATTCAATAATTCTTTGCGTTGGTATTTTATATTATTCTTGTTTCAATAATTGTCATTTGCACAAGATTTCCCATTATCGGATCAATAATTCATATTATTTGAATAATATTATTAGATAACATTATTGGCAATGTCTAGAAAGTTTCGCTTCAAGGAGAGGTTTGGTCACCTAATCAAGGCGCCCAAGATGAGAGAGATCCTTATTGGAAAGCCCCTCTTTCCTAGGAATGACTGGTCATTATAAATGTGATTCGTAATATTATTTTGTGAATAATTAATTATTGATTCATATGATAAGGAAATATTTATTTTATATGAATATAAATGATGGATTTATTTATGTGGTTATTAATGAAGGAATTAATGTTGAGGTGTTTTATCGGTATTTTATCGGATTCGAGGTATTAAAAATCAAATCGGGGTTTTGAGATATATATTTGGGGTTATAATTTTTAATCCGACCGTTGGATCGTTGTAATTTTTGGATATGTTATACATACATAAGTTGAGTATATGTCCACAAATTTTGAACCGTTAAAAATGCACGAATGATTTGTTGTGAATTTTAAGAGGTGTCGGATTCGGAAATTAGGTTTATAATTGATTTTGGTGGAAAATTCTAGAATTGAGTGGGCCCCACTTGTGGTTGGTGAAAAATGTGCTGAATTTTATTTCAAATGTGGTGGGTGGGAATAGTAGCGGTAAAGCCATCAAAGTTCATAGAGTTAAGTGCGCTTCAGCGTCTTAACATTTTCCTATAAATAGAGGGCTAAGTTAGAATTGAAAATCACACCGTAAACAAAGTTTTCTCTTTCTCTCTATATTATTGAGCGATTTTGTGAGTATTTAGATACTTTGAGAGTTCTTTTTCAAGATAAGTTTCATTCAAAGATCACTTGAGCCGACCTTTCCTTCCCAAGATCGATTCTTTGAGGTAAGGGATGTTATTTTCTTCTCAAATGATATTAATTCTTCAATATCATTATTTGAAATATTGGTTGGTACTTTTATCAAATTTGGAACTTTTTCATGTCGGGGTTCTTATTCATGAGTTACTATTCACGAGTTACTATTCATGAGTTACTTATTCAAAGTACTATATTCATGAAGCGTGAAGATGTTTTTTGTGGAATTTCTATCTTTGGGTGTTTGAGTTACTTATTCACGATATATCGACTATTTATTCACGATACTCAGACTATTCACGAATCATTTAAGACTATTCATCTAGAAAAATGAAAATTTTCTTTTAAATCTAAAATATCTATTCGGATACTAGCTTTGATTGTATCCATGTTTTGATCATTCTTGAATTTTACACCACTATGATTATTTTGAGGTATTGTTGGACATGGATAAAACAAAGTACGAATCCTTAATCCTTAATCCTTGTCATTTTGTTTTCTTTGGATTCGTTTCTTTAAAAATATTTTTCATCATCCTCGCCTTAAATGATGATATTATTGAATATCTTTGGCCCTGTAGTGCAAAGATGAATGATTTCGAAGAATATCTTTGGCTCGTAGCAAAGATGAGCAGTGTTTAAATGAATACGATCGATCGATGAATATCTTTGGCCTTTAGTGCAAAGATGAGCAGTGTTGAGATAAACATGACCGATCGATGAATATCTTTGGCTCAGTAGTGCAAAGATGAATATTTGATTTGAAATGAATATTGATTGATGTTACAGGATAAAATATTGATGATGGACATTAAATTCATAGATTATAGTAGATTTCATTCTCTACGTAACTCTTCTATGAATTATTATTTCACATTGCGAATATTGATCCGAAACTTGTTTATCTATTGTATTCTATCGATTTTTTCCTGTTGAAGACTAACGATAATTTGTTCTATATTATCTTAGTCATAACATTCTTTCTTGGGCTAGTTGAGCTCACCCTTTTCCTTGTTGTTCCATTTTTCTTCTCGTGGAGGCGAGAATGTAGCGCAGTACTAAGTCGGGGTATGGAATGAAGGTTTTAGAAAGGATTGTTTAGTAGTCCTCACCATTTTTTTTAATGTATCAATAAATGTGATGAGGATTTATTTGAGTATAGATATTGTCTAGAAGATAATATTTGTATTCAAACTCACAGTTTTACTGTTGTAATAAAGTTGTAGTTGTTTCTGTACCATGTTTTTGGCGACTCAGAATGGGTTGGATGGAATGGACCTATTTTGGGGTCGTCACACCATACCTCCTTACACCGTAGTGACCATCGGACAAATAGGACCAGTGACCATTGACTTACCACCCTGATAAGATCAATATAGGATCAAAAGGACCTGGGGCTTCCATCGAATGGCCAGCGAGTCCTACCATACCTCCTTACACCATAGTGACCATCGGACAAATAGGACCAGTGACCATTGACTTACTACCCTGATAAGATCAATATAGGATCAAAAGGACCTGGGGCTACCATCGAATGGCCAGCGAGTCCTACCATACCTCCTTACACTATAGTGACCATCGGACAACAGACTAAATGACCATTGACTTACCACCCTGATAAGATCAATATAGGATCAAAAGGACCTGGGGCTACCATCGAATGGCCAGCGAGTCCTACCATACCTCCTTACACCATAGTGACCATCGGACAAATAGGACCAGTGAGTATTTATGAAAAAGTGACCTTTTATTAATAACAAGCAATCGTGTACAGACTTCCGGTAAACTGACTTAATCTTTATTGAAAATATTTCCGAAGCCTGCCAGCATGCCAAGTATTCTTGATCTCGGAACCATCGAGTGCCCTTAACCGATAAGTACCTGGCTTTGGTACTTCGATCACCTCATATGGCCCTTCCCAATTCTGCATTAGCTTTCCCGTGTTTTGAGGCGTAGAAGCTTCGGCTTCTCTAAGAACGAAGTCTCCCACTTCGAATCTACGAAGTTTGACTCCTTTGTTATAATACTTGGCTACCCTTCGTTGATAAGCAGCCAATTTGATTAAAGCTTCCTCTCTGACTTCGTCTAGCAGGTCCAGGTTAACTTTCAATCCTTCGTCGTTGTAAATTTCTTTAAATTGAGTTAACCGAAGACTTGGAGATCCGATTTCGACTGGGACTAAGGCATCAGTACCATAGGCCAATCGGAAGGGCGAATCCCCTGTAGTAGTCCTCGGTGTAGTTCGGTATACCCACAAAGACGCTTCAAAGAATTCTTCCGCCATCTTCCTTAGTTTCATCCAATCTACGCTTGATTCCGTTTAACAGCGTCCTGTTGGTCACTTCGACTTGTCCATTCGATTGTGGATGAGCCACAGAAGTCTTCTTGTGCTGAATCCCCAAATCATTCAAAAATTCTTCAAATTTCGAACCCACGAACTGGCGTCCGTTGTCCGATATCAATACCTTAGGGATCCCGAAGCGAAACACCACAGACTCCTTTATAAACTTTAGACACTCTGTCCGTTATTGGATCAAGTGGTTTTGCCTCACCCACTTAGTCATATAATCAATAAGAACCATATGACGAAGTTAACTCGACCTTTAGCTTTAGGTAATTGGTCCCAATATATCCCCCCAGACAGCGAAGGGTATAGGAGATAAAATCGAGTATAACTCTTCCGGTGGTCGATAATGGGACCGGACTATTGAAGTGACATTTTCGCATTTCTTGACATACTACTGTAGCTTCTTTGAAAATTGTAGGCCAATAGTATCCTTGTCAAGTACTTTATGAGCCAAGGACTTGGCGTACCATATGATCACCGCAGAAATTTCTTCATGAACCTCCAAGAAGAGCATACTCCGGTCCGGACGGAACCAAACATTTCAACAATGGTGAGGAAAATGCCAATCGATAGAGATCCCCATCAATAAGACTAAAATTGGTACTCTTGTATTTAATCTTCTTTCACAAGATTTGATCCGAAGGAAGGACGCCATCCGCCAAATACTCGATGTAGGGGTCATCCAACGGTTTCGTTCGATCGATACACATCATCATCGCTTCAGTCTTCAACACTTTGGTCGCCGTAAAATTTCCAAATATACCGATCCGTGAAAAACATCTCGATCAGAAGGGCTACCGACAATGCATCACAAAGTGGAATTGTCATTACGCCTATACCACAGAAACTCATACGAAGCGAAAAATCAGAGTTGGTCTCTTAATTCCGCCAGATATTTGATCATTCGGGTTCCACGAGCTTCGTAATCTCCCGACAATTGTTTAACGACTAACTGAGAATCGCTATAGATAATCAACTGTTGGACTTCGAGACTCTTTGCCAATCGGACACCTGCTAACACCGCTTCGTACTCAGCTTCATTGTTCGTTGCTTTAAACCCGAATCTGATGGCTTGCTGGACTTTGAATCCTTCTGGACTTATTAAAATAATTCCTGCTCCACTAACAGTCATCGTAGAGGATCCATCTCGCATACAAAGGTCCACGCTTCCGATCCTGTGAAGAACTACCGCCATCGCCGATCAGAAGATTCAGCTTCCGGTAACTCCGCATCTGCTTCGGTGAACGAGCATTCTACCATAAAGTCAGCCAGGGCTTGGCCTTTGATGGCAGTTCGGGGATGATACTCGATAAAAAATTGGGATAACTCCATAGTCCATGCTGCTAGTCTGCCCGAGACCTCTGGCTTGCCCATCACCTTCTTCAATGGTCGATCCGTGTGAGCGACCGTGAGTCGACCTTGAAAATCGCCAAGCTTTCTCATTGGCAATTATTAAGGCAAAGGCAAATTTCTCAATGTTTGGATACCGATTTCAAAGATCTCGCGGGACGTGGGTCGATATAATAGGACCGGATCGCTTCCCACCGATCTCTCGAACCAACACTGCTCCAATCGCTAAGGAACTTGCCGCTTAAGGTACAAATATAAAGTCTCATTGGGGACAAAGCTTTACCAATAAAGGAGCCGAAGATAGATACGTCTTTATACCTTGGAAAGCGTCTTCACACTCCGAAGTCCACTGGAACGTCTTCGCATTCTTCGGTCCCTTCAATGTGTCAAAGAAAGGAAGACATCTCTCTGCAGATTTGGCGACGAACCTCCTCAAAGCCGCAATCCTACCAGTCAGATGCTGAACGTCCTTGAATGACTGAGGAGTCTTCATGTCAAGGATGGCCTGGATTGTGAGACCCCAGATTTTATCAATAAAGATTTAAATTTTTTGAAATAATTTTTTATATTATGGTGTGAATTTGAGATAATATTATAGTTGTGGGTAGTATTTATAAATTTTGCAAAGTATGCAAGTGGTTATATTATATTCGATTGGTGGGGAATATCTTATGTTTAGCGAGGAATATTAAATGACAATGGCTCAATCATTGGTGGACCCCACAATGTAATTATTGTCGGATCGAGAAAACGACAAAAAATATTTTATTGAAATAACGGCGGAAGTTTTACCGTGGTTCTTGTTGAACTACTTCGGTAGTAAAAATACAAAGAATACGTGTGGTTGCATAGTAAGTAGCAATTACCTGTATTGATTATTGATGCTTATGTGAGAAGTCACTCGGTTTGATTCCATTATCACGCCGATTAATAATATGAATTATTATAGCGATAATGACGTTTTGTTTTATTCGTATTATTAACGTAATAAAATGTAAACATCTTTTATATAAAATAGAATACTTTATTAAAGTTATTCTATAAATAGAATATATTATATTTTATTATGCATAGTGTCAGTATAGTGTTTTGCATAGTGTTTTGCATAGTATGCATATAGTGTTTGCATAGTAAAATGTTTTTATATAAATAGAATATATTATATTTTATTTAAAAGATTTTTCTTTAAATATGGACCGTCGATTAAAGTAAATCAACTGGACTAGTTCATGGATTAGTTTATATGCATTCCATTTTCCTATAAATAGAAGCTCATTCCTTCATTATTTTCTTTAATTCATTGAAACTCTAGAGAGAGAAATTATAGAGAGAAGCTATAGAGAAAATTATAGAAAGAAGAAGAGTATATTCTCGCTACTTCACTATTTCTATATTCAGGTTCTTTTTACGGTAAGGGTGTTATTCTTTCTTCTTGAAGAGAACTTACATTATTCCATTCATTATTATTCGTTGGAATAACTTTGTAAAAGTGGCATACCCTATACATAACCTTGTATACGCTGTGGCGATACCCTATACTTGGTGAAATCCTTATGTTATTCCATTGCTTTATTATTACATTGGAATAACTCATGTATATGTGATTTACCCTATACTTGGTGACATTCTTCTATTATTACATTGGAACATCCTGTCATGCATGTGTTTTACAGGACCTGGTTCCGCTTTTTATTATTACGTTGGAACATCCTCGTCATGTGTTTTACAGGACTGGTTAAAATCTTTATCATTCATTGGAATATCCTATCATGTGTTTTACACCGGATCCGGTTCCATCTTTATTATTCTGTTGGAACATCCCGCGGTGTGAATTTCACCCGAATTCGGTTCCGTTATTATTATTACGTTGGAATAACTTTGTCATGCCAAGTACCGCATGCATGGTGATTTCTTTTGTTATTCCATTCTTTATTATACCCGGTTGGTTAAAACTTTGACTTCTATACTCCATGAAATTAGTAGAATATCCTTGATATTTGCGTTTCATCCAGTATCTTTTCATGGAAATATTCTTCTGATCATTCTTGAATTTTACTCTACGAAACAGTATCATGTTGACAATTTGGACGTTAATAATTCATGGATTAAATAATTCTTGAACTTGTTTTATTGAATTATTATGTCATTGTCATCATCCTCATGTTATATTATGTTATCTTTGGCTTACGTGTATAGATGAACTTAGTATGATTATGACCGAGGATCATTCTAAGATAATCATGACTTGATATAAATGATGTGACAAAAGTCCTCGATATTCTGTAATGCGTTGATGGATAGTTTTTGGTATGATTATGACCGGGGTGATTCGGTATAGTCATGACCATTGATAATTTGATGAAAATCCTTGGACCGTGGTATGGGGATGATTAGATGTGGTGGTTTATTTATTAAAAGTGAGTCTCAAATGATAAAATTGATGAAAACCTTTTAAAACCTAAAAGATAGTAGACTTTATTCTCTACTTGACTCTTTTAATGGATTGTTTATTCCACCGCAGCTTAAACCGGTTGTCTATTGTATTTTATCGGTTTAACATGTTCAAGGCTAATGATAATTTATTCTCGCATTATCTTAGTCATAATATTTCATCGGGCTAGTTGAGCTCACCCTTTTCTTTCAATTGTTTTCTCTCGTGAAATGAGAACATATAATTGACTTAGTCGGGGAACGAAGTAATGGTCCAGAGGATAGCATTAGTAGTCCTCACTATTACGTGAAATAGTGTGATAATAGTTGTAATGAGGACTCCTTTTGAGTTTGTATAATATCTAGTAGACAATATTTGTATTCAAACTCACGTTTATGTCGTATTATTATACCACAGCAGTTATATTAGTAAGTCGATTTGAATTTATGTACCATGTAAGTGGCGACCCAAGATGGGTGGACGTATACCTAATTTTGGGGGCCACGGTTGGTATCGAGCTTAGGATATGATCCCTGCTAAGATGTGAGAATAGTACTAGGAGGGAGAGACGGGAATTCCTTCGCTAGTATGACCTACCTAAATTTATTTGGTATTTAATTGGTGAATCGAGTATAGGGATAATATGTGATATGTTAATTAACCCTTATTTTGTGGCAGTGTTTGAAAATGGCATCCGAAAATGTTGAGAATAGCAATGGAGCACAGGAGACTGTTGATTCTCCACAGATCAATAATCAGGACAATGTACAACAGGATGGCGATAATCCTCCTGTAAACAACAACACTGATCAATTGACTAACGACGGTACGTTTAAGAGGTTTTTAGAATTCATGCAACATCAGGCGAAAGCGACTCCTGTCCAAAACGTAGGTGGAAACACGAAAAACTCTCGTGCGGTCACCGCTAAACAATTCAAGGAGTTGGGACCACCGGAGTTTAAGGGAGAGCCAAAACCACTTCTGGCGGAAGCATGGATAAAGCAGATTACCAAGATATTTGATGTCTTGGGATGCTCCGAGGAGCAAAAGGTTCCTTTTGCCGCCTTTATGTTGCGCGGAGAGGCAGATTACTGGTGGGAATCGGTAAAACGTACTCAACTTCTTCAGATCAAGATATCTTGGGAGAAGTTCCAGGAGCTGTTCAACGACAAATACTTTCCTGAAAGTATTCGCCACATGAAGGAGGTGGAGTTTATCAAGTTGGAACAAAACAATATGACCGTGTCGCAATACGAGGCAAAGTTTGCGGAGTTATCACGATTTGCGTCCCACTTGGTGGATAATGAAGAGAGAATGGCACGAATGTTTTTAAGAGGTTTGAAGCCAGAGATACGTCAACATCTTATTTCTCATAAACTGTGTTTTTATTCAGATGTTGTAAATAGGGCTCGATTAGTGGAGCGCGATAACGAGTCAAGTATAACTAAAAGAAAGTAAATTTAAGAAAATTATAATACTCAAGAGAGTAGTCATCAAGCGGTGACAACAAGCGTGGAGGAATCAACAGGCGAGATATGGTAACCACTTCCGGTGGTAATCGGCCAAAACAATAAGAATGGACATTTCAAGAAAAGGAGATTCAACAATGATGGAAAGACGCCAAAGACCAAAGACTGTTGTTAAGGAAGGAGAAGGACCATCTATTATATGCTTCAAATGCGAGGAGAGAGGACACATCATCCGAAGCTGCGCCATGCCATCTAAAGCATGTTATAATTGTGGAAGAGAAGGTCACTTAGCTCGATTTTGTCGCCATCAAGACAAATTCAACTAGGATGGAGGCACCAAAGGTCATCCCGCAGACAAACCAAAGCCTAGTAGTTTAAGAGAGAGAAAGTTTTTTTTTCGTGACGAGGAACCCGAATAAGATTATCACGGGTAAGTAATCATAAGCTCTTGCGAAGTCTATACCGTGTTAGATACCGATTCTACCCACTCTTTTATTTCATCTAGTTGCGTTCAACGTTTAAATTTGACTCAGGAGAAGTTAGACTTTGACTTATTGGTTGAAACTTCGTTAGTAAGAGCCTCATATCGCTTATTATTTTTAAATTTTTTTTGATTCAAATAAACACTTTCACGTTAATTCGTCGATCTTATCTTTTGAAAATACTTGCCTTTGATGTGATTTTAGGAATCAATTGGTTAACTACTCATCATGCTTTTCGTAAGGTTGTTAGCTTTTATATTCATAACCATCCTGTTATGCAAATTCAAAGTAACCAAACCACTAAAGTCAATTATTGTCATATCAAGCCATAAGTAAAGAGCCCCGAACCTTTCGTTGTTGACTTCCTTGTATGGAATGCACCGAAGCCGGACTTTCTGTAGGCGACATCGTGAATGAAGATGGCAAGTTTATAGGTATCATTGTGAGGTGCTATCTAGGTTAAGGGATAGAAGTCACAGTTGGTATCAATGTGACGTCTTATCCAAGTCTTGGATGAGAGTCACAGATTTTGAATGATATTTCTATTATTAATAAATTTCCGGCGATTCTTGAAGACTTCTTAGCCTACCTAGAGCGTGAAATCGAATTTTGTATTGACCCCAGTACAAAAACCCATTTCTTAAACCCTCAAATATTTCTTCAACTAAAAGGATCTGTTTACGAGGATTATGATGAAAGTCATAATAAAAGCATTGGACTAATGAAAATCATGGGTATATGAAGTATTAGTAAGTGTTATGATGAGTTATGTTGGTTAGTATGTGAAAACATGAAAGTTTCTTAGAAATCACAAAGAGTTGAAAATCAGATTTTGGTGAAAAACGTAACATGAAATTCAATTGACCATATCTCCTATTATATTTTGAATTTTTGAATGTGGTCAAGTTCTAGAGTTAGATCTATGAGTTACCTAACTAATCCAAGTGGAATTATTGGAAAAGGTGTTGTAGATTTTTGTGTGGACTGATTTTAGCAAAGGAGTGCAAAGCTGCAAAAATCGAAAAGCTTCTCGCCATGATTTTAGAGAGGCTGTTTTGGCCACTTAAATTATGAGAAAAATTCTGGCCTTTAGGGACATGAAGGTATATGGTATAAAGTACCTCCTGTCCAAAAATGAGCTCATTTCGACTTAAAATGAACAAGTTATGACTATTTCAATATTTAGGTTTTTCCGAATTAAAAACGCTATAACCGGAGTTCTATAACTCCGATGACCATGAAATTTAAACTAGAAGCTCACGTTAACATGTGTAAGGTCCTGCCAAGATTTGGGAATTTTGGAGTTAAACTTGAGGTAGCTAATTTCTTAAGGAATTAATTAGAAATTGATTTTAAAAAATAGTAAATGAATTTTAAAATTCGAGAAAAATATATTTTCATTATGGGACTATATTATGCTAAATCCCAGAAAAGAAATATTTTGGGACTGATTTGGTATTTTCATGAAAATAGTTTAATTCTGAACATATGAGTTAAATATGTTATGTGAAGTAACAAAAGTTGAAAATAGGATATTATGGCTAGAGAATCCTATATAGTAGTATATGCATATTTTTTTGAGAGAATTGATAATTGGTGATGATATCTTATGAGTATGGCATTTTTGAATGATTAAATGCATTATATGGTAAAAGCGTAAACAATTGAGATAAATTGTTTATAAATTTAAGAAGTGATTAAAATATTGTTATAATATTAATGTTATTAGATTATGAGATTATTAAGTGATTGATAACATGGGGATATTTTTGAATCTGGATAAATTATATTATAAATGTTTAATATTTATCCTTTATCTCATTTGATTGATTCTTTATATCATTATCCTCATGCTTATATTATGTTGAAAGTCATCCGTGGCCTCAGTAGTGCATAGATGGACTTGGTATGATTATGACCGAGGATTGTTCTAAGATAATCATAACAGTAATTGAAAACATAATTATCTTTCGCCGAAAAGTGCATGGATAATTTTTGTGGTCGTGATACTTAATGAATACACAATTATCTTTGGTAGTAGTGCATGGATAATTTGTGGTCGTGATACTAATGAATAATACGATTATCTTTGGTCGTAGTGCATGGATAATTTGTGGTCGTGATATCTTAATGAATACACAATTATCTTTGGTCAGTAGTGCATGGATAATTTGTGGTCGCGTGATATTAATGAATACACAATTATCTTTGGTCAGAAGGTATGGATAATTTGTGGTCGTGACAATAATGAATACACGATTATCTTTGGTCAGTAGTGCATGGATAATTTGTGGTCGTGATCTTAATGAATACACAATTATCTTTGGTAGTAGTGCTTGGATAATTTGTGGTCGTGATCTTAATGAATACACAATTATCTTTGGCCGTAGTAGTGCATGGATAATTTGTGGTCGTGATACTAATGAATATCCTTGGCCAGAAGTAGTGCGTGGATGATTCGATGATATGAATTAATTATTGAATTTGAGTCTCAACAATGAAATATTAATTCATGGATGTGGTAAAAGTCATCTTTGGTAGTAGTGCATTGATAGACTTGGTATGATTATGACCAAAGATTATTCGGTATAATCATCATCAGTAATTGAAAATACTGAATATCCTCGCCAAAATGGTGCATGGATAATTCGTGGTCGTGATACTATTAAGCTGCGTCTCAAAGATTATTGGTTTTATAGGTTGTATATCTTTAAACCAGAAGTGCAAAGATGAATTGTTAATGAATAGCTTTGGCGGATTTCAAAGATGAATTTAATATTTTAAACGATAAAGGTATTCAAGGTATCCTCATCTCTTTATCATACCAGTATCGCACCCTAATTTCGAGGGCGAAATTCCATAAGGAGGGAGATTGTGAGACCCCAGATTTTATCAATAAAGATTTAAATTTTTTGAAATAATTTTTTATATTATGGTGTGAATTTGAGATAATATTATAGTTGTGGGTAGTATTTATAAATTTTGCAAAAGTATGCAAGTGGTTATATTATATTCGATTGGTCTGGGAATATTCGGTTTAGCGGGGAATATTCGTACAACTACTCAATCATTGGTGGACCTAATAATGTAATTATTATTCGGATTGAGAAAACGACAAAAATATTTTATTGAAATAACGGCGGAAGTTTTACAAGTGGTTATTGTTGAACTACTCGGTAGTAAAAATAAGAATACGTGTGGTTGCATAAAGCATTACCGGTATTGATTATTGATGCTTATGTGAGAAGTCACTCGGTTTGATTCCATTATTGTCGATTAATAATATGAATTATTATAGCGATAATGACGCGTTTTGTTTTATTCGTATTATTAACGTAATAAAATGCGAAACATCTTTTATATAAAATAGAATACTTTATTAAAGTTATTCTATAAATAGAATATATTATATTTTATTATGCATAGTGTTGCATAGTGTTTTTGCATAGTGTTTTGCATATAAGTGCATGCGTAGTGTTTGCATAGTAAAATGTTTTTATATAAATAGAATATATTATATTTTATTTAAAAGATTTTTCTTTAAATATGGACCGTGATTAAAAGTAAATCAAACTGGACCGTTCATGGATTAATTCTTATGCATTCCATTTTCCTATAAATAAGCTCATTCCTTCATTTATTTTTTACTTAATTCATTGAACTCTCTAGAGAGAAATTATAGAGAGAAGCTATAGAGAGAAAAATTATAGAAAGAAGAAGAGTATTCTCGCTACTTCACTATTTCTATATTCGGTTCTTTTTACGGTAAGTGGTGTTATTCTTTCTTCTTGAAGAGAACTTACATTATTCCATTCATTATTATTACATTGGAATAACTTGTAAAAGTGGCATACCCTATACATAACTCGTATACGCCAGATACCCTATACTTGGTGAAATCCTTATGTTATTCCGTTGCTTATTATTACATTGGAATAACTCGTATATCTGTGATTTACCTATACTTGGTGACATTCTTCTATTATTCATTGGAACATCACATGCTCGTGTGTTTTACACGAGACACTGGTTCCGCTTTTTATTAATACATTGGAACATCACATGCATGTGTTTTACAGGACTGGTTAAAATCTTTATCATTCCGTTGGAATATCCTATCCGTGTGTTTTACACGGATCCGGTTCCATCTTTTTATTATTCATTGGAACATCCCGCTTTGTGAATTTCACGATTTGGTTCCGTTATTATTATTTCATTGGAATAACTTCGTCTCATGCCAAGCACCGCATGCATGGTGATTTCTTTTGTTATTCCATTCTTTATTATACCCAGTTGGTTAAAACTTTGACTTCTATACTCCATGAAATTAGTAGAATATCCTTGATATTTGCGTTTCATCCAATATCTTTTCATGGAAATATTCTTCTGATCATTCTTGAATTTTACTCTACGAAACAGTATCATGTTGACAATTTGGACGTTAATAATTCATGGATTAAATAATTCTTGAACTTGTTTTATTGAATTACTATGTCATTGTCATCATCCTCATGTTATATTATGTTATCTTTGGCTTACGTGCATAGATGAACTTAGTATGATTATGACCAGGGATCATTCGGTATAATCATGACTTGATATAAATGATGTGACAAAAGTCCTCAAAGTGGCGTGTAATGCGTTGATGGATAGTTTTTGGTATGATTATGACCGGGGGTGATTCGGTAGATAGTCATGACCATTGATAATTTGATGAAAATCCTTGACCGTGGTACGTGGATGATTAGATGTGGTGGTTTATTTATTGTCGAGTCTCATGATAAAAATTGATGAAAACCTTTTAAAACCTAAAAGATAGTAGACTTTATTCTCTACTTGACTCTTTTAATGGATTGCTTATTCAGCTGCAGATTAAACCTGGTTGTCATTGTATTTTATCGCTTTTAACACTCTGTTGAAGGCTAATGATAATTTATTCTCGCATTATCTTAGTCATAATATTTCTTCTTGGGCTAGTTGAGCTCACCCTTTTCTTTCACCGTTTTCTTGTGAAATGAGAACATATTGAGATTTAGTCTGGGAGCGAAGTAATGGTCCGAGAGGATAGCATTAGTAGTCCTCACTATTTCGCGTGAAATAGTGTGATAATAGTTGTAATGAGGACTCCTTTTGAGTTTGTATAATATCTAGTAGACAATATTTGTATTCAAACTCACGGTTTATGTCAGATTATTATACACGCACGCTTATATTAGTAAGTCGTATTTGAATTTATGTACCATGTAAGTGGCGACCCAAGATGGGTGACGTATACCTAATTTTGGGGGCGTCACATGGATCTTCTCCGGATTGGCCTCGATGCCCCTCTGACTGACCAGATAACCCAGAAACTTTCCGGCGCCAAGGCCGAAAGTACATTTGGCCGGGTTAAGTCTTAGTTGACGATAACGAATAGTTTGAAAGCACTCCTCCAGGTCGTCCAAATGCTTCTGAATTTGCATACTCTTCACGATCATGTCATCTACATAAACCTCCATGTTTCTCCCCAGCTGCCTATCGAAGATGAAGTTCATCATCCTTTGGTAGGTAGCTCCAAAGATTAATGAAGCCAAAAGTCATTTTTTTGTATGCATACGTAATCGGTGTGTAATGAACATTTGTCTTTGGAATGTCTTCTTTGCACATGGATATTTGATGATAACCGAAAAAGCATCCATAAAACTTAGTAATGCATACCCAAGTGGCATCGATGAAATTTGATCAATACGGGGCGAGGATAAAAGTCCTTCAACAAGCCTTGTTGAGGTTTAAATTTGTAGTCGATGCAAACCCGCCACTTTCCATTATGCTTCGCACCAACACTACATTTTCTATCCATTCGGGTAATCAATCTCAGTATATGAAGTTAATTAAACTAGCAATTTCGCAACCTCATCATCGATGATCTTCCGACGCTCTGGAGCAAATATCCGCTCTTCGACGAATCGGCTTCTTCGAAGGATCTATCTCCAGTTTATGCTCAGCAACCTTTCGGCTAACTCCAGGCATGTCTTGTGGCTCCCATGCAAAAATATCAACATAACATCGTAAGAGTTCCATAAGATTTGTCAGAAGAGGTTCGGTGAGACTGAACCAATCCTCACCGTCTTGTGTCAAACTTTAGATGACCAACTCAATCTCCTCGAATCCCTCCAAATGGGATTACAAAGGTTCTCGAGCTGCTCTCGGTGAAGGGTTCGATCTCAATTGCCATCGTTTTTTTCTGTTTACTAACCCCCATTCCGGATGAAATAACAAAGATTCTATAACATCGCCGGCCAGTCTAAATCAACCATCACCTCTCCTACTCCATGCTACCGTGGGAATTTGATTTTGAAATGTGGGATGGAAGTCACGGCTTGAAGAGTCGTCAACGTAGTCTTCCTGAGAATGGGTCAGAAATAATCCATATGCACAACATAAAATTTACTGAGTTATCTCTCACCGCCGAGGGGCCGCATCAAGATAAGCGGGTCATTATCAGGAAACCATATGTAGGAGCCTCGTCTCAACCTCCATTTTGTGCCCATCGAGATGCATCCTCCGAAAAGCATGGGCATAAAGAATGTCCATCAAGATCCATTATCTATCATCACGCGTTTCACATCCATCGAGCCTATTTATTTGCGTTGTGATCACCAATGCCCTTCACGCGGTTCGATGGGCTCAAGGATAATCCAGATCCGTAAATGATATAACGGTTCTCGAAAAGGCCCGTCAATCTTCGAGGTAGGCGTCATTCTATCGACATAACCGAATCAAGATAAGACCTCCTCTTCTTCCCTACTAACTTCCCAAATGACCCACCAGTTATTACATCAACGACTTGCCTTGGTGGTGGTATTGGAGCATTTTGAATGGGTGGTATTTGAACCGTTTGAATGGTACGATTAATAACCTGCTGACCCTGACGGTCTTTCTCAGCCACATATTGAATCAGCAAGCCGCTTTTAATCTTGCTCTCCACAAAATCCTTTAGATTACAACACTCATCAGTGTCACGACCCCAGTGACTTGATGATAACCATGAGATTTGCGAGGGTTGCCGTGTCCCGCTTTTGTAATTATCACGAGGTGGCTCAAAGAAAGGTGGTTTCGATCCGATCCAAAATTATCGACCTTTTCGCTTTCAATTGGGTGTAGACCTTATTAACCTTCGGTAGAAAGCAGTGTCTGATCACGCCTTTGTCGCCACGAAGTTCTGTACTTCTTGAACTACCTTCCGCCCTCAGGTTGTACCCTCCCACTCTTCTCCGATCAACATCGGTCTTGGGAACCTCTACCTCCTTTAATTGGCTTAAAGAAGGATTTTTTCGGACTATTCATAGCCTCTTCTACAACAATATAGCCCCTCTTTTTGTCGAAGGCTTCTGCTAGGCTTTTCGGATGGTGAAACATCAACTTCTTTACCAATTTCTCCGATTTAACCAGATCTAGCCCATTCTGGAACAACCCAACAGCTTGGAGATCATTAAGATCGGATACCTGACCGACCGCTTCCCTAAACCTCTTTACATATTGGCCTAAAGATTCATTGGTGAACTGCCGGACCTGTGCTAAAGAGCCTGTAGGTTTTCCCCTTCTTCGGTTGCTTCCAAAACGTGCATGGAATTTATCACAAAGTTCGGTCCACGAGGTAATCGAATCCGATGGTAAAGTTCCCATCCATCGCCTCTTCGCTTTTCTCAACGTCGTGACAAAAGTGTGACACTTGGCAAAGATCGGTGAAGTCATAGTAATCCATTAGCGGTCAAACGCTCGACTATGGTCATAAGGATCTCCGGACCCATCATAGCTTTCCATACGAGGCAACTTTTGGTAATATCGCTTTCCTTGAGAATATCGGAGGAAAAAGGGACGCCTTCTTTCCGTGAGTGTCCTTCATCCGTTGGACCTCTACTTAACCTGCTTTGAGTTCTTTCAACTCCTTACTGAAAATCAACACCTTCGTCATGCGATGAGATCTCCTTCTCTTGAACGACGTTAGGCCTCGGAATGGATCGACCTTTCCTCGCCGATCCCACGCCTTCGCGAGACTTCTTGATTTACTTTAGGCGTATAATCTCATCCTCATGATGAGAACGGTTGTGTTTGATCTCCCTTCGGGTTTTTCGCACAATTTCTCTCGACACGCTTTTTCGTCTTTCATCGTCGCGATGAATTGATCCCACTCATCTCGTGGTTTCCTTCGAGGTAGGGAGGCGCTCGCTCCTCGATCTCCTCCTCTCGCGAGAATGATCCACGGACATACGTAGAATGTTCGGGCCTTACCCTTCCGACGGTATCTCCTTATGCCTACTCCGTCTTTTTGGAATGAATATGGCTAGATGCTTCGTCCTCAACTCATTCACCAAGCATCCGTTTCGGCTATATCTTCCTTTGTTTTAACAGAACCTCCAAAGCCTTATCTTCTTTCGTCCGCCATCCTCGCCAACTTAGTAGCTCGTCTTTCGACCACTTTGGACGATGAGTCCTGGTCGGCGAACCTTCTACCCGTTTCTGATCAAGATCACGCCCCTTATCAGCGTTGAAAACCAACTTCCGTCTGGCTCCACCATGGATCTTCGGACGAAGTTCTCTGAATCAGGCTTAGAAGCCGCTTTTCGTGAGAGCACTTTGTAAGGACCCAGCGGTCCTTCATTATCAAATACGAGGCGATGATGAACTAATGACCATCATCGCCTCTTCCGTGTACCATCTCTACTCCTCATCATCTTCCGAAGCAAATTTAAACAATTGTGATTGAAAAAAGCCCTTCTTCTAGCGCCAATGTTAACGCCAAGATCTTTTGCCACGTCCCAATCACGTAAGACGTCCTGATCCTGTAACGTAAACACAATAAACACCACAAGCTTGACGGCGGTTCCGTCGGGGGATAGCTCAGGCGTGAGAGTCAGTATATGAGTTCACAAGGTTTATCGAAAATGGAGGCTATATTGCCTATTGTATTGAGAGAGAGATCATAATAATTCTCTGTGTCTATATGATTATTTTTGAAGAAATGTATGAGAACGTACCTCTTGGTGAAGACTTCCTTGCTAAGTTATACTCTCTCTTGCTCGGATTTCTTGTCGCGCCACTACTACTACCGACACACCCCTTGATCGATGGGTCCCGCCGATCAGATATAGTTTATCCAATCGCTTTTGGTCATCGTTATTACCGCTTACTTCGGTTATGATCCCATCCACATTAATGCATGGCGCAGTTCTTTAGTCAACCGTCATGCTTTTTCATCATTGCAGGTCAAAATGATAGATATTAAAATGTCCAAAGGATCGACCCACTGGATCGACCCGGTCTTATAAGTTAAAAAGAAAATAATAAGATAACTGGGCTCAAAGACTTCCGTGGTTTATTAATAAAGGCCCAATAGATTAATTAAAAGAATAAGCCCAATACACCCGGCCCAATGAGAGAAAATATCATGACCCAACAGACGACGTAGCAGCGCCTAAGCTAGATGGATATTAATTTTCATGCATGTAGTTTTGTTATTAAATTTACATTTTAGTTATTTTTGTGCATGTTCTCTGAATACAAATAAAATATATACTAGCTAGTTCCGTCCCAAAGTAAATACTATATAAATGGTTGTGGTTGTGCAACAATCCCAATCATTCTCGATCAATCAGATATAAAACCAGGAATTGAACCATGCAGATATAAATTATCTCTAGCTCTGAGATATATATATGCACCAGGAGACTAATTAATTTGTCATGGCAATCGTTGCAGCAGTTACCATCTCAGCATGCATGCTTGATTTAGCGGATCAATTTCTCTGTTGTTCAACTTGTCCACTTATGGATAATGTTTATATTCTTAATTTTCAATTCGGTACGACCCACATACATATCACAGTACTAGATCTAGATGCATGGCATCATTCCACCACCACCACATGCATATCACACTACTGTTGGAAATATATATCAATAGCAAATACAATAATAAAGACATCAAAGAAGACTATCAATTGCGAGAATGAAGCAATATGAATTGCAAAGAATGTGTTTCAGCGAAGAGTAGAAGAACAATGTAACAACAAGAGCAAGAAGGCGAACAAAATTGGAACAACTTTAGTTGTTATATGAAAGAGGCCGAGGCGTAGCAAAGCTATCGTCCCTAAAAAGTGATTCCGCCTCATTTGGTTAGAAACCTTGGTACAGTTGAGCTCCAATGGCGTTTTCACTCTCCAGATTCAACAGCAAGCCTTCGATTGCGCGGTACTTACAGAGAAGAAGGCTATGGACTGCTCTTTGTGGATTGCCCGGATGAGAAGGAATAAGACCGTAACAGATGCGTGTATGGTATATTTTCTGGAAAGAACTAATGCCAATTGTATATATTCTCTGTGAAGAATCAAATATATATATATACGAATAAGAACGTACGTTGGGAACAAAAGCGGTAAGAAATCCGGCATTAATATGAGTTTACGTTGGAGTTATAGATAAACATAAATAAGGTTTCCGTTTGGGGATGAAAACGTAAACATAAATAAGGTTTCCGTTTGGGGATTTAAGAGATGAAACGGCTAGGGCATTAAATTTAGACTTAGATAAAACGAAATTAGAATTTTACCAAAACGGTGGGCTACCGGGGTGCACCCGCAATAACAATCCACCTGGATCTAAGACTTCTGCTGGCAGGCGTGTCAGCAGACATTAAGCACTAAGGTTTTTCTCGAATCGAAAGTCCGAGAACCAAGCTTGGCTTAGCCCAATTCCTTAGCCAGTCCTCACGTATGCGAGCCCATCCCTATTTCCTCAACCATGTTACTAAGCCTATAACAACAAGTACTAATATGCACCATGAGAGTTCCTAAACTAGCCAATGTGGGACTTTGAAAAACCATAAGATTTTGGAGCATAACCAACAATCTACAACTGCAACCCTCAATAATCAGTGCCACTTTTCTCGATTTTGAGTTGGTGTCGATCTGCAGGTGTTCTTTGAAGCGAATGTAGCTAGAAATTAAGTGATACAAAATGTTAATAAAGAGATTAGAGGGAGAGGGAGAGGGAGAGAGTAAGTAATGTCCAAGTCTAAGCTATTACAACCTCTCTTTTGAATCTCTCACTATATATATACGTATGTACATACATATTTATTTATTTATATATATGTGTGTATTCTTTGTTTATTGTTTGAACTTGAATTTGCAAGTTTATTTTACATATTATCTTGTTTTTTAGCAGAATACTGTTTGTTGATAATGGTATTTAAATAATCACTACTACAAAACAGTAAATAGACAACGAGTAAAAAACGTTGTGGTTTCAGTCAGAAAAACGTCGTGGTTAAGGGTGTTGTCTATTTGACACCCTTACACAACGTTTTTAAAACGTTATATTTAAGCACAATACACAACATTTTTTAGGAAAAAAACGTTGTAGATTTGTTTTCCAAAAATTAGCAGATGCTTAAAAACGTTGTAGAAGGTATGATTCCACAACGTTTTTTTGGATAAAAACGTTGTTGTTTAGTATATCAAACAACGTTTAGACACATTTACACAACGTTTTAAAAATGTTGTAGATAAAAAAAAAAAAGGTGGTGATTCACCTATTGTAAGACCCCAACTTATTATTAATGAAATTTAATTTTCTCTATTTATTATTTTGAAATAGTAAGGGTTGATTTGATTAATGTGGATAGTTAGGGTAAAATACATAAATATTTCAAAATAAGCAAGTGATTATAAAATATTCATTGTTGTCGGGGAATATTCGTTTGGTCGTGGAATATTAGATCGGGAATATTCGCGACGACACGCAACCATGTGGGCCCCATAATGGAAAGCGATTGGATGAAGAAAACGACAAATATAAGTGGTTTAAAAATAATTCACAGAAGTTATTTACAAGAATAATATCGTTAAAATTCCGATTGGTTAAAAATATAAAAGAAGACACCAGTATTGCACCAATTATTGATTCTTACGTAAGAAGGCACTACTCAATAATGGTTACGAGAATTATCGCTCAGTATTTTATTGAGTTAATAATTGTCTGCGTTGATATTTTATATTCTTTGTTGTTTCAATAATTGTCATTATACAAAGATATTTTCATTATTGAAGCAATAATTTATATTATCCGAATAATATTATTAGATAACATTATTCGCAATGTCTAGAAAGTTCCGCTAAGGAGAGGTTTGGTCACCTAATGCGCCCAAGAAGAAGAAATTCTTATTGGAAAGCCCTCTTCCGGGAATTATTCGTCACAATATTGTGATTTCGTAATATTATTTGTGAATAATTAATTATTGATTCATGTGATGAGGAAAATATTGATTTTATGTGGATATAGATGGAGAAAAATTTTAATGTGACAATTGTTGAAAATTGAAATTTTATCTTTTTCGATAAAATAATTCATTTAAATATATTATTATATTTTAATAATATAATAATGATGATATCTTTTACAACGAATGTGGGATATATGAGTATACTGAGGAGGAAGAGTATTTTTGTTGCAATAAATGTTTAAAACATGTTAAACATGTAAATTGGACCCCATTTATCGATTGAAATTTGATTATAAACCAGTAAAATCGTCCGCTTGTGGATTTCGGTCAATTTTTATTTGGAATTTGGAAAAACTTTCTTCTATAAAGTTGTAGAGAATTGAATTTCCTATAAAAACTCATGAGATTTGAATTTTCTGATGAAAGGGCTATTTATTATGAATTATTGAAGTTCAAGTTCAAATAATTGATTTTGGAAGTTTAAAATATTTAAAATTAGAAAAACGTTTTTTTTCATTATGGTGTGTTACACATGTGGGTTGAATGAGCTGAATTCAGTTCTTGGAAGGTTGGCGTAAGAAATTTTATTATAAATAATAATATTATATTAAATTTTTCGCTTTGGTGTTCTAAAGATTTTCCTATAAATAGGTGCTTAGGTTAGAATTGAAAATCACACCGTAAATCAAGTTTTCTCTCTATATTATCGAGCATATTCTTGTGAGTATTTTGAGTATACTTTGAGTATTGTTAGGCGGTCTGCAAGTTCCTTCAAAGACTATACCCTAGATTCCAAATTTGTAAGTCTTAATCTTTCGAGGTAGTGGATGTTATTTTCTTCTCAAATGATATTATTTCTTCAATATCATTATCTTTGAAATATTGGTTGAAACTTTTTATCAAATTTGGAACTTTTCCATGTCTGGGGTTATTATTCACGAGTTACTTATTCATGAGTTACTATTCACGAAAGTTACTATTCACGAGTACTTATTCACGTAAGCGTGAAGATGTTTTTTTGGGAAATTTCTATCTTTTGGTGTCTGAGTTACTATTCACGATATCTGACTATTCACGATACTCCAAGACTATTCACCAAAAAAATAAATTTTTCTTTTTTGTCCAAAATATCTATTCTCGGATACTAGCTTTGATCAGATCCATGTTTTGATCATTCTTGAATTTTACACCACTATGATTATTTTTGAGGTATTTTTGAACATGGATAAAACAAAGTACTAATCATTAATCCTTAATCCTTGTCATTTTGTTTCATCGGATTTTTCTTTAAAAATATTTTCATCATCCTCGCCTTAAATGATGATATTATTGAATATCTTTGGCCAGAAGTGCAAAGATGAATGATTTCAAGAATATCTTTGGTCAGTAAAAGCAAAGATGAACAGTGTTTAGATGAACATGATTAATCGATGAATATCTTTGGCCTCAGTAGTGCAAAGATGAATATTTGATTCCGATGTATATTGATTGATGTTACTGGGGATAAAAGATGAGCGATGAACTTTTAAATTCATACATGTAAGATAGTAGTTTGCATTCTCTACTTAACTCTTCTAATGAATTATTATTTCACCTGCGAATATTGATTTAAAATTTGTTGTCTATTGTATTCTATTAGATTTTTCCCCTTGTGAAGACTAACGATAATTTGTTGTATATTATCTTAGTCATAATATTCTTTATCGGGCTAGTTGAGCTCACCCTTTTCCTTTTTGTTCCATTTTTCTTCTTAGAGGCGAGAATATAGCGAAAGTACGAGTTGGGGTATGGAATGAAGGTTTTAGAAAGAATTGTTTAGTAGTCATCACCATTTTTTGTAAAATAATGTATCAATAAATGTGATGAGGATTTATTTGAGTATAGATATTGTCTCAGAAGATAATATTTGTATTCAAACTCATAGTTTTTGTTGTAATAATAAAGTTGTAGTTGTTTACGCACCATGTATTGACAACTCGGAATGGGTGATGTATACTATTTTGGGGGCGCCACAGTTGGTATCGAGCTTAGGATATGATCTCCGGCGGAGATCGGGGAATAGAACTAGGAGGGAGAGACGAGTAAATCCTTCGCTAGTGTGTCCTACCTAAGCTTATTTTTTAGTTGGTCAAGATATAAGGATATTATGTGATATATTGATTTCCTTAATTAACCCTTGTTTTATGACAAGATTTGAGAATGTCGATCGAGAATATTAACAATGAAAATAAGACCGTGGAGACGCTCACTCACCAACGAGGAGAACGTGCAACAAGTCGACAATGTTCCTCCCGTGAACAACACCACCGAGATGATGAACGAGGGATGTTTAGAAGCTTTTTGCGATTCATGCAAAATCGCACGAGAGGAGACTCGTGTTCAAAATACTGAGGAGGAAATGATAGCAATTCACCAAGTTGTCACAAACCAGCGATTCAAAGAGTTGGGACCCACCGAATTTAAGGAAAGCCGATCCGATCGCGGCGGAAACATGGGTCAATAAATTACCAAGATATTCGAGGTCTTGGGATGCACGGAGAGAACAGAAGGTTCCATTCGCCACCTTTATGTTCCGGGGCGAAGCGGACTCATTGGTGGGGATCTCAGGAAGCGCACTCCATCCACCGCACTCAAAGATGTCTTGGGAAACTTTTCAGAAACTATTTAATGACAAATACTTTTCCGAAAGTGTTCATTATATGAAGGAAGTGGAGTTCATCGATTAGAGCAAAACAACATGGCGGTGTCTCAAAGACGAGGCAAAGTTTGCAGAGTTATCCAGTTTGCACCTCATTTGGTGGAGAATGAGGAACGATATTACGTGATGATGTTCTTAGAGGTTTGAAACCCAAGATACATCAAGATATCTCATTTCTCATAAACTTTCTCTATTCGGATGTTGTAAAATAGGGCTCAATTATTAGAAAGCGAGATAACGAGTACGGTCAACTGAGGGACCATAACCGAGGATCGCACTGAGAGATAGCGATCAATGTAATAATGATAACCAAATGGAGAAAGAAACAGACGAACAAAAATGGTAGCCACTCTGGTGGTAATCATGGCCATGAAAATAGAAGAAGCGAGTCGGGAGAGATTTTTAAAAGAGAAGATTTAACAACGACTATGTGAAGACGACAAAGGTCTTAAGTAAAGAATCGGGTTCTAAAGGGAGGAGAACGACCACCGATCATCATATGCTATAAAATGCGGAAAGAGGGATATATCACCAAACCGCCCACAATACAGTTCAAGGTATGTTATAATTGTGGAAAGGAAGGACATATCGCTTCGAGATTATGACAGTAGCGAAACCTAGTTCAATGAGGGGACGGGTGACTCAAAAAGTGTAAGACCCCAACTTTTATAAATAAAGATGAATTTTCTATAAATATTATTTTGAATATTATGGAATAAATTTGATATAATGTTATAGTTGTGGGTAATATTTATAAATTTTGCAAAGTATGCAAGTTGTTATAAAATATTCGTTTGGTTGGGAATATTCTTTTTTAGGAATATTCGCATAACGACTCAATCATTGGTGGACCACAACAAAATTATTGTCGGATCGAGAAAACGACAAAAAATATTTTATAAAAATAACTACGGAGGTGTTACCGTTAAAACCGTTGAACTACCCAAGTGGTAAAAGTACAAGAATACGTCTGGGGTGGTTATAGTAGACACTTCAGATTGATTATCGATGCTTACGTGAGAAGTCACTCATTTATGCTCAATTATTGCTACAAGAATTCACGATCATATCTCTTATATTATTGATTCAATTATTGTCACAAGATCATCCAGATAATATGTTATAAGATTAAATCAATAATTGAGACGACAAGTTATAAATGATTAATAATTGTTGAAAGATTAAATATGTGTTATGATTTGTGGTAAGTTTGATTATTTTATGGGGGCCTATATATCATCATCTAAGAGTCTCTTCACAATAGTAATTACCTTTGTGAATAGTAATTACCTTCATCAATAGTATTTACCTTCGTCAATAGTAATTACCCTTGTGAATAGTATTTACTTTCATCAATAGTAATTACCTTCACAATAGTAATTACCTTGTGAATAGTATTTACCTTCGTCAATAATAGTATTTACCTTCGTTAATAGTAATTACCTTTACCAGACGTCGAACCACTTGTCGTTTCACATTAAAAGGCCGAACCACTTGTCGTTTCACATTACAAGAGTCAAACCACTTTTCTTTTCACATCATTAGTCGTCGAGCCACTGCTTTTCACACGCAGCAGTCTTAAGCTAGAAATCTTCTATAAATAGAGGCCTAGGGCTTCATTATTTTTCATTTAATTCATTTAAGCTATAGAGAGAGAAAGTATAGAAAGAATAAGAGAGAAAGAAGAAGAGTATTTTGTTACTACACCGCCGCAAAGATTCAATCTCCTACCAAAAGTAAGTGGGTGTTATTCTTTCTTATTCATGAAGAGAATCATTGTTGTTATTCCATCGCTTATTATTCATTGGAATAACTCAGATACTGGTTTACCCTATACTTGGTGACATTCTTCTATTATTCGCTGAACATCTCGCTCTGCAGTGTTTTACAGGACCGGTTCCGCTCTTTATTATTATTCTCATTGGAACATCACGCTCGTGTGTTTTACAAGGACCGGTTCCGCTTTTTATTATTATTCTATTGGAACATCACGTCTGCGTGTTTTACACCGGACCGGTTAAAATCTTTATTATTCGTTGGAATATCCTATCTCGTGTGTTTTACACCGGATCCGGTTCCATCTTTATTATTCTCGTTGGAACATCCCGCTTGGTGTGAATTTCACCGACGGTTCCGTTATTATTATTCGCGTTGAATAACTCGTCTGCATGGCAAGTATCGCATGCATGGTGATTTCTTTTGTTATTCCATTCTTTATTATACCCAAATAAGTTAAAACTTTGACTTCTATACTCCATGAAATTAGTAGAATATCCTCGATATTTGCGTTTCATCCAAAGATCTTTTCATGGAAATATTCTTCCGATCATTCTTGAATTTTACTAATTTGGACGTTAATAATTCCCTCGGATAAAATAATTCTTGAACTTGTTTTATTGAATTTTATATCATTGTCATCATCCTCATGTTTATATTATGTTGAAAGTCATCCGTGGGTTCAGAAGTGCATAGATGGACTTGGTATGATTATGACCAGAGACTATTTCGTGTAATCATGACCGTAATGTTACAAATGATGTGATAAAAATCCTCGATGGTCAGTAGTGCATTGGTGGACGATTGTTGGTATGATCATGACTATTAATGAATACACAAATATTCTCGCCCGTAGTGCATGAATAATTGTGGTCGTGATACTAAAGAATATCCTCGTCAGAAAAGTGCGGGGGTGATTCGATGATGTGGAATATTTATTAAAGTCGAGTCTCGCCTATTATAAATGATGATGAAAAACCTTTTAAAACCTAAAAGATAGTAGACTTTATTTTCTACTGACTTTTTTAATGGATCAGATATTCCACCGCAGCTTAAACCGGTTGTTTATTGTATTTTATCGCTTTAATATTGTTGAAGACTATTGATAATTTATTCTCGCATTATCTTAGTCATAATATTTTATCGGGCTAGTTGAGCTCACCCTTTCTTTCACCGTTCTCTTCGTGAAATGAGAATATAGCCGGGACGAGTCTGGGAAACGAGTGATGGTCCTCAAGATAAGATTAGTAGTCCTCACTATTCTCGTAAAATAGTGTGATAATAATCTGTAATGAGGACTTTTTGTTTGAGTTTGTATAATATCTAGTAGATTTATATTTGTATTTAAACTCATAGTTTATGTCGTATTGTATATTTACGCTTATGTTAATAAGTTGTATTTAAATTTTGCACCACGTAAGTGTACCAAAGATGGGTGATGTATACCTAATTTTGGGGGCCACAGCTTGGTATCGTATCGAGTGTAGGATATGATCCTGGCTAAGATGTGAGAATAGTACTAGGAGGGAGAGACGGGAATACCTTCGCTAGTATGACCTACCTAAGTTTATGTGCTATTTTATTGGTTGGCCGTAAGATAGGATAATTTGTTACATGTCAATTAACCTTTTGTTTTGTGGCAAGATTCGAAAATGACATCCGAGAATGTTGAGAATAAGAATGGAGCGCAGCGATCGTTGATTCACCACATATCAATAATCAGGATAATGTGCATCGAAGGCGATAATCCTCATGCAAAACAACAACACCGACCAAATGATGAATGATCAAATGTTCAGAGGCTTTATGTAATTTATGCAACAAAGAAAGTAGAGCGACTCCTCGCCCAAAACGTAGGTGGAAACACGGAAAATCGGCGGTCACCGCTAAACAATTCAAGGAGCTGGGACCACCGGAGTTTAAGGGTGAACCAAAACCACTTTCGCGGAAGCATGGATAAAGCAGATTACCAAGATATTTGATGTCTTGGGATGCTCCGAGGAGCAAAAGGTTCCTTTCACGCTTTTTGTTCATGCATGAGAGAGGAGACATCGGTGGGAATCCAGAAACGACTCAACCTCATCAGATCAAGATATCTTGGGAGAAGTTCCAGAGTCGTTTCAACGACAAATACTTTCCCGAAAGTATTCGCCACATGAAGGAGGTGGAGTTTATCAAGTGGAACAAAACAATACGACCGTGTCGCAAACACGAGGCAAAATTTATGAGTTATCACGGTTCAGGCCCCACTTAGTGGATAATGAAGAGAGAATGGTAATAATGTTTTTAAGAGGTTTGAAGTCGGAGATACGCCAACATCTTATTTCTCATAAACTTTGTTTGTATTCGGATGTTGTAAATAGGCTCGATTAGTGGAGCGCGATAATGAGTCAACGCAACTAAAAAGAGAGAGCAAAACCGGCAAAATTATAATACCGGTGAGAGTAGTCATCAAGTGGTGATAACAAGCGTGGAGGGAATCAACAAAGCCAGATATGGTAACCACTTTCGGTGGTAATCGTGGCCAAAACAATAAGAATGGAAATTTCAAGAAAATGAGATTCAACAATGATGGAAAGACATCAAGACCAAAGACCCATTGTTAAGGAAGGAGAAAGACCACCTATCATATGCTTCAAATGCGAGGAGAGGGACACATCGGGCCCAAATCTGCGGCCATGCCAGTCAAAGCATGTTATAATTGTGGAAGAGAAGGTCACTTAGCTCGATTTTGTCGCCATCAAGACAAATTCAGCTAGGATGGAGGCACCAAAGGCCATCCCGTAAAATTCAAAACCCAGAAAGTGCAAGGGAGAGCGTTTGTTGTGACCTCCCAAAGAGCAAGGAATCCAATGAGGTCATCACTGGTAAGCTTATCATAAACTCTAATGAAGTCTATACTTTATTTGATCTGGGGTTCTACCCATTCTTTTATTTCTCCTACTTGCGCCATAGATTAAATTTGACTCAGGAGAAATTAGACTTTGATTTATCTCTGTGGAAACTCCGCTGGGAGAAACCTTCATTACATCCAATCGCTTATAAGTCTTGTTTGGTTCAAATCGGTACTTCACATTTACCCGTCGATCTTATTTCATTAAAAATACTTGCATTTGACGTGATTCTGTGGATTGATTGGTTAACTACTTATCATGCAAAATTGATTATTTTCGTAAGGTTGTTAGCTTTCATATTCCTAATCAACCTATTATGCTAATTCAAACGACCAAACCATTAAAATCAATCACGGCCATCTCAAGCCATAAAGCTATTCGCTTATTGAAAAACGGATGTCAAGCTTTCTTAGCTCATGTCATGATTTAAACAAAAAATACGCCGCTTTTGAACGATATTTCTATTGTTAATAAATTTCCGACGTATTCTCAAGAACTTCCCGCCTACCCCAGAGCGTGAAATTGAATTTTGTATCGACCTTGAAACCCAGACAAAACCTATTTCCAAAGCCCCATATCGAATGGCTCCTATTGAACTTCGTGAGTTAAAGACCCAACCGCAGGAATTGTTAGACATTGGCTTTATTCGCCCTAGTACTTCTCCTGGGTGCTCCCTGCTCTATTCGTGAAGAAGAAAGATGGGAGTATGCGACTTTGTATTGATTATCTGGAGTTGAATCATGTCACCATCAAAAATAGGTATCCATTGCCACGTATTGATGACCGTTTGACCAACAGAAGGAGCCAAATTCTTTTCAAAGATTGATCTTCGCTTCCGGATATCACCAATTGAAGATTAGAACCACGACATTCCAAAGACGGCTTTTTTAACTCCCCAGACGCATTATGAATTCCTAGTCATGTCCTTTGGATTGACTAATGCCCGTTACCTTCATGGATATGATGAACCGAGTATTCAAGGAATATTTAGATCACTTTGTGGTCGCCTTTATTGATGACATCCTTATTTATTCCAAAAGCCGTGAAGATCATGAGCAACACTTGAGGTCGACACTCCAAAAGCTTCGTGAATATAAGCTTTATGCCAAGTTGAAGAAATGTGAGTACGGCTTGAAGAAGTAGCATTCCTTGGGCACGTGGTATCAAGTCATGGAATATCCGTTAACCCAAAGAAAGATTGAAGCTATTCAAAGTGGGAACAACCTAAATCGTTGGACCAAGCACGTAGCTTCTTTGCTTTAATTGGTTATTATCGGAGATTCGTGGAAGGATTTTCTCGAATCGCTACTCCATCGACTCAAATTGACTCGGAAAGATACAAAGTTCGGATTGAGCGAAGAATGTGAGAAGAGTTTTCAAGAACTCAAGAGGAGACTTATTTCAAAGACTGCTCGACAATACCATCCGCCTTGAGGATTTGTCATCTACAAATGATGCTTCGAGCAAAGGGTTGGGATGTGTTCTTATGCAACATGGAAAAGTTATAGTTTATGCCTCGCGACAACTCAAAGAATATGAGAGGAATTATCCTACTCATGATCTAGAGTGGCAAATTGTTGTCTTTCACTTAAAATTTGGAGGCATTACTCAGATGGGGAGAAAGTGGAGATCTTTACGGATCATAAAAGCCTCAAATATTTCTTCACTCAAAAGGAACTCAACACGCGACAACGACGTTGGCTTGAACTGTTGAAAGATTATGATCATACCATCCAATACCATCCTGGAAAAGCGAACGTGGTAGCCGACGCATCGAGTAGAAAATCATATGCAAGCACGAGTGCGATATTGTCAACGCAAAGGCCCATTTTGTGTGACTTGCAAAGGATGGAGATAGAGTTAAAGACTCTGTGGACGCATGTGATGATAGCAAGTATACGAAAGTAGAACCGACTTTAATCGATAAAGTTAAAGTCTTCAAGCTACTGCACTGGAGTCGATGATGTATGAAGAAGAAAGCAAAGAAGGTGCTATGCCAAGCAAGAATCGATGAAGAAGGAATACTTGAGTCAACTCCGCACTTTGTGTTCCTAACGACCCCGATTTAAAGTATAATATCATGATGGAGGCGCACAACACACCATTTGCAATCCATCTGGGAGTACCAAATGTATCATGATATTCGCCATACATTTTGGTGGAGCAATACGAAGAGAGAGATAGCGTTGTTTATCTCAAGGTGTCTAACTTGTCAACGAAGTTAAAGCGAGCATCAAGTACCAAAAGGTCCATTGAACCACTTGAAATTCCAGAATGGAAGTGGGAGCACATTACCATGGATTTCAAGCACGGCCTTCCTAAGGTTTCTCAAGGCATTGATGCGATTTGGGTCATTGTTGATAGATTGACCAAGTCCGCTTCATTTCTTACCGATACGAGAAACTTATACACTTGAACGCCTTGCTCAGATGTACATAAACGAGATTGTAAGATCGCATGGTATGCCAGATCCATAGTTTCGATCGAGACCCAAGATTCACTTCACGATTTTGGGTTAGTTTGCAAAAAGCTATGGGCACAGACTTACGGTTTAGTTTCTAAGATATCATCCTCAGACGGACGGACAATGGAGAGGACTATTCAAACTCTTCAAGATCTATTAAGACTCGTGGTCCTTGATTTCAAGGAGTTGGGACAAGTTCTTACCATTGGTGGAGTTTTCTCACAACAAAAGCTTATCAAGCAAGTATTGGCATGGCTCCATTCAAGCGTTGTATGGAAGAAAGTGTCGTTTCCAAAGATTGGGATGAGGTGGGTGAAGCAACGTTGTTGGGACCGGAGTTGGTACGTATGATGACTTTTAAAAGATTCAAACGATCCGACAACGATAAAAACCTCACAAAATCGATAAAAGAGTTATGCCGATCTTCATCGAAAGGACGTGGAATTCGATATAGGAGAGATCATGTGTTGTTAAAAGTTGCTCCATGGAAAGGAGTTACAAGATTTGGAAAGAGAGGAAAACTTAATCCTCGATTCATCTGGCCCATTTTAATCCTCGATCGAGTAGGAATCGCGTGGCCTATAGACTCGCTTTTTATCGCCAAATATGTCTCGTGTTCATAACGCTTTTCACATATCCATGTTACGTAAATATGTGAAAGACCGAACCACATTATTGAAGTTAGAACCCGATTTAAATAGCGGAAGATTTTGACGTATGAAGAGGTTCCCTGTTCAAATCTTGGATAAGAAGGAACATATTCTACGCCCAAGGTTATATACTCAAGTCAAAGTTTTGTGGAGGAACCACGATGTTGAGGAAATGACTCTGGGAGTTAGAATCAAATGAAATCAAGGTATCCTTACCTCTTCGACATACCAGTACGTATTCTAATTTCGAGGGCTTAAATTTCATAAGAAAGGGAGGTTGTAAGACCCCAACTTTTATAAATAAAGATGAATTTTTCTATAAATATTATTTTTGAATATTATGGAATAAATTTGATATAATGTTATAGTTGTGGGTAATATTTATAAATTTTGCAAAGTATGCAAGTTGTTATAAAATATTCGTTTGCCTGGGAATATTCTTTTTAGGGAATATTCGCATAACAACCAATCAATCATCAGTGGACCCCATTAATGTAATTATTGGTTCGATTGAGAAAACGACAAAAATATTTTATAAAAATAACGGCATGAGGTGTTACCGTTAAAACCGTTGAACTACCCGGTGGTAAAAAAGTACAAGAATACGCGTGGTTGCATAAGAAGACACTCAGATTGATTATCGATGCTTACGTGAGAAGTCACTCACCTATGCTCAATTATTGCTACAAGAATTGTCGATCATATCTCTTATATTATTGATTCAATTATTGTCACAAGATCATCTCAGATAATATGTTATAGTATTAAATCAATAATTGAGACGACAAGTTATAAATGATTAATAATTGTTGAAAGATTAAATATGTGTTATGATTTGTGGTAAATTTGATTATTTTATGGGGGGCTCATATGTCATCATCTAAGAGTCTCTTCATCAATAGTAATTACCTTTGTGAATAGTAATTACCTTCGTCAATATATATTACCTTCGTCAATAGTAATTACCTTCGTGAATAGTAATTACCTTCGTGAATAGTATTTACCTTCGTCAATAGTAGAATTACCTTCGTCAATAGTAATTACCCTTGTGAATAGTATTTACCTTCGTCAATAGTATTTACCTTCGTTAATAGTAATTACCTTTACCGACGTCGAACCACTTGTCATTTTCACATTACAGCGCCGAACCACTTGTCGCTTCACATTACAAGCGCCAAACCACTTTTCTTTTCACATCATTAGTCGTCAAGCCACTCGCCTTTTCACACTAAGAAAAGTGCTAAGCTAGAAATCTTCTATAAATAGAGGCCTAGGGCTTCATTATTTTTCACTTAATTCATTCAAGCTTATATAGAGAGAAAGTATAGAAAGAATAAGAGAGAAAGAAGAAGAGTATTTTGTTTACTACACCGCCGCAAAGATTCAATCTCCTACCAAAAGTAAAGGGTGTTATTCTTTCTTATTCATGAAGAGAACTGTTGTTATTCCATTGCTTATTATTCTCGTTGGAATAACTCAGATACTGTGGTTTACCCTATACTTGGTGACATTCTTCTATTATTTCATTGGAACATCCCGTCTCATCATAGTGTTTTACAGGACCGGGTTAAAATCTTTATTATTATTCTCATTGGAACATCCTGCTCAGTGTGTTTTACACCGGACCGGTTCCTTTTTATTATTATTCTCGTTGGAACATCCCGTCTGCTGTGTGTTTACACAGGACTGGTTCCGTCTTTATCATTCTCGTTGAATATCCTATCTCGTGTGTTTTACACCGGATCCGGTTCCATCTTTATTATTCTGTTGAACATCCCGCGATTGTGAATTTCACCGACCGGTTCCGTTATTATTATTCTCATTGAATAACTCGCTGCATGCTATCTATCGCATGCATGGTGATTTCTTTTGTTATTCCATTCTTTATTATACCCAATTGGTTAAAACTTTGATTTCTATACTCCATGAAATTAGTAGAATATCCTTGATATTTGCGTTTCATCCAAAGATCTTTTCATGGAAATATTCTTCCGATCATTCTTGAATTTTACTAATTTGGACGTTAATAATTCCCGGATAAAATAATTCTTGAACTTGTTTTATTGAATTCTTATATCATTATCATCATCCTCATGTTTATATTATGTTGAAAGTCATCTCATGACCAGTAGTGCATAGATGGACTTGGTATGATTATGACAGAGACTATTCGATTGTAATTACGACCGTAATGTTACAAATGATGTGATAAAAATCCTCAGGGCGGGTAGTAGCATTGGTGGATGCTTGTTGGCATGATCATGACGACTATTAATGAATACACAAATATTCTCGGCCCGTAGTGCATGAATAATTGTGGTCGTGATACTAAAGAATATCCTGGCGAAAGTGCAGGGTGATTCGATGATGTGGAATATTTATTAAAGTCGAGTCTCAATTTATAAATGTTGATGAAAAACCTTTAAAACCTAAAAGATAGTAGACTTTATTTTCTACTTGACTTTTTAATGGATCAGATATTCACCGCAGCTTAAACCGGTTGTCTATTGTATTTTATCGCTTAACATTGTTGAAGACTATTGATAATTTATTTCGCATTATCTTAGTCATAATATTTTCATCGGGCTAGTTGAGCTCACCCTTTTCTTTCACCGTTTTCTTCGTGAAATGAGAATATAGTTGGACGAGTCTGGGAAACGAGTGATGGTCCTCAAGATAAGATTAGTAGTCCTCACTATTCGTAAAATAGTGTGATAATAATGTAATGAGGACTTTTGTTTGAGTTTGTATAATATCTAGTAGATTTATATTTGTATTTAAACTCACGCTTTATGTCGATGTGCATACTACGCTTATGTTAATAAGTTGTATTTAAATTGCATCATGTAAGTGGCGACCAAAGATGGGTGATGTATACCTAATTTTGGGGCGTCACAAAAAGATCATCCCGAGTAAAAGTCAAAGTCAACGATTAGGAAGAAGCGTTTGTTGTGTTCGGTCAAAATGCGAGGAACCCAAACGAGGTGATCATGGTAAGCTATTTATAAATTCTTGCGAAGTTTATACCTTACTTGATACTGGGTGCTACCCATTCATTTATCTCTCCGCATGTGCTCAACGCTTAAACTTGACTCGGAGAAATTAGACTTTGACCTATCTGTGGAAACTCGTTAGAGAAACTTTCATCAAATCCATCGTTTATAAATCTTGTTTGATTCAAGTTGGCACCATCACCTTACCTGTTGACCTTATCTCTTTAAAGATACTTGCTTTTGATGTGATTTTAGGATTGATTGGTTAACTACTCATCATGCCAAAATTGATTGTTTTCGTAAGGTTGTTAGTTTTCATATTCCTAACCAACCCGTTGTATTTAATTCAAGCAACTAAACCATTAAAATCAATCATCATCATATCTAATCATAAAGCTATTCGCTTATTGAAAAACGGATGTCAAGCTTTCTTAGCCCATGTTATGGATTTGAATAAAGACACGCCAAATTTGAATAATATTCCTGTTGTTATTGACTTTCCGACGTATTTTCAAGAACTTTCCGTCTACCCCGTAACGTGAAGTTGAATTCTTTATTGATCTTGAAACTGGTACAAAGCCCATTTCTAAAACCCCATATCGAATGGCTCTATTGAACTTCAGAGTTAAAGGTCCAACTACGTGGAATTGTTGGACATCGGTTTTCATTCGCCCCTAGTACATCTCCTCGGGGTGCCCTGCTTTATTTATAAAGAAGAAAGACGGGAGTATGCGACTTTGTATTGACTATCGGAATTGAACCATGTCACCATCAAGAATAGGTATCTCTACCTCGTATTGATGACTTGTTTGACCCGATTGCAAGGGGCGCAATTCTTTTCAAAATCGATCTTCGCTACGGATATCATCACCAAGATTAGAATCGAGGATATTCCAAAGACCGCGCTTTTAGAACTCTAGACGGGCATTATGAATTCTTAGTCATGTCTTTTTGGATCGACTAATGCTCCTCGCGCTTTCATGGATATGATGAACCGAGTATTCAAGGAATATTTGGATCGATTTGTTGTTGTCTTTATTGATGACATCCTTATATATTCCAAAAGTCGTGAAGATCATGAGCACCATTTGAAGTCGGTACTCCAAAGGCTTCGTGAAAACAAACTATATGCCAAATTGAAGAAATGCGAGTTCGCTCGAGGAAGTAGCATTCCTTGGGCACGTGGTGTCAAAACATGGAGTATCCGTTGATCTGGTGAAGATTGAAGCAATACAAAGTGGGAGCAACCAAGTCTGATGGATCAAGCACGTAGCTTTTTGGGCTTATTTGGTTATTATCGGAGATTCGTGGAAGGGTTTTCTCGAATCGCTACTCCATTAACTCGCCTAACTCCTAAGGATACAAAATTCGTTTGGAGCGAAGAATGCGAGAAGAGTTTCAAGAGCTTAAGAGGAGACTTATTTTAAGACTGTTTTAACAATACCATCCGGTTCGGATGGATTTGTTATCTACAAACGATGCTTCGTGCAAAGGTTAGGATGTGTTCTCATGCAACGTGGAAAAGTCATAGCTTTATGCCTCATGACAACTTAAAGAGTATGAGAGGAATTATCCTACCATGATCTAGAGTTAGCAAAGTGATCGTTTTAAATCTAAAGATATGGAGGCACTATCTATATGGGGAGAAAGTGGAGATATATTCGCACCATAAAAGCCTTAAATATTTCTTCACTCAAAAAGAACTCAACACGCGGCAATGACGTTGGCTCGAGCTATTGAAAGACTACGACCACACTCTTCAATACCATCCCGAAAAGCGAACGTGGTGACCGACGCGTTGAGTAGAAGATCATATGCGAGGACGCGAGTGCGATGATGTCAAGTATACGACAGAGCCAACTTTAATAGAAAAGTTAAGGTTGCTCAAGCCACCAACCCGGATGCGATGCGTATGAAGAAGAAAGTACAAGAAGGAGCTATTCCTAAGGCGAGAATTGATGAAGAAGGAATACTTGAGTCCACTCTAGACTTTGTGTTCCTAACGACTACGATTTGAAGTACAAGATTATGATGGAGGCATACAATACACCATTTGCAATCCATCCTCGAAGTACTAAAATGTATCGTGATCTTCGACATACATTTTGGTGGAACAATATGAAGAGAGAGATTGCAAAGTTTATCTCAATGTGTTTAACTTGTCAACGTGTAATGGCGAGCATCCGGTACCTAAGGGTCCGATTCTGCAACCACTGAGATTAGAAATGGAAGTGGGAACACATTACCATGGATTTCGTTCGCATTGGTTTTCCTACGGTTTCGTGGCATCAATGCTATTTGGGTTATTGTTGATAGATTAACCAAGTCCGCTCATTTCTTGCGGACACGGAGACTTATTCCTTGAACGTCTTGCTAAGTATATACGTGAATGAGATTGTGAGGTTGTATGGCATGCCTGTATCCATAGTTTCGGATCGTGACCCAAGATTCACTTCAAGATTTTGGGTTAGCTTGCAAAAAGCTATGGGCACGGATTTATTGATTTGATTCGCATACCATCCTCAAACGGACGGACAATCGAAAGAACTATTCAAACTCTTGAAGATTTTTTAAGACTCGTGTCCTAGACTTCAAGGCGGTTGGGATAAGTATTTACCATTGGTGGAATTCTCCTACAACAACAAGTTATCGAGACAAGTATAGGTGTAGCTCCATTTGAAGCATTATATGGACGAAAGTGTCGCTCCAAAGGTATGTTGGGACGAGGTGGGTGAAGCAACATTGTTGGGACCCGAAGTTAGTACGTACGTATGACTACTTAAAAGATCCAAATGATTCGACAACGATACAAACCAAGACAAGATCGACAAAAGAGTTATGCGGATCTTCATCGAAAGGACGTGGAATTTAGTGTAGGGATCATGTATTATTGCGAGTTGCTTCCATGGAAGGGAGTTACAAGATTTGGGAAGAGAAGAAAGCTCAATCCACGATTTATTGGTCCATTTCAAATTCTTGACCGAAGTAGGAAATGTAGCCTATAGACTCGCGTTACCTCCGAGTATGTCTCGTGTTCATAATGTGTTTCATATATCATGCATCGTAAATATGTGAAAGACCGAACCACGTTATAGAGAGTTAGAACCGGACGAGATAGCCAAGACTTAACGTATGAGGAGAGTACACTGCCAAGATCTTGGATAGGAAGGAGCATGTCCCACGCCAAGAAAGGTCATACCACAAGTTAAAGTTTTGTGGAGGAATCATGCTATAGAGGAAATGACCGGGAATTGGAAACGAAAATGAAAGCGAGGTATCCTCACCTTTTCAAACACACCAGACGACGTCAATTTCGAGGACGAAATTTCATAAGGAGGGAGGTTGTAAGACCCCAACTTATTATTAATGAAATTTAATTTTCTATTTATTATTTTGAAATAGTAAGGGTTGATTTGATTAATGTGGATAGTTAGGGGTAAAATACATAAATATTTCAAAATAAGCAAGTGGTTATAAAATATTCATTGTTGTCGTGGAATATTCGTTTGGTCGTGGAATATTCAGATCGCTTGGGAATATCAGACGATATACAGCTTAAAAATGACCATGTGTGGGCCCCATAATGTAAAGCGATTGGATGAAGAAAACGACAAATATAAGTGGTTTAAAAATAGCAGCGTAGTTATTCAAGTAATATCGTATTAAAATTCCGTTGGTTAAAAACAAGAAGACGCTTTACAGTATTGCACCAATTATTGATTCTTACGTATTAGAAGGCACTACTCAATAATGGTTACGTGAATTATCGCTCATTTTATTTTATTGAGTTAATAATTGCTGCGTTGATATTTTATATTCTTTGTTGTTTCAATAATTGTCATTATACAAAGATTTTTCATTATTGAAGCAATAATTTATATTATCCGAATAATATTATTAGATAACATTATTCGCAATGTCTAGAAAGTTACGTCTAAGGAGAGGTTTGGTCACCTAATTGCTGCCGCCAAGAAGAAGAAATTCTTATTCGAAAGCCCCCCCTTTCCCGGAGGAATTATGCGGTTGTCGATATTGTGATTTCGTAATATTATTTGTGAATAATTAATTATTGATTCATGTGATGAGAAAATATTGATTTTATGTGGATATAGATGGAGAAAAATTTTAATGTGACAATTGTTGAAAATTAAAATTTTATCTTTTTTCGATAAAATAATTCATTTAAATATATTATTATATTTTAATAATATAATAATGGTGATATCTTTACAACGAATGTGGGATATATGAGTATCTGAGGAGGAAGAGTATTTTTTGTTGCAATAAATGTTTAAAACATGTTAAACATGTCGGTGGACCCCATTTATCGATGAAATTTGATTATAGCTTTGTAAAATCGCCTGTTTGTGGATTTCGGTCCAATTTTATTTGGAATTTGGAAAAACTTTCTTCTGTAAAGTTGTAGAGAATTGAATTTTCTATAAAAACTCGCGAGATTGAATTTTCTGATGAAAGGGCTATTTATTATGAATTATTGAAGTTCAAGTTCAAATAATTGATTTTTGGAAGTTTAAAATATTTAAAATTAGAAAACGTTTTTTTCATTATGGTGTGTTACACATGTGGGTTGAATGAGCTGAATTCAGTTCTTGGAAGGTTGGCGAGGAAATTTTATTATAAATAATAATATTATATTAAATTTTCGCTTTGGATTCTAAAGATTTTCCTATAAATAGGGTCTTGGGTTAGAATTGAAAATCACAATTTAAACCGAAGTTTTCTCTCTATATTATCGGCGTATTCTTGTGAGTATTTTGAGTATACTTTGAGTATTGTTAGGCGGTGTAAGTTCCCTTCAAAGACTATACCCTAGTATCCAAATTAAGTCTTAATCTTTCGAGGTAAGGGATGTTATTTTCTTCTCAAATGATATTATTTCTTCAATATCATTATCTTTGAAATATTGGTTGAAACTTTTATCAAATTTGGAACTTTTCCATATCGGGGTTCTTATTCATGAGTTTCTTATTCATGAGTTCTTATTCACGAGTTCTATTATTAAGTTATTATTCACTTATTTACTATTCATAAAAGCATCTTATTCATGAAGCGTGAAGATATTTTTTGGGAAATTTCTATCTTTTGGTGTCTGAGTTACTATTCACGATACAAGACTATTCAATAGAAAAAATAAAATTTCTTCTTTTTGTCTAAAATATCTATTCGGATACTAGCTTTGATTGTATCCATGTTTTGATCATTCTTGAATTTTACACCACTATGATTATTTTGAGGTATTTTTGAACATGGATAAAACAAAGTACTAATCATTAATCCTTAATCCTTGTCATTTTGTTTCCTTTGGATTCGTTTCTTTAAAAATATTTTCATCATCCTCGCCTTAAATGATGATATTATTGAATATCTTTGGCATTTGTAGTGCAAAGATGAATGATTTCTGAAGAATATCTTCGGTAGTAGTGCAAAGATGAGCAGTGTTTAGATGAACATGATTAATCGATGAATATCTTTTGGCAGTAGAAGCAAAGATGAATATTTGATTCCGATGTATATTGATTGATGTTACTGAGAGATAAAAGATAGAGCGATGAACTTTTAAATTCATACATAGAAGATAGTAGTTTGCATTCTCTACTTAACTCTTCTAATGAATTATTATTTTCATTGCGAATATTGATTTAAAATTTGTTGTCTATTGTATTCTATTAGATTTTTCCTCGTTGAAGACTAACGGTAATTTGTTGTATATTATCTTAGTCATAATATTCTTTCTTTGGGCTAGTTGAAAGCTCACCCTTTTCCTTTTTGTTCCATTTTTCTTCTCGGAGGCGAGAATATAAGCGAGTACGAGTGGGGTATGGAATGAAGGTTTTAGAAAGAATTGTTTAGTAGTCCTCACCATTTTTGTAAAATAATGTATCAATAAATGTGATGAGGATTTATTTGAAAGTATAGATATTATCAGAAGATAATATTTGTATTCAAACTCACGCTTTTCTTGTTGTAATAATAAAGTTGTAGTTGTTTACATGCACTATGTATCGACAACTCGAATGGGTGATGTATACCTATTTTTGAAGGCCACACCTATATTACCAATCGACTCTTCTAATATCTTAATTCCAGCGATATATAGCTTAAAAGGTCTAAATTTAATTTAAACTTAAAGCCAAAATGTATCAACCATTCAAAATACATCCCAATAATATCATTCGTTTATAGTTTCAAATTACTATATCCACAAAATATATACCAAACTATCCATATATACATCTCAAATTCACTTTTCAATATAAATTACTACTATATCTGAGTACATTACTCTGGTTTCTAATCCAAATTTCCCAAACCTCCATTACTAGCTACCAATTCATTTTTCTCCTTCAGTCAGTCACCACAATAACTAGCTAATCTTGAGTCTTGTAATCTACATTTAAACCAAAAGTAAGGGGTAAAAAAAGGCCAGGTGCTAAAAGTTGCCCAAATGTTAGATTTTTTTTTTTATACAATTCAGTAGAAGAATGCTCAACACTCCTGGAGTTCCCAGTTTGGCATTGTCATATTGAGTTACAAAATCCTGCTTTCTTGCTGGTCCAGAAGACTAATTAATTTGTCATGGCAATCGTTGCATAGATGAGTTGCAGCAGTTACCATCTCAGCATGCATGCTTGATTTAGCGGATCAATTTCTCTTTTGTTCAACTAATTACTGGATCTAGATGCCATCATTCCACCACCACCACATCCATATCACACTAATTCCTCCTTGTTTCATTTTGCGTTGGTGTCGATCTGCGTCAGGTGTTCTTTGAGGCAAATGTAGCTAGAAATTAAGTGATAGAAAATGTTTATTAATAAAGAGATATATCAGAAGGAGAGAGAGAGAGTAAGTAATGTCCAAGTGTAAACTATTACAACCTCTTAATACATGTACTAAGATGTGAACCCAATCCAAGCTTTCGAAAATCATTTGTTTCTTAGGATGGGGTCCACTCCACCTAACTTGGTCCCACTTAAGATAAAAACAAATCGGAAAGGAACCTTGCAAGACTTTTCTAAGCAATTCACAATGACTTTCGCCTTGGATTCCTTCTCCTTGTGGGAATTTTCTCAAAATCCTTCACCTTCATATATATATATAATAATAATTGTATGAAAAACCCAGAAACAATTGGGTTCTGATCATCCACCATCAACACACAAGTGCAGTGCAGGTGAAGGGAAAATGGCACCATGCTGCCAAAGTCCATGGAAATATTATCCGGCCTATACTTATTATATTCTGATTTCATCCACTTGTATTACCATATTTTGTCAAATATACCGTCGAGATTACCCTGCCTTGGTAGCTTTCATCCTTCTCGCTTGCCTCTGCTTATTTGGGTTGTTATACGGCTTGTTAGTGCATCACTGGTTGCTCCGACATGAAAAATCATATTCATGGCGCAGAGAGTTGTCAAAATGCGCCATATGGATGTTCTATACCGCAATCATGTTTGGCCTTGTTTCCGACTTTTTACCCTTTTTCGGCCTTGTACCTGCCATATTTCTCTATCTTATTTCTGCCGTGGGGAGTGCACTTCTTTTCTATGTGTACACAATCAAAGAATATGCAGGTGGTGATCATTCTTGCAATAAATGTATCTTGGATGATGATAAGAAAATGAAGCATCTTGATTCCTTATCAGAGATGATATAATTTGAATATTGCTGCAGCTTGGGACGGTAAATTCTTGATTCTAGTTTCTAATTGAGCATGCCTATCTTTAGGGAAGTAGTCTTGTTGGGCCATAATCCTTTTCCTTATTGGGCCGGAATTATTGGGCTCTTCCCTTAATTCATGTTATGATTAAGTCATGGTTGGATCCGGTCACTTGGGTCATTTTTATTATCTGGGCCTAGTCATTATATTGGACCATTATACAAATTATCACTTAATCCCAATTTTGACCAAGAATCATTACGCCAAATGACGTTTGACTATTATGTCTGCCACTTTCATTGCGTGGCATTAATGAGGATGGGACTGAGATAACCCATGTGCAAACAAAGAATGAAGGTGGTGAAAGTGGTAGTTTTCTTTTACTTTTCTACCAATGGGAAATAAGGGAAAAAGGTGTCGGAAGGTGGTGGCAAGATGCAGAACCGGATAGTGGAGCGTCGTGGGCTAAGATCACATAAGAGAGTAAAAGAATACATACATTTTTTCATTAGAATTTTATTCTATCCTCTCGACACTAGATAATATTTTTCTCCATTGTTGACCTTGTGATCGCCTCAGATCGACTCTCACGGAGTTATCCTCGACTCGCCCAGTCAAAGCAAGCTTTTGTGTCGATTGTTGAACTGCGCGGGATATTGGACGCGTCTTGGTGATTGGGACGTGGAGAAAGATTCTGGCGCTAATATCAAGCTAGAAGGAGGGTCGAGTTCTAGTGTCCCGAATATTGTTCAATCACAAACCGTGGTTTATTCTACGTCAAGATCCATGGTGAAGAGTAGAACACCTACACTGAAAGGCGTACCGAGGGTCGCCAGGTGAATCGACACCCCGAGTGTCTGTTAAGGATCGTTTGGGACCGGCAATAAGTGTGCATGCAAGCACAACATCTAAACGACCCTCCAAGATTTTCGATTGAAAAAGATGGGTAAGGCTAAACGAAGGTTAATCTACCTCGCCGATAAAAGCATTCGCTACCGCGGCCGAAACGAGTAGAAGGCACTTCGCCTAGAACTCGATACCGAGAGGACCAAGATGAAAAGACTTCACGACTAGTTAAGATGGCTGATGAGACGGATAAAGCTATGGAAGTACTTCAGAAAAAACAAAACAAAGATATATGGCCGAACAGATGGTCCGAATGATAGAGTTGAGAGATGAAGAACTCAGTTATAATCAGTCCGAAGAGCAAGGACATCGAAGTGGAAAAGAGCCTGTTCATTCAGGACGAGAGTCTCGAGGTCAAAATCAAGAAAGAAAAAGATCCCGAAGCCCTACTCCCCAAAGATCGAGGAGGGTACATCACCCTGTCGATTCTAGGGAGCAGGGTCGGAGAGAACGGAGAGTTCGATCCAGGGATCGTATTCCTGAAACCACCAAGAGAGCCCTTGTTGTTGCACATTCTCGCCTCAGTGCCCGAGCACAAAGACGAAGCATATCTAGAGATTGTACTCCCGAGAGTCTACTGAGGGTACACCGCCCTGTAGACACTCGTCATCAAAGAAGTCCTTCTAGAGTCGAAAGTTCTATTGTAAGAAACCGGTCTACTCATAGGAGAAAAGAGTCATCGAAAAAGGAAGCATCATCTCAACCAGAAGGTGTAGAATATTTGGTTAAAGAATTAAAGGAACTTCGGGAGCAGCTTGCCGAAGTACAAAAGACGAAGGACACTTCGGGAAAGAAGGAATCTCCTTTTTCCGCGGAGATTCTTAGAGAAAAAGCTGACCCCACTAAAAAGTTGCCCCATATTGAGAGTTATGATGGATCAGGGGATCCCTATGACCACAGTCAAGCATTCGACCGACTGATGGTTTATTATGACTTTAGCGATGCTGCTAAATGTCATACTTTTGTCACAACACTCAGAAAGGATGCCCGACAGTGGATGGGAACTTTACCCTCAAATTCAATTTCATCTTGGACTGACATGTGCAGTAAATTTCATGCTCGCTTTGGAAGCAACAAAAGAAGAGGAAAACCAACTGGTTCATTGGCTCAAGTTCGACAGTTTTCGAATGAGTCTTTAGGCCAATATGTGAAGAGATTTCGTGAAGCAAGAGGCTGTGTGATGATTGAATGATCTACAAGTCATTGGACTGCTTTTCAGAATGGGTTTAGATCCGTCAAATCGTAGAAGTTAGTGAAGAAGTTGATGTTTCATCATCCGAAGAGTCTCGCCGAGGCCTTTGACAAAGCTGAAGGTTACATCGTGGTGGAAGAAGCCATGGATGACTTTAAACGCCCCGCTTCAGACGCACGCAAGGAGACAATCGAGACAAACCGATAAGGATCGAGAGAAAGAATGAGGGTAATAAAGACCGCTACGGGCGGGTCGAAAAAGTTTAATAATTGGAGACAAGGTGGAGGCGTCGTCATCTCGCTCCAATTTCAAAGAGTGAATAGAACGTACACAAAGACTTAATACGCATAGGTCATTTATATTCGATCAAATTAAGAATCAACCTATTTTTGAACCACCTCGAGATAAAATTAAGCCCTAAAAGGAATTTCGTAAGTATCAGGATTATCATCAAGCTTCGGTCACGATACAAACGATCGTGCTAGCAAGGACTTTATTGAAAGGAAGGTACAAGCAAGTGAGCTTTAGTTCAATATGTGGTCGCCGTAACCAATCAACAAAGCAGGATGGAGGGCCTGTTCTCGTGGCTCCACCGATTCAAAGAAGTGTTACATGCCCCCAATGTACCGCAAGGCACGTGATAGATGTCATTCATCGGGGTACTTCGGTAAACTTGTTGGAAAAAGCGGCCGAAGCTATTTGGATTTGGTACGACAAATCAAGGTACCTCCCAAGATCGATAGACCTTATCCAAGTTCGGTAATCTCTTTTATCGATGAAGATTACCTTCGGAAATTATCGAACCCGCACGAGGATCATTAGTGTTGATCGCACAAGTGGGTTCGGAGAGATATAAACGGATAATGGTGGATAATGGGTCTTCAGTAGATATTCTCAGATGCCCACGCTTATCGAGAATGCACTGGATGGGCGAAAGATGGAGGTGGGACAGAAGCTCCTTTATATGGTTTTAGTAATGACCCCGGCCAAGGTGGTTGGAACTATTGAACTACCGGTCATCTTCTGAACTACTTCAACAGTAGAAATTATTTGCAAATTTTATGTTGTAAATGTAGATTCTGCTTATAATGCTATTTTGGGAAGGCCTGCTTTAATTGCTTTGCAAGCTGTGACTTCTATTCCTCATTTCAAAATCAAATTTCCTACTACTCACGGGGTTTGGTGAGGTGAAAGGGGATTTGGATCTGGCCAGAAGATGTTATAGAAATGTTGTGATCACTTCGGGAGTGGGACTATCGAAGCAGAAGCAGACTATGGCGATAGAAATCGAACCTTTCACAGAGAGTAGTTCCGAACCATTGGTCATGCCGGCTGAAGAAACGGAGGAGATAGAGCTCATTCCGGGCAAGGCGAACAAAACGGTGAAAATAGGTTCGGGTCTGCCGGAACCTCTTCGGACGAACCTCATGGAGCTCTTGCAAAGCTATGTTGATATTTTCGCCTGGGAGCCTCAGGATATGCCGGGGGTAAGTAGAGATATCGCTGAGCATCGGCTAGAGGTAGACCCGTCGAAAAAGAAGCCCACCAAAGAAGAGGAGGATTTTCGCACCTGAACGTCAGCGAATAATTGATGATGAAATCGCAAAACTGTTGGCAGCAGATTTCATCTTCGAGATTGATTACCCGCAGTGGATGGCGAATGTGGTGCTGGTACAAAAGCAAAATGGTAAATGGCGCGAAGTTCAGATCGACTATACCGATTTAAATAAGGCTTGTCCAAAGGATTTCTACCTCTACCCCACATCGACCAACTAATCGATGCCACTTGTGGTATGCTTTATTAAGTTTCATGGACGCATTCTCCGTTACCATCAAATTTCCATGTAGAAGAAGATATACCAAGACGGCGCTCATTACGCATCATTCTAAGATATGCTTATAAAAAATGACCTTCTACCTCATCAATGCCGGAGCCACATATCGAGGATGATGAACCATGTTTTCGGACATCACGGTGGGTAGAATGTGGAGATGTACGTAGATTTACATGATTGTCAAAAGTATGCTAGTACATAAACATCCGGATGATTTAGAAGAATGTTTTCGCACAATTCACGGCATAATTTGAGATTAAATCCCACTAAGTGCACCTTCTGGTCTTGGTCCGCAAATTTCGGGTTATCTTGTCACCAGAGAGGAATCAAGCCAATCCTCGAGAAGATTCAGCAATCCTAAACATGAAGACTCCTCACCATTTAAAGATGTTCAACGTCTGACCGAAGGATTGCAGACTTTGAGGAGGTTTATGTCCAAGTCACGGAAAGATGTCTCACCGTTCTTCGATACATTGAAAGGGTCAAGAATGCAAAGACATTTCAATGGACTTTGAGTGTGAAGACGCCTTTCGAGAGCATCAAGTCCTATTTATCTTCTGCACCTTTGTTGGTGAAGCCCGTTCTCTTGAACCTTTATATTTATACTGGTAGCTAGTTCATCAAGCAAAGTAGGGAGCGCTTTTGGTGCGTGAAGTTGGGGGTAAGAAAGACCCGGTTTATTATGTAAGCCACGTCCTTCGAGATGTCAAACAAGGTAACCGAATATTGAAAAGTTTGCTTTTGCTTTAATAATTGCTAGTCGGAAGCTTTTAGCAATACTTCCGTGGTAGATTGGTAATAAGGTATACAGATCAGCCTTTAAAGAAGATTATGGGCAAGCCTGAGGTGTCGGGAAGATTAGCTGCATGGACGATGGAGTTGTCACAATTTTTCATTGAATATCATCCCCGAACCGCCATCAAAGGACAAGCCTTGGCTGATTTTGTTGTTGAATGTTCGTTTTCTGAAGCTGATGACGTTGTGGGCGTGTCAAGGATCGAACAAAGCGCTTGCAATTCTTGCAGTAAACGAGTTCTTGGACATCAGATGCTGAGATGGGTCTTCTACCACACGGACGCCGCTGGAGCAGGAATTATTCTAACAAGTCCGAGAGGATTCAAGGTACAAGAAAGCCATCAGATTTCAATTCAAAGCGACAAACAACGAAGCTGAGTATGAAGCGGTCCTTGCAGGATTACGACTGGCAAAGAGTCTTGAAGTGCAAAGGATAATCATCTTCAGTGATTCTCAGTTAATCGTTAAGCAACTTTCCGGGAATATGAAGCTCGAGGCCCAAAATGATCAAATATCTAATGAGTTAAAGGTCCAACTTCAAAGATTTCCAATCCTATGACTTTCAAGGAATCGAGCGTAATAACAATTCAATTGTCGATGCACTTTCTAAATTAGCCACTCACGGATGTTAACATCTTTGATGGGTCGGTTTATTTAGAAACTTTGCAACATCCCTAGTATCCATTATGAATCAAGAATGTGCATCGACCAACCAATATTTGGTCGACTCCATACATAGTAGTATCGGCGCGATGGCGCCTCGCCTTTCTGGACGGATGCTCGCCAAGAAAATTAAGTATAAAAGTGCCAATTTTGTTCTGATTGATGGAGATCTGTTCCGAAGGGCTTTTTCATCTCCACTATTGAAATGCTTGACTCCATCTGAAGCTGAATATGCTCTTCGGGAAGTACATGAAGGTATCTGTGGCGACCATATGGCGGCTAAGTCATTAGCCTATAAAGTACTTCGCCAAGGGTACTACTGGCCTACTATCTTCAAAGAAGCAACTGAGTACGTCAAGAAGTGCGATAAATGTCAGCTCAACAGTCCGGTCCCACATCAGCCACCAGAAGAGTTATACTCGATCCTATCTCCTATACCCTTTGCTGTCTGGGGGGTTGATATCCTGGGTCCACTACCGAAAGCTAAAGGACAAAGTCCTTCATTATATTCTTTATTGATTATACGACTAAGTGGGTGGAGGCAAAACCACTTTGGCCAATAACGAACAGAGTGCCTAAAGTTTATAAAGGAGTCTCAGTAGTGTTTCGCTTCGGGATCCCTAAGGTGCGATATCGGATCTGGATAATCTGGGTTTGTGGGATCGAAATTTGAGGCATTTCTTGAAAGAATTGGGGATTCAAAGACAGTAAAGACTCAAGTGGCTCATCCACAATCAAATGGACAGTTGAAGTGACCAATGTAACGTTCTTCGAACGGATCAAGCGTAGATTGAATGAAGCTAAAGGCAGATGGCCAGAGGAGCTACTTAGCGTGTTGTGGGCTTATCGAACTACTCTGAGGACTACAACAGGGGATTCACCTTTCAGACTGGCCTATGGTACTGATGTCTTAGTCCCAGTTGAAATTGGATCTCCCAGTCTTCGGGTTAGCCAATTCAGAGAAATTTACAATGAGGAAGGGCTTAAGGCCAATCTTGATTTACTTGAAGAAGTAAGAGAAATAGCCCTAATCAGATGGCAACTTATATCGTCAAGAGTGGCTAAACATTATAATAAGGGGTAAAATCAAGGTTTGAAGTGGGAGATTTTGTCCAGAGAGAAGCCAAGCATCTACACCTCGTAATATGGGAAAGTCGATGCCAAACCGGGAAGGACCGTATGAAATAATCGAGTGTCAAGCCGGAACTTATCGATTGAAAGCATTAGATGGGTCAAGAATTAAGAATACTGCACGTCTTGGCAAAGCTTAGAAAGTACTTTCAAGTAGAAGTGATGTACATATATCGAAGGTCAGAATATTTATGTCATCATCAATAAAAGTTCCCTTTTTCTCGAACAAATTTTGTCTTCATTCTTGATCGGACCATCGAAGTTGGGAGGTTCGGTGGACTCGTTGGCCATTCGATGGCGCTTTTTTATAGGTGGTCTTTATGAGTTTGTCGTGCCCTTCGTGGTAGGCAAACGCCATTGGTGTTAGGAGGTTCGGGTGGACTCGTTGGCCATTCGATGGCGCCTTTTCGGTAGGTGGTCCTTATGAGTTTGTCGTGCCCTTCGTGGTAGTGCAAACATCATTGGTGTTAGGAGGTTCTGGGTGGACTACTGCCACATTCGATGGAAGCCTTTTCTAGTGGTCCTTATGAGTTTGTCGTGCCCTTCGTGGTAGGCAAACTTCATTGGTGTTAGGAGGTTCGGGTGGACTCGTTGGGCCATTCGATGGCAAATTTTTCTATAGGTGGTCCTTATGAGTTTGTCAGCCCTTCGTGGTAGGCAAACGTCATTGGTGTTGGGAGGTTGGGTGGACTCATTTGGCCATTCGATGGCAAACCTCTTCTTTGGTAGGTGGTCACTTAGACCTGTGTCAGCCCTTCGTGGTAGGCAAGTGTCATCTTTAAGACTTTGTCGTGCCTTCGGGGTAGGCAAATGTCATCTTTTGGTTTTGTTAGCCTTTAGAGGTAAACAAATTCCTAACAAAGCAGATATGTCTCACACTTCTTAAGAACTAATAAGTATCCCTTTACTTTATTACCTAAAATTTTTCTAAGTGTTGAGTTCGTAAAGCTTCATTCTTACACTTCGCCTTATCTCGTTATATATGGCATGTTTAATTGTTACTTAATGATCAAAGTTCAAATTTCATTTAAGGGATTGGTACATTTTTTCACTTAAGGAAATATCAAGTATCGCGTAAAATAAATAAACCAAGTCATAAGGAATGAAGTCATTTTCATTAATATTTAATTTAATTACAATATTGATAATTTTTACGAGATGTTGTAAATTAAAGACGTAAAAAACATAAACAAAGAAACATCGCCTTTCAGCTCCATCTTCGTCTCAAGAATCGAAAAGTAAGGATGGGTCCAGATTGGTCGCAGACATGACTTTCTCCTTGCCACGACTTCTAAGAAAGCTCATAACTCTTGAGTATATCTTCATTATTTCTCCATTGATCTCGTCCGAAGTTCCTAGAGACTTTCGATATTTGTTTGCGAAGGTCGCGTCGCTTTAATGGAGGCCCAAGGTCCCAAGAGCCTCGAGTTCTCTTGATTTTCTCCTCAAGTTTGAGCCGCTTCTACTCATGTGACGATTTTCACGCTCCAACTTATGGATGGTCTTGGTCAAGATCTTTGATCGACCTTTAGCTCCTCGATCTTTCCATCCTTATCTCCTCCTCCGAACCAAGTCAACGCTCATTTTCACGATCTCCTCGTCTTTGTGCTTTCGTCGACTTCAATTCTTCCTCGAGGCCTTCACATCTCCTTTCGCTTGGGCTAACTCTTTTTGAAGACCTTCATTTGTATGGAGAAGGCATTCACGCTGAAGTTTTCTCCTTCGCCAAAGCAGATTTTCAAGATGGCATTCTCCTTCCTCAAGATCTCTTCTTTCGCTTCAATTTCGAGAGAGACTGGACGAAGACGTCCGAACACCGAGATTGGCTCTGTATTTTCAATACTATTTGACTGGCAGATATACAAGTACGCAGATAAATTCGTAAATAAAGAAGATACTCGTTTATTTTCGCCAAGTAGCTCATGCCTTCACTGAAGTAGATCTCCATTCGAACTATTCCCAACCGATGATCGCTTGGTTTCACTTAACAAAGGTGTTGAACAGCTTGAATGGAAAATGAGCATCGAAGCCTGGGGCCACATTGTTGGAGAGGCTATGGCTTCCCGATCAATCTCGGTGGTTTGTTCTCTTGGTGGGAGAAGGTGGAGGTTCTTCGCGAAGAGGTGAGGGTCTACGTGTATGGTTTCGGAGGAGAAGGAGATCTGGGCAGGTGTGCGCTCAGAGTTGGCGAGGGAACAGTGAGATGCACTGTGGTGAATGTCGATGGCCGCTTTTTTTTTCGGGAAGGCGTGTGGGTTGGTTCGGTTGGTTCATTATCAGGAACAGGGTTTTCTGTGGATATGATTGGAGGAGTGACAACCGAAGAGGTAGGGACTCGAAGCTCTTCGGCAGTTAGGGGAGTTATTTTAGTTCTTATTTTCTTTACACGAAGGACCTTAGCCCGATCGTGCAAAGGAATGTCAAGGAGGCTTCTCCTCACCGGGATAGGTTCGGAAGTTGGAGGATTGGGATTAGTTGAGGAGGTTGTTTGGGGGGTTGCTTCAGGGACTGTTTCATGATCACTCTCAGGGTTTGTTTCTGATTGGGTGATTTTGGTTCGTTTGGCGGATCTTTTTCTTCGGCGAGGTCTAAGGTTTTCTTCGGGAATATTGGGTTCGTTGTTCTGAGGTTCGTCAGTTTGAAGGGAAGAAGTTGGAGGATCGACAGTAGGAGGGTTAACCTGGGAAGATCCTTCACGGGTGCTCTTCACTCAGATCAAAGATTTTCCCCGCCAAAAAATCTTCCGTGTCTCTCACCTCCGTGAGAGTCGGTTTGATCGTAGATACCGCAAAAAACCACACATCGTAACATGTATCACTTATATACAAATTTCGTAAATTATATTGCGTAATTAATCAAAACTTACATTTGTGGTTATATAACCAAGCTTGTTTGGTCGTAAGTGTAAACTCCATTCCTTTCGAGGAATTTTCCTCAAGAAGTCCGCCATCTCCTCACCCGTTCTTGGATATATCTCCGAAGTCACAGAGACTGGTCGAGGTGGTCCGGGCCGGAAGGAAGAAATCTCAGCCCCGTGATGAAAAACCACTTTCATGCCAACCTTTGTTGTTGGAAGGAGTGTTCATCAAAGGTCTCCTCTCGAACCTAGTGTTGGGTCGAGGAGATTGCTTACTCAACACTTTGAAGCCCGCCTCTCGAGACCTACCCAGCAGAGAAGAGGGTGAAGAAGATGTCAACAGAGGAGTAATCCCAAGTTCGTGGCGTAAGGCAATGAATGCCAAGATGTGGATGTAGGAGTTCATACTAGTTGGCGAAGCCCACTCCTATAAACCCTAAAAGGGTAATGATGAAAACATGAAGAGAGAAGGCGAACTCCTTTCTCCGGAAGAGTGACCGCAGATGGCGACCCAACCGTCCTATTCGTTGATACATACGCTTCTTCAGATAGGGCCCTTATTGCATACATATCAGAATCGATGACAATAACGACTCGAGCATGCAAATTTCCGATTCAGAGACCAAGAAGAACGGATGTTGGCATTAGGAAATTGTTCCCGCCTTTGAAGAAGTCGTAAATAGAAGAAGTCGAGAAGCGGTTTCCCCATGGTGGATGATTGAGGGTTGGAGCTTGAACCTCTCGTTGGGGTTGGATTGGGAGAAACGATGTCGATGGGAGTCAGCACGCAGCGAGAGTTCGTTAGAGGTTTCACCACCATTGTTTCGATTTTGTGAAGTAGAGGAAGAAATTTGCAGAGAAAACAAAAGCTCTAAGGTTCAAATTTTGAATTAGCAGTAAAACCGCTGAATTGGTAAAGTTTACCTTTTATAATCGACAACTTGCACTCAGAATTAAGTATGCACATTTAATTCAATCGTGCAATGATGATGAATGGGAAGGGTTTCGTCTGCTTTAGACCTAAATATCTTCACTTTCGTGGGCTTCAGATCTATCGGGTTTCTACTGCACTGGATGACAATTTGGGCTTTGCAAGTTTCACTTTGGATCTCTTATGACTTATCATAGTTGGTTACATTCCGGCCTATATCGCTTATAGTCTTTCATTAAACACCCCGCTTAATATAAGACTAGGGGGTAATGTTGGCCATAATCCTTTTCCTTATCGGGCCGAATTATCGGGCTCTTCCTTAATTCATGTTATGATTAAGTCATGGTTGGATCCTTGGCCACTGGGTCATTTTTATTATCGGGCCTAGTCATTATATCGCCCATTATACAAATTATCACTTAATCCCAATTTCGACCAGTAATCATTATGCCAAATGACGTTTGACTATTATGTCTGCCACTTTGCTGCATGGCATTAATGAGGATGGGACTCAGATAACCCATGCAGTGGCAAAAGAAGATGAGAGGGGTGAAAGTAGATCGCTTACTTTTCTACCAAGTGATGGGAAATAAGGGAAAAAGGTGTCGAGAAAGGTGGTGGGTGACCAGAACCGGATAGTGGAGCATGCATGGGGCTAAGATCACATAAGAGAGTAAGTAACACATACATTTTTTCATTAGAATTCTTATTCTATCCCTCTCAGACACTAGATAATATTTTTCTCTCCATTGTTGACCTTGTGATCGCAGCTTGTCTTGACTCTCACGCCGAGTTTATCCTCTCGACTCGTCGGCAGTCAAGCTTTTGGTGTTGACTTGTTGAACTGTGCAGGATATTGGACGCGTCTTAGTGATTGGGACGTGGAGAAAGATCCTGGCGTTAACAAGTCTATATAAAGTTTGTTGTATCTGGAGTAGTACTGGAATTAATTATTAATAAGAATGTGTTGAATTTGATGAACAATTCCAAATTATATAGCCAAATAAAACCCAACAACAAGATGATTGTTATTTGATTATTGAAGCTGTTCTAATAATACCACAGTCTAAAGTTATACTCCATATGATACATAGCCTCACTCACTGATTAGTGAATTAATTTCTGATCATGGTATAAGGAAATCCATTTAAAAGAGTATGACTTATGATACGTTGTTTCGACGGAGGACAGACCATTTGTTACTAGCTCTATATAGCTACTACTTGTATTAATAAGAATGTGTTGAATTTGATGAACAATTGCAAGTTTCAATCAGATTAAACTCAACAACATGATTGCAAAAGTAGTGGTGCCAACATAATTACAACTTTCTCAACTTTGACTTTTGTGTTGGAAACGAGGGAGTATATATATGAGCCGTAGAGACTCTAGTTAGTTCCAGGTACTTGAATCAACTTGATTACTACTCGCTAATTGATAGGCGAAAGTGGATATTGTTGGGATGAATCTCAACCTAATAAGACTAACCTTTTGGATAAAGTAGAAATTCAATATGCTCACAAGTATTGTGCTCTGCATTGTTGATGAATTAATCGTTCAATTCCACTAAAGATTCCAAGCACTAATTTGAAACAGAGAGTCGACTGAAGAGTGAGATTTAGGCCTCTTGGAAGAAATGGGTAAGCCTAGAAAATGGAAGGAGAAACTCAATTCGGTAACTTCAAGTATGTATCTGTTTCATTCAATTGTTTTGGAAGTGTTCTTTATTGATATGTTATGATTGATTGTCATTTGTTGGGTGTAATCTAGATCTAATCGGGCAGCTGATGACTGATCTGATTATGTGGAATGTGTAAGGAATAGAGAAATAGAATAGGAGTTTGGAGAAGAATTAAGAGGGAGTTTGAAGAAGACAGAGAATATAGAAATCTGTTGTACCAAATTGAAGGAAGGGTTGAATTAAGATAGACCATTGAATTGTTTCTGTATCACTCATCCTTAAGCTCTTTTCAGTTTGAAAGACAAAAACTGCTGGGAATCTCTATAATTATTGGGAGCTTCTGCTAGTGCAGCTGAAGCAGCATGAGGTAGAACAAGAGCAAGTAAACAGAGTCTGAGCTAAAGAGAATTAAAAAGGTAGCGTGAGGTATTATTATTATTATTATGAGGTTTCATCTTCTTCAATATTAGGAAAATGGATTTGTTCAAGAAATGGGTAGTTTTGCTTCTGCCATTAGAGAGGAGGAAATGGTTGGTGTTTTAGAGAGAGAAAGATAGGCAAGGGTGAAGAGAGTCAAAAACATTGTGGTTTTTAAGTTTTTTAGGCTTTGCAGTTTAATACTGGGAATGTCAATTTTTATTTTTTCAAGCTATGTGATGTAATACTGCAAATGACAATTTTATTTTTTATTTTTTAAAATTTACTTATTATCCGCAGTTGAATATTGGATAGGAGGGTTATTTTGATAATTTTTCAGTCAACATTATTAAATTACGGTTACGGAGATGTGTTATAAGTCATAAGGATTGCAGTTATAATAGAACTTTACCTAAAGACTCTTGTTCCTACTCAGAAAGAGCATAGAAAATTAAGGAGGCGTGAATAAACTATCATAATTCAAGTTCGAGGTTCCTCATATAATTTATTTTTACACACTAGAGCAAATGAGCAATTATGTTGACGTTTATGACATGTACCTACTCTCACATCGGAGTTATATCATGACAGACAGATTTTAATGATCCAAAGAAGTTTAAGATCATGAATGAATTGATTTTGTTTTTGTCCACCCATATAACCTGTATGAAATGCAAAAAGCTATTTTTGTTTCTCCTTTAGGGACCTAGATTGATTTCTAAAAAGGAAAGGATAAATATGACCATTAGCTAGATAATGAATGGCCAAATTCCCTTGTAAAATGACCTGACTTTTTGAGACGCCATAACCATTGAATTTGTTGATCGGACATTATAGGAGTATTCAAATTTAATCTGGCTATTCGAGGTGAAAAATAATGAGAACCTGCCTCAACCTTCCATAACGTTTCATTGTAGTGAGAGACTGAGAGATGTAAAACAATTATTAAATTTATTTATAAAAATATCAATTTTTCTTTGTTTCAAAATAAGAGATGCATTTTTTTAGTCTGTTCCAAATTTAAAGATATATTTTTATTTTAAGATAATAAAGTGATATAATATTTCTAATTTGTAATTGATTTTTCACTATCATTTTTAATATCACACCACCACATTCAATACTTGAACATAATATTATCCTTAAAATCTCGTAGTAGTTTGATTTAAATGGGCGAAAGTTATTTATTACTCCCTATCTCTATTTAAACGACGCTTTTAGAGATGGAATAAGAATTAAGATAATGATTGGAAAACATTAAATATAAGACTCAATATAATACCCTTTAAATAATTAATTTATCATACCACAAGAGTTTTATAAAAATAGGTAGAGTAATGAGGGATAATTTTGAAAAAACTATCATTAATTTTTCTAGATTTGAACAAACGTCAATTAATTTGAACAAATAAAAACTCTAAAAAGTTATTTTAGGAGTAACCCATTTACTTTAATTTTAAGATTACTATTTTCAAATGAATAATATGAAACCATTTTCCATCTCAAAAGTACTCCTCCATTCTTAAATAAGTGACGTTTTGGAAGATAAAATTTGTTTAAATTATACTGTTGTTTACAATTTTTAAGAGAATAAATTATTTATTTTCTTATATCACCCTTACCTTCCTCTCATCGTCTCAAAGAAATTCTCACCATTAATATTAATAGTTTTCAACTTTTTCATAATTTCACACATATTTTAATTATTAAATGATAGATTAAATAATTTTCTTAAACAACACTTGTTTAGGAGGAATGGAGGAGTATGTTTGATCGACCATTTCACTAATGTACTAGAGTGAAAGAGGAATTGATAGACCATTTCACTTGTTTTAGTGTTTTTTAGTAAAAATAAATTTTTTTTTATAATTTTTGTTCAAATTTCGCTTATTATTATTTTTATTTATTTTTTTCATAATTGTGGTTAAAAACAAAAAAACCTACGTTTTAATCTGTGTGTATGAAAGAGAGCAATGAATGTTAATGGCGGAAAGAGTATTGTGTTCAAAAATCAAAACTCAAACAACTTGCAGATGAATGGCAAGAGCCTCCATTAAAGAAATCCTTAGATTCAGGAACCCTTTTCTCTCTCATCCCACTCTAATCCCATCCAGACCTAACAACCTCTCTTGTTCATCATTACCGTTCTTCTTTTCTTCTTCGTCTTCCAATTTTAATTTGGATCCTAATACCGTCTCTGTCCACCATACCCTAAACCTCCTCAAAACATGTCAAAACATGCCCCAACTATTCCAAATCCAATCTCGTCTGCTCACGTCTGCTCTCTTCCAAAACCCATCTTTTGCCGGCCGAATTTTGAAGCTTTCTGCAGATTTCGGTGACCTCGATTACACTCTATTGATTTTTTGATGTATTGCTTTACCCAATAATTTTTGTATAAATACTGTTATAAAGTCCTATGCTTTGAGTTATGTACCAAATCAAGTGGTAGTTTTTTACTTTGAAATGCTTAAAAATGGATTCTTGCCTAATAGTTTTACTTTTCCTTCACTTTTTAGCACTTGCGCTAAAATGGGGTGTTTGGGATTTGGGCAAAAATGTCATGGGCAGGCTGTCAAAAATGGTGTTGGTGGGGTGTTGCCAATGAAGAATTCTTTGATTCATATGTATTCTTGTTTTGGGTTGATTCAGATTGCTAGGCAGGTATTTGCTGAAATGTCAGTGAGGGATTTGGTGTCTTAGAATTCTATGGTTGATGCCTTTGTTGAGTTTGGTGAATTGAGTGTTGCACATAAGCTGTTTGATTTAATGACTTACAGAAATGTGATTTCTTGGAATGTTTTGATTGCGGGGTACTTGAATGGTGGGAACCCAGGGTGTGGGTTAAAGCTCTTTCGGCAAATGGTTGGGTTGGGGTTTAAAGGTAATGATACGACCATGGTGACTGTGGTTACTGCTTGTGGTAGGTCAGCTAGACTGAAGGAAGGAAAATCTGTTCACGGATCTCTTGTAAGGACATTTTGAAACTAAGTTTGATTATTAATACAGCATTGATAGATATGTATAGCAAGTGCCAAAGAGCAGATATTGCTCGAATAATTTTTGATAGGATGCCGATGAGGAATTTGGTTTGTTGGAATGCTATGATTTTGGGGCATTGCCTACACGGGAATCCAGAAGATGGATTGAATTTATTTGCTGAAATACCCTGTAAAACTAGGCTAATACATGGAGGAATTGATTCTGGTGATGGAATAAAGCCAGATAAAGGAGTGTTCCCTGATGAAATTACATTTGTAGGAGTTTTATGTGCTTGTGTGCGCAAAGGGCTTTTAACAGAGGGAAGAAGCTACTTCAGCCAAATGACAGATGTGTTTGGCGTAGGGCCCACTTTTGCACATTATTGGTGCATGGCTAATCTTCTTGCTAGTGTTGGTCTTGTGCAAGAGGCTGTGGAAACCTTAAGGAACATGCCACAAGTTGCAGAGTTGCCTCCAGAATCCTCGTTGTGGGCAGTCATACTTGGATTATGCCGTTTTAAAGGGGACATAGCATTGGGAGAACAAATTGCAAAAGCTTTAATTGAACATGATCCGCTGAATGAATCATATTATGAGATGCTTTTAAATATATATGCTGTGGCAGGGCAATGGGAGGACGTTGCTAGGACGAAGGATATGATGAAGGATAGGGGGCTTCAGAGAATGCTGGGCTGTAGCCTCGCAGGCTTGAAAGAAATTGTTCACAACCTTAAAGTGGGAGATGAATGGACACAAAATATACAGGATATCAACATGTCAATTAACCACAAAGTTTCAATAACCCCACTATGCACAAGGCAGAAACTAAAAGTTAGATCCTGTACCTGAAAAGAAAAGAACTAGATCTCTCTTTTGGGAATGTTGGCATGACTGCATAATCTCAAGTATGGTTATGGTCCTGAACAATGTTATAAAATTGTTGGTTACCTACAACCATCCCAAAGATTGAGATGATAATTCACTTTGAGAGATGTAACTAAGATGAACCCAGCAGTTGGTAGTGTCCATGAATAAAGAGTTCACTATCAGTTAGATGTAGTGGAGGGGCTGAAATGATATGCAAGCACGGATGATTCAAGTTTTTAACGGCCACAGATAAAGAGTTCACCATTGGGTGGTGTATTAGGGGCCTGAAATGATATGCAAATAAGGATGACTGAAGTTATTCTTTTTGGCTTAGGCTACTGCCAGAAGGTTGCTGGATGACTGTTGACAACTGGTCCAAAAGACCCAACTTGTGGAAAAAATTTCATTCCTCTCTTTAAGATACAATTCCTGAGAAAACTTGGAACTGTTTAGTAGGTCCTATTTTTTGCAGATTGCAACTCTTCTTCATAGAGAAATGTATTTCGCTTTGATATTTGTCACATAGAAAACCTTGATTTTAAACAGTTATCTTCAGTTATAGTCAAACTTTGAATTACTAAGAGGTAAATATGCTGAATTTGTTGAGAGTGCAGTCATCTGAAGATAATGCCTTCTATGTTTGAGCTTCATGGGTCTTATCTTTTGTTTATTAATTCAGGACTTCTGTTCCAAAATCTAACCTATCAATCTATCATCCCTCTGTAAGTGAGTCTTAACGGTGCTCTGTTCTCCTGTTTCCTACTAGGATATTCCTTTTTTGCTGGAAGCCTGTTGTTGTCAAACACACTTCATTGGAATCTTACTACAACTACAGTTGAATATTAATTGAAATTTTCACATCTACTGTCGTAGTATACATAGTCAAGGCCTTGACAAGAACATCCTTTGAGCACTTTGATTTGAGAAGCATGAGAATGATGAATTAAAATGTAGTGGCGACAAGTGAAATGAGTACAGTGCTGCAAAGGGTAGGAAGAAAACAATAGAACATAAGTATCTGGTTTTGGTTTTACTCATTCCAGATTTCGAAGACAACTAATCACTAGCAGTTGAGGGAAAAGTAAAGAACAATTGCACCCTACACTTTGGCCTCCTCTTCCCCATAAACTGCAATGACAAAAGTATTTCTCTTACAGACAGAGGACAAAATAGAATAACAAAACACTTAATTAACCTATATGTAGTAGTTGGGTAATTTTGGTACAATGTAGGCGGTAATTTTCGTACAATTCATCGCGTTCGAATTTCAAGGTTGAATGGACACCAACGACACCTTGACCCTCGCTTATATTGAAGCGGTAATCTCAGACAATCGATTTATCGATGATGCGTAGAAGACGCCACACACAAACTATGAATTGTTGTATGATAAGTCAAATTGAATCTCAAAGAAATAACTAAGAAAAATACTTAGAATTCTTCAAAGAACCAAAAGTAGAGAATAACCTCACAAATATATCAATAATAAATAATGATAATGTGTCATATTACATCAACTTGCACCTCTATTTATACTACTCAAAACAATCCAAATCCTAATAGAAATTTATAAACTATAACCCTAATTCTATAAGAAAATAGAAGTCAATTTGGAAAAGGAATTCTAATTAAAAAGAAATCCTAATTACAATAGAATTTAAAATTAAGAATCCAAATAAAATCCTTCACCGCATGGGATTTCCATAATACTCCTTTCAGAAGTAAATATGTCGACTTTGTTAAGAAGATTAAAATTGGGCTTCAGTATTAAATCGACCCAAATTAATGTCTCATGTTCTTTTGCCTCCTCTTCGATTTTCTTACGTTAGCTTCAAATTTCAAACATCTGGATCAATCCATCGAGACTTTGTTTGAACCTCTTTGTTCTAGCCTTCGCTTTGATCCCCACGCCCCTTTAGTCTGCTTTGAATCCACGCATGTCACGTCCTCATCATTCCTCTCCTCTTGAAAAGGATTTGTCCTCAAATCGTCACCTACATCAAACTGACTTAGATCAAGAACGTTAAATGTAGCACTAACATTATACTCACCGGCAAATCCAATTTATAGCATCATCATCGATACGCCGAGAACTTGAAATGGACCATCTCCCCTAAGCAATTTCGAACGCTTTGAACGGGGAATCTTTCTTTCCAAGATACGTAACCACACCCAATCTCCTGCTCAAAGATCACTTGATGTCGCCCCTCGTTCGCGTGCTTAATGTATTGTTCCGCTTCTCCGCTCAATGTTTAGCCTGGCTTTTTCATGAATCGCTTAACAAGATCAAACCTTTTTCGCTCCATCCATGTTAGTATATTCGTAAATGTGTAATCGGTGATAAATCCAACTCTGTCAAAGGATTAAAACCATATACAATTTCAAATGGAGAAAATTTAGTAGCAGAATGAATGTAATCTGTTATATGCAAACTCAACATGTGGTAAACATTCTTCCCATCGCTTGATATTCTTTTTAATGATAGCCCGTAATAATGCCGACAAAGTCCTATTTACTACTTCGGTTTAATCGTCACCAGGATGACAAGTAGAGAAAATAACAATTTAGTACCCAATTTACCCCACAAGGTCTTCCAAAATAACTTAAGAACTTTCAGATTCTATCGTAAACAATAGTTTTAGGCATACCATGCAAACGCACAATCTCCCTAAAGAACAAATCAAGAATACGAGACGATCATCGCTTTTACGACATGGAATAAAATGTGCCATTTTTGAAAATCTATCCACCACCACAAATATCGAATCATAACCATGCTTGTAGACCTAGGTAAACCCAACACAAAGTCCATAGAAAGATCAATCCAAGGTTCATTAGAATAGTAAATGGCGATACAATCCATGGGTCGAATACTTAGATTTAGCTTCATGCACAAGTAATACATCTATCACATATTCTTTCTACATCCCTTTTCATATGAGGCCAATAAAATGTTCTTTAAAACAAAGAAAAGTTTTATCAACACCAAAATGTCCCATTAAACCGCCCCTACGTGATTCCCTAACCAACAACTCACGCAAAGAACATGCAGAATACATAGTTTATTTTCTCAAACAAGAATCCATCAACTCTAAAGTATTTACCCACAACATTCTTTTCACAAGTTTTAAACTCTTCACCAAATCAAGGTCATTATCATATAACTCTTTAATTTGCTCAAACCCAAGCAATTTCAGATCAAGAGTATTTAACAAAACATACCGCGAGACAAAGCATCCGCAACGACGCTCTCCTTACCTTGCTTATATCGAATAACATATGGAAATGTCTCGATAAATTCCATCCATCGCACGTCTTTTGTTCAACTCAGGTCAATTCCTTCAAATATTTCAATGATTCACGACGGTGGATCACAAACTCCTTAGGCCACAAGTAATGTTGCCATGTCTCCAAGGCTCTAACCAAAGCGCACATCTCTTCATTATACGTAGGATAGTTCAAAGTCGCCCCACTCAACTTTTCGCTAAAATACGCCTAATCGGTTTTCCTTCAGATCAACACAGCTCCAATCCCTAAACCTCAAGCATCACACTCAATCTCAAAAGTTTTAGCAAAGTTAGCAAAATAAGTAAAGGAGCATTTGTCAATTTATCCTTAATCAAATTAAATGCTTTTTCCTGCTCATCACCCCACTAAGCCCACACTTTTCTTGATGAATTTGGCCAATGGTGTCGTAATTTCACTAAAATTCAACAAAGCGCTTTCAGAGAAACTTCATGAGTCCATGAAAGCTTCAGATTGACTCACATCGGTGGACTCTACAAATCCTGATCGCACGATTTTCTCCTCATCAACTTCGACTCCCTCGTGAACTCACAACAAAGCCAAGAAAAACAATTCTATCCGAACAAAACGTGCATTTCTCCATGTTAAGAAATAACTTTTCTTTCCTAAGTACATCTAAAATGATTTTAAATGCAATGCATGATCTTCAAGTTTTTGCTATAAATCAAGATATCATCAAAATAAACTACTTACAAATTTTCCAATGAATGGACGCAAAACATGGTTCATTAATCTCATGAAAGTGCTCTTGCATTAGTTAAACCAAAAGGTAATACTAACCATTCATAAAGACCAGATTTAGTTTTAAACGTTGTTTTCCATTCATCACCCTCAGATTCTAATTTGATGATAACCACTTTTTAAATCAATTTTGAAAATATGCAAGACCCATGTAATTCATCTAACATGTCATCTAAACGAGGAATGGGATGTCGATATTTTACCGTAATGTTATTTACCGCCGACAATCGATGCACATCCTCCATTTTCCATCCTTTTTCAAGACTAGATCACCGGAATCGCATATGGGCTCATACTTTCTCTCACTTAATCCTTTTTCTCCATCACCATTAACTCGCTTTTCAGAAACTCCTTCGCTTCTGGATTACTCCGATAAGTCGGACGGCTTTGGAATCGCCGACCGAACAAAATCAATTTGATGCTCAATTCCCGAATCAGTGGTAGTCCATGAGAAGCTCCTGAAATACATCTTTGAATTCTCAGAAGAGAGATGAAACAACACCAGCAAAGAATCATTACGTTAGTAGTCAAAAGCGCCTCTTTATACCAAGTAAAATCATAGTCGCTTAGAAATCAAAGCTCTTCTCACATCACTCTTTTTGCCCAAGATATTTGTTTTTTTTCTTCTTTCTTTTTTCTCTTTCTTTTCTTTTTTTTTCTTCTTGATTTTTCTTTTCTTCACTCTTTTCTTTTGTACATAATTTTTCCGCAAATGAATTTGATCTTCATGTATTTGTTGTGGTGACAAAGGACGAAAGAGATCTTCTTCTTGTCGTGAACGAATGAATATACGCTGGTAAACCCGCCATGTTGAACCCTCCTATCAAACCGCCACGGTCTACCCAACAATATATGTCCCCGCTCGCACGGGCACCACATCACACAATACCTCATCAATATAATCACCAATAATAAAGAAATGGAACTAACACTGCTTGGTTACTTTAATGTTCAGATTATCATCGAGCCATCGCAAACGATATTTACCATGGATGTTTGGTAAGTAGGTAACCCCAATTTCTCCACCATCGTAGTGTTTCGCCACATTCAGACAAAACCGCTTCCATCTATAACTACGCAACAAATTTTCCCATTCACAAGACATCGAGTATGAAATAGATTTTCCCATTGCTCACCGCTTCTCCTCCTTAACTCGTGTACTAAGTGCTCTTCAGAACTGTAATTTCACCATGTATCGCGATCCTCACCTATCTCCTCTAATGGTGGCATAGTAATCTGTCGCTTATCTTCCCCTGGCCTCCACATCTCCATTGTCAAGTAACAACATTTTCCTCCGATTTGGACATCGCTAGAAATATGTCCCCCGCCCGACACTTAAAACATACAATATCTCGACACGCACCAAAAGAAGGTTGTTCGCTTTTACTCGAGTTTCTGGCTTAGTCGATCCTTGCTTTGGTTCCACTTTCGCTCGAACGCAAATTGCCTTTTTTCCTCTCGCTTTGCCAAATCGGGTCTCCATGATGAACTAGCATTAGATTGTCCTCGTTGTCTACTCGCCTCGAAGTTGTTTTTCTATCTTAGTAGCTATATGGACCAGCTTCCTCCAACTCTAAATAATGTTGTCGCTCAACCAAGTCTCGCAATCTCCCAGCTCAATCCTCGCCGAGAACCTAGCCATCGATGTTTCATCATTGCTCAATCAAGTTAGCCCGATCCTTCAACATCTCCATCTCCCTCGTAATATTCATCCACACCGACTTCCCCTGCTTAAGAGTTTGTAAATTACTTAATGATCTCCGCTGATAGATGTTGGTACAAACCTCTTTTTTCATTATCGCTTCATCTCCGCCCAAGTTGTAATCTACCGTCACACACCTTCTCCGATTAGTCATCAACCGATCCCACCATATCAATGCATATCCGTAAAATTCAGAATGGCCTGCTTTGACTTTTCGAGGTCCGAATAGTTGTGATACCAAAGATTCGCTTCCATCTTGGTTACCCAATCTAAATAAGCCTCAGATCACCCGTGCCTTCGAAAGTCGGAATCTTCATTTTTATGCTATCCAAATTGCCATCTTCTCTCGTCCCGACCTCTTCTTTCCCTAGCACCTCCGTGTCTTTGATGTCAAAATTAGATTCACGATCTTCCCACCGACTACCGTCCCTCACCGTAGTGGTCTTCCTTTCATGCGTCGCTTTATTCAGGTCTCTCGCCTTGTTTTGATCCCAAGAGTGTTTTGGGATAGCTCACCATATACACCCTCATCTCTTCTAATTGTTCTCGTGATTTGCTTCTATAGTCTTTCTCAATCTCCGATCCCATTCTTTACGCATCGCTTCCATCCGAATTTCAATTCACCGTCAAGGTTGTTCTCATGAAGTTCCTTTATCCTTCGAGCTGTATATATTTCCCGCAAAATAAGTGGTTAGAGAAAACAGCTTCTCACCACCCTTTACGTGTTTCGCTTCGAATCAATGGTCCACTCGTGTATACTCTCAATAATTGGCTTTTACCTCGATTAATCTCACCACTAAGCCTTTTACCTCAAATATTCTCTCTAATAGGTTCTTATTGAATTCCCCTAGCAAAATTTTGGTTTTACTAATCAATTCAAAATTACTTGTCATTTAAACAAAAATATAGATGGTGTAGTTATCGTAATACCACAAAATCACCGATCGATTGTCTTCAGACTCTCTCTCAGAAGCTTCAGATTTGTAAATTGTAGTCTGCTTCGTAATCGATGATGATGGAACCAGATGAACTCTTCGTTAGAATTTGATGATTTGATGGTGTGCTAAAATGGGTTAGCACAATGTAATATGATTTTTTTTTTTTTTTTTTTTTTTTTTTTTTTTTTTTTTTTTTTTTTTTTTTTGCAATATATATTTCGACAAAAAATTAAAGATAAGTAACTTGCTAGAAAGGCTTAGCTTGATACCAAATGATAGACTCCACTAAGACGCCATGCGTGAGTGGTCGTCGCCACCCGATCGCTTTTTCTAAAGACAAATTGTTGGGTGAATCGCTTGCAACACCTTAACCCTCGCCTATACGTAGATCAGTAATTTTGGTACAATCGTCATGCTCGAATTCAAGGCTGAATGGACACCAACGACACCTCGACCCTCGCTTATATCAAGTTTAATCTCAAGACAATCGATTTATCGATGCAAGTAGAAGACGCCACACACAACTATGAATTGTCAGATGATAAGTCAAATCAATCTCAAAGAAATAACTAAGAAAAATACTTAGAATTCTTCAAAGAACCAAAAGTAGAGAATAACCTCACAAATATATCAATAATAAATAATGATAATGTGTCATATTACATCAACTTGCACCTCTATTTATACTACTCAAAACAATCCAAATCCTAATAGAAATTTATAAACTATAACCCTAATTCTATAAGAAAATAGAAGTCAATTTGAAAAGGAATTTAATTAAAAGAAATCC
>CM035174.1:107220457-107341822 GCA_020205615.1 Panax quinquefolius | reverse complement strand
TATGAAAAGAAGAAGCATGATAATAAATGAAGGCACAAAACAAGAGGTGCCAAGACGATGAGAGATGATAAAAGCATGGAAAGAGTAGAGAAAAGGTGGGCGCACCATTTTGCTTAAGAAGAAGAGAGCAGCCTTGCTTTGCTTTGCTTTACTGGAGGCTGGAGGCTGGAGGCTGGAGGCTGGAGGCTGGAGGCTGGAGGCTGGAGCTCATTCATTCATTCAAGGTTACTTGTATATTGAGAGTTTTTTGATGTTGATGTAGAATTGTTAATTATGATTATGAAAATCTTTTGTTGTTGTTGTTGTACTCATATCCATTTAATGTGGGGTGGGGGTGGGGGTGGGGGTGTTAATAAATAATAAAGAGGCAAAAATATTGTGATAGCTAATTTGTTGAGAGTGCTGAATGTGTGTTGCATCATTTTTGTTGGAAATGTAGGATCACAAATGATTATAATTGGGAAAAGGAATACTACCAATTTACATTATCAATTACTACTCCTACTATATACTATATAAAGAAAGAGTAAAGAAAAAAGAAAATACTAATGTTTATGTTTGTGAGAGTGCTGAAGGAAGAAGAGAGAAAAATTACTATATATATATATATATATATATATATATATATATATATATATTTCTTCCTTTTATTTGTAAGTTTAGGAAATCTCTGTTTGTAATTATGCAGAAAGAATTAGTCACAATAAATAAAATTTTGACATTTATTCATATTATATGTAATCATACATACATATAGGTGTTACAAATAAGTTTAATTTATATATTTTTTATTAAATTTAACTGCAAGTGTCAATATTAATGGTGTATAAAAAAGACTGATCCAAGGTGCAAAGATTAGTTCGACTGGGTCAGAAAAAAAAAAAACTTGTCAAAAAACAAAACATCAACTAGGTAACAAAGAGAGAGGGAAAAGCAACCAGTCAAAACCCCGACCAAAGAAAGAAACATATTTTACAAATTGCAATTGCAGAAGAAGAGAGAGAGAAATAGAGTTTTAGAGAGAAAAATGATTGCTGACGGAGTTGAAGACGAAGAGAAATATCTCGCCGCTGGGATCGCTGGCCTTCAGCAGAATGCCTTTTACATGCATCGAGCTCTCGTATCTCTTCTATCTCCATCTCTCTCTCTCTCGCTCGCTCTATGTATAACCCCAAATTGAATCCCTAATTTTTCCACTGATGATTGGATCTTTAATTTGTCAGGACTCTAGCAATTTGAGGGACGCTCTCAAATACTCCGCTCAGATGCTATCGGAGCTTCGCACTTCCAGGCTTTCCCCTCACAAATACTACGAACTCTGTACTCTCTCCTCACTGATCCGATTTTATCTTTCCTTGATTGATTTAAATTCCTCTTCTTTTTTATTTATGATTACCTCCGAGTGATTACCTTTTTATCTGGGTTGTTTAATTGCTCAGATATGCGAGCATTCGATGAACTGAGAAAGCTGGAGATGTTTTTCAAGGAGGAGGCTAAGCGTGGTTGCTCCACCATCGAGCTCTATGAACTCGTGCAGCATGCTGGGAACATATTGCCCAGGCTGTAAGTTTGAAATTGTATTTTAGTCATTCTTTTTTGGGTTTAAGCTGTTGTAAAATTGGCTTCATTGTTGATATATACTTTCAGATGCTGTGATGAATTCATTTGTACATGCATAAATATATTATTGGTTCACCTTTTTTTGATATACCTTGTTGCTTCGGCCATTTTATACTGTACCAGATTAATAATTTAGGTTCTTCATTTGAATCTACGTTTTCAGAAAAAGAGAGTCTTGTAGACGCAATGTTTTTGGATGATATTAAAATTTGAATACAAAAATTTATTATCAAGTAAACTCTAATATTGAGAAAATATTAGTAATAACAAAAGTTGGACACTCTCATTTGCAGACATGGACTAATTAAATACACTCCCCATCTCCCTCTGCCACAAAATGTGAGTTATCTCTCCATTATTGTACTTCCCAAAAGAGAGCCCACTTTCTAAAAGTAGACTTAAAGCGGCCAAAAGATTCCAATTTTAAACTTAAAGGAAAAGTTGGTAGACATAGCCTTTTAGTTTGATTTTCAATATTGCTATTTAAATAGATTTTAGAGGTTAAATTGGGAATTCATATTTTTAAAGTTGCATGATGTTTAAATGGTGGATTCTCTAGTAGACTAAATTTTCCAATTTTCACTTAACGGAAAATGTCCCCTAATCATTTGATACTTGATTATCGTGAAAATTTACTTTTGAAATGGCCTCAAGGAATAGGGGTGAGCATGGTGCAATATGAAGTCCAAACCGCACACAAAACCGCTTTAGATGCGATTTGACAAATCCAAAACCGCATATAAAACCGTTTGTGATTGGTGCGGTACAGTTTTGATCAATTGAAATGACAAAATTTTATGCAATTTAAATTAACAATTTAACATAACACAATATTAAATACCACTTTGATAACAAATACAACCTTACTTATAATGTTTTGTCTAAACAAAAGCTAAATAGAACATGCTTACATATGAAAATTCTAAACAGAGATAATTAGTTAATTACATGAAAGATAATTCCAAATGGATTAACTAAAGGGTGGCTTCCATAATAATGCTTCTTGATATGCTCCATGAACTCAAAAGAAGCATGGTGCGGTTTCGGTTTTATATATGCGGTTTTGGCCAGTAACCAAACTCAAACCGTAATTTGGTTTTTCAACCCACCTAAAACCGCCACATATGCGGGTGTGGTTTGTGTGGTTTGTGTGCGGTTTCGAGGCAATTTGATTCCTTGCTCAGCCCTATCAAGGAATATTAATCTTCTGTCCTTTGTTGATATCCACATAATTTACCTTTAGCCCATGTTGACTTGATTCTTGATGATCATAACTTATCATTTAAAAGTAGTATACTATGCAGACTTTGCAATATAGGTGGATTAGGATCTCATTATAGGATCTTTTTCTTTTATTTACAAATTGTATGTCTTAATAAACATTTTGAGTGTCTCTCTTGTTCTTCTTCAGAGGTGCATGTTGGATGATCCAATAGATAGTATTAGCTTTAAAATATATCAGGTTCAATGCAAGATTAATCTCTGGTTCCTTCTTTGTGTTCCTCAGGTACCTCCTTTGTACAGTAGGATCCGTGTACATAAGGTCTAAGGAGGCTCCTGCTAAGGATGTTTTAAAAGACCTTGTGGAGATGTGCCGTGGGATACAGCATCCTCTACGTGGACTATTCCTTAGGAGTTATCTTTCCCAAGTCAGTAGGGATAAGTTACCTGATATTGGTTCTGAGTATGAAGGGTAAGGACATCAAGTCCTATTGATTTCTCCATTGTAAAATAAGGAAGAGATTTAACTGTTTACGGTTCAAAATTTACTTCTCAAATATGTTGAAATCATGTGGGGTTCTATAGGTGGTAAGGCCTTCGGTGTGGACTCCCCAGTCTCCCCAACCAATATTTTGTATGGGTTATGTATTTTACTTTTTGAGGAGTTATGAGGAAGTGACCTGATATCTAGATGGCTTACATGATTCCTGCAGGGATGCTGACACTGTCATTGACGCTGTAGAGTTTGTACTCCAGAATTTCACAGAAATGAACAAACTCTGGGTTCGAATGCAACATCAGGTTAGTTGAAATTTCTGGATTCTGTTATCTGCTCTCAAGCTTAGACATGCATGAGGCCACAATGCTTGCATGTTGCCGAAGGTAAAAATAAATCATGAGAGCATGATTTGTGGTCATGCAGGTGTTGTTGTGCTTGTGAATCATTCATACTCTTTGCTGATCTTGAGTTGAGGCTTGCATTCGGCCTTTCTGGTCTGCAGGGTCCCACGCGGGAGAAGGAGAAACGGGAAAAGGAAAGGAGCGAGCTTCGTGATCTTGTAATTATCAGTAATCTTGGATTATTTGTATCACTTCAATTCAGCATTTAACTGTGCAATAATCCACTAATCAAAGGGGTACTGTTCTGTCCCTCACATGTTCATTAGGTAGGGAAGAACTTGCATGTTCTCAGTCAGATCGAGGGTGTTGACCTTGAAATGTATAGAGATACTGTACTTCCCAGAGTCTTGGAGCAGGTGTTCTTTTTATCTATATTTGATATTGTTCGAGTTATTGTAATTGTAAGATATCTGAATTGACACAATGACCATCTTCTGATGGATTTTGTATCACAAATGCATTTTGTAGGTTGTGAATTGTAAAGATGAGCTCGCCCAATATTATTTGATGGATTGCATAATTCAAGTATTTCCTGATGAGTATCACTTGCAGACTCTTGAGATTATATTGGGTGCCTGCCCTCAGCTTCAGGTGGATTGCATAATCTGTTTCAAGTATTTCCTGATGAGTATCACTTCCTGATGAGTATCACTTGCATAATCTGTTTCAAACAACTTTTTACCATAGCTGTAGTGCGTTCGAAGAATTGAGAAGTATACTGAAATATGATTACACGCAGAACAAGAGCTCTACAAATAGAAACAATTGTTGGCATTTTCTAAACTTTTACATGGGTTGCAGAGGTTTATAAGCAATCCTTTGCATACATGTGATAGTGGCAGAATTATTATTAATTTAAATGGCCTAACTCTTGCTAGGACTAACACGATAATAATATAATCTTTACTTGGTTAAGAATCATTTACTGTGTTTCCAGCTCCATTGGCAATGTACTTTGCTAAGTAGAATGGCATTATCTATAGCTATATTGGAATTGGTATTATCAGTTGTTTTAAATTGTGAAAGTCTGATTTTGTGCTATAATTCTAGATATGATTATAAATATTAAATTACTAAGCTATCTACTCTTTTTGCCCCTTTGTGTGTTTCAGCCAACTGTTGACATCAAAACAGTCCTTTCTCGATTAATGGAGAGGCTTTCAAATTATGCCGCTTCAAGTGCAGAAGTGAGTAACTTGTGCTATTGACCAGGGCTTATATTTAAATTCTATAACGGCTGATGATTTATGTTACAGGTTTTACCCGAGTTCTTCCAAGTAGAAGCCTTTGCAAAACTGAGCAATGCCATAGGAAAGGTAAATTTTCAGTAGTTGCCTTGAAGAGTCTATATATAAAATTTCAGTTGAATACTTTTTCATCATTCAGAAAAGGTTTTGCACTTATTCTTCACTTGGTTTTATTGTTTTCATTCAAATGTTCAGTCAACCATATTAAGACGTCAATATTATGGAAATTCTCTTAAAGAAGGTATACTATTGGAGTTCCCAGCCTTTCAGTCTCATCCATCATCCTTGTAATACGTATTACTGTATCTCGAACCCAATGGGTAACAAATAAAAACTGATGCTCTTTACTTTATATTTGACGTGGCTTGAATGGCATACTTCTGGAGGCCAATTTTGTTGAGACAAACTGGATCAATCTTGCAAATAGGGTTGTGCGTAAACATTAGTACAAGATTTTGTGCAATAGGATGTGTTTCTACATTTTGTTTTGGTTGCATCAATTTGATTTGTTTCACTGTTTAAATAGTTTTGGAGATATTTCCTTTGAGCAGTATTGTGAATTTTTTACATAAAAGTGATTTATTTTACTGCTACTTTGGTAATAGTTATTTTTATTTTTCTCCAGTATATATTTTATTTATTACTTAACTTCTGTGTTGATGCAGGTGATAGAAGCTCAGGTTGACATGCCTATTGCTGGAGTTATAACTTTATATTCATCTCTGCTGACATTTACCCTTCATGTCCACCATGACCGTCTTGACTATGTGGATCAAATATTGGTATGTTTCCTCATCAGATTACATTAATATCAAACATGTAATCTCCGTGTTAGCCTCGTAAAGTTTAATATTTGACCTTTAGATTTTAGTTCACGAGTCCTTTAACTGCTGACATATTCTCTGTATTTTCTCCAATTAACATAAATAATAAAGAAATAATATGCTTAAGAATCTTTGTTGTTTGGAGGAATGGTCTCCTCTAATTATTGTCTTGAATCAGTATTTTGGTCAAGCTTACTCAACTCATCTCATCAAACTTTAAGTTGATTTGAACAGTTAAGTCGATCTCTTTTAAGCAAAACTAATCAAGTTTGAAGATCTGATGTGAATGTCAGACATTGCATGCGTCTTTGCATATACATGGCATGAAATATCAAGTTATATGACACTCTTCTATTTCATGCAAAATTGTGAAATTTGTTGAATTGCATCACAACAATCATTCCTGAGAATGTAATGTTAGCGCATTACTAAGCTAAGATTAATAACTCTTGCTGCTGCTGCTGCTGCTGCTGCTGTCTTTTCCTTTATCTAAAGGTAAACTAAGACTCGAGGAACAGAAAAATAAAATAAAAAATCAGCAACTTCAGCATAAGTGATTGCCTGTCAAGCTCTCTATTTCAGAAAAGAAAAGTCCTCTCACCATCTTCTTTGCCTGGTCTGTGTTACTCGGACACGGATTGAGTGTCCGGTTGGACACGGTATCCCGACACGGTACTTCTCAATTTTGCCAATTTTAAGTGAAGTATCCAAGTGAAGTATCCAATTTTGGATTCACAGCCCTGGTTCCTATGGAGTCCTTTATCATATAGGTTGATGTACAAACCAAAGGTTTACCACAGGCAAGGGCCACTGTAAGAACCGCCAGGGGCCCACAAATGAGGGGGGCCCAATTTTTTTATAAATTTATGTATTTATTTATAAAAAAAAAAAAATAATAAAAAGATTATTAATATCATAAAAAATTATATGTTTGAAAATATTTAATATGATAGTATAATTGATGATTTTGCATTTAAAAGTGCAACAAGAAGACATTTTAAATGATGTTTTGTGGTTTAGATTTCATTGGGCAAAACTAAAGAAATACCCACTGTAGTTGGTAGGTTTTACTGATTATACCATTGAACTTTTAATTTTTCAAATTACACCACTAAACTAATTATTATTTTGAAATTGGATCATTTCGTTAAAAAAAATAAACGGACGCTAATTTTTTATCTACAAAACTAATGAATTACCCACTGTAGTTGGCACGTTTTACTGATTACACCATTATTGAACTTTTAATTTTTCAAATTACCCCATTAAACTAATTAAAAAATGATTCTTTTAAATATTTTTTAAAATAATTATTATTTTAGTAAAAAATATTACAAACTTTAATTTTTTTTTCCATAAAATGAGTAAAGTTTCATAAAATATAGATTTAAAAAAATTAAAGTTTTATGAAACGTTGTTGATTTTTAAAAAATCTCTTTTTTTTCTTTTGAAAATAAAGTTTATTTTTTTGAATCTATATTTTATAAAATTTTACTCATTTTTTAAAATATGAAGAATTTTCTAATTTTTTCTTGAAAATAATATTTATTTATAAAATTATTAATTTCTTTTTGAAAATTGAATCAATTTTTTTATTTATCATTTACTTTTTTTTATTTTAATTTTAATTTTTAGTTTTTTTTAAAAAAATCTAATATTAAGAATGGGTCATTCTGTTAAAAAATTAAGTAAACATTAATTTAATTTAAAATCACTTTAATTTGTTTGAATCTATATTTTATGAAACTCTACTCATTTTATGAAGAAAAAAAAAGTTTCTAATATTTTTACTTAAAATAATAATAATTTTTAAAAATATTTAAAATAATTATTTTTAAATAGTTTGATGGGGTAATTTAAAAATTAAAAGTTCAATGGTGTAATCAAGAAAATGTGTCAACTACAATGGGTAATTCATTAGTTTTGTAGATAAAAATTAACGTCCGATTATTTTTTTTAATGTAATAACCCAATTTCAAAATAATAATTAGTTTAGTGGGTTAATTTGAAAAATTAAAGTTCAATTTTGTAATCAATAAAACTTGCCAACTACAAATGGTATTTCATTAGTTTTACCGATTTCATTGATATTTTTATTTTGTAGGTACATGTGATGATTCTTTGCTTTGATGACATTTTAAAGTGTTCTTCCTTATCTTTTGTAAATTCTTATAATTTTAATAAAAATAATTAATTGATTATTTATTTATTTTTTAATTTAATTTGTATAAATGGGCACACTTGAATTTTTTTTGCCCCGAGCCTTAGAAAACCCCAGGACCGGCTCTGGTACAAACAAGAAGTATACAACTGTGCAAGGAAGATCTTGTCATGGTTTCATGCATTTGAGTTGTTTTAAGAAAATCTAATGTTTTTCTCTTATGTGGAGTAACATTTAATTTTATTGATGCGTATGTTTCTCATTTTTTTGGGACATCAGCACTGATTAGATTGTTCTTCGTTCCTTCAGGGTGCATGTGTAGGTAAACTTTCTGTCAAAGGAAAGCTTGAAGATAATAAAGCCACAAAACAGATTGTCGCTCTTCTAAGTGCTCCTTTGGAGAAATATAACGATATAGACACTGCACTGAAACTTTCTAACTATCCTCGTGTATTGGAGTTTCTAGACCAAGGAACAAATAAAGTGATGGCTAATGTTATAATTCAAAGCATCATGAAAACAAGACTTGCATCTCTACTGCGGACAAGGTTGGTCTTACCTTTCATATATTATTCCTTCTTTGAAGTTTACTTCTTAATAATATGATTTCTGGGTTTCTGTAGGTTGAGGCGCTCTTTGAACTAATAAAAGGACTTATTAAAGATTTGGATGAAAATCTTGACGAGGAGGTGATTTGAATCCTTCTCTAGTTATTTATCTTGTTGCTTAGCATTATACATGAAGATTCAAGACTTCTCAGTTGCTTTTGAAGGCTTGGAGTTTCTCAGTTGAATATTTGTATTACCTAAAAGTATATTTTCCCCAATATTTAGTTTGATGAGGAGGATTTCAAGGAGGAGCAGAATTCAGTTGCACGCCTTATTCAGCTGCTATATAATGATGATCTAGAAGAGATGTTAAAGGTAATACTCAAGTTCTTTTTGAGATTTTGAACTTGGTGCTTGATATATATATATATATATATATATATATATATATATATATACACACACACATATATATATATATAGATATATATATGTATATATATGTATGTATGTATGTGTGGGTGGGTGTAGCTACACATACACATCTTTATATTTTAGTGGTTAGGAGCACCTGCTGAGGGTTATTTTGAAAAGTCTAAAACACGTGATATAATGACTTTTTGTAACTAGTAACCAAGTATCCTCGCTCCTTTTCTTTTTCTTATCCTGCCAAGGTTGTTGGTTTACTACTCCCTCCGTCCCCCATGATAAAAGTCCTTTTTACTATTTTGGGTAGTCCCATGTTAAATGTCCATTTTCTTTAATAACCAAACTTTTACACATATTTTCCTATTATACCCGTAGCATTAAATATCTCATACTTTTTTTATTCTAATTCTCTCTCCGTATTTAATGACATTATTATGGGCAATTTTATCATTTTATTCATCTTAATATGCGTGAAAAGTCCACCAGGACTTTTATCCTGGGACGGAGGGAGTATATATTATCTCTACCAACCAACAAGAAGCAATCAACTTAACAACCAGTCGTATATCTGCAAAGCAAAGAACCATGTTTTAAAGTGAAAAATTTTTGGTTGTTGATCTTGAAAGGAGGGAGCACTGTTTGATTTTTGTGCTTGGATAGACAATAGGTCAGTCCAATGGTTCTGGATAAGTTGCTGCGTTGTCTTGATGCAAATTCTGCTTACAGCATTAATGAATGTCAATGCATCGTTTCTCCTGCTTTTATTGATGTTGACTGCTATTATAATGTTGGGTTCCAGATCATATGTACTGTGAGAAAGCACATCTTGACTGGAGGAGCAAAGCGGCTTCCCTTCACTGTCCCTCCCCTTATTTTTAGTTCTCTTAAGGTATGAATTTACTTTTTAGCTTCTGTACATATTGCCGTGTGATCTTTGGACCCAATTGTTTTAAAAAATGTTGTGTAAAGCAGTTTCTACACTATTGGAACTGGTTCAAAGTCATGATAGGCCTATGTTTCTAAGGTCATTTTGACTTCGGTATCGGTTTCGATATAGGTATCGGCGACCGTTAGGTAGTTAGGAGATTCAAAAATAGTAAAAAGTTGTAAAAAAATTCTAAATAATAAAAGCAATAAGAGGAATCAATTAAGTTTAAAAAATACTATTTAGTGCACACAATATTGTCCAAATTATAAAACAGATGTCTCATGAGATATGTTTAATTAGTTTTATATTTGAATAAATAAAGTTGATATTGATGTTGTCTTAGTTCAAATGCTTAAGCACACATGATCTCGTGATAATTTAATAACAATTTAACTTAACTACAACTAAATTTAATGATAATTTAAGTATAATTTAGCTTAATGCATAATTTAACCTAAATAAGTACATTTAAGTGCTATTTTTTTAAGTTGTGCTTAACTTGGAATTATACATATACAATTTAATGATAATTTAAGTATAATTTAACTTAATTAATTATATGTTAAGAACTGTTTTCCCCCATTTTGGCAACACATGAAGCCATTCTAATTATAATGAGGTCCAAATATCTAATCTTATTAACATCAAAATTTAGAACTTCATTTCTATATAGAATAAGATAAAATTTAAATATAGTTACCAAACACTTTGTTTCTCATTTATATTTTCATTTGTGAAAGTAAGTGAAAACATAAACGTATTGAAAAAAGAATTAGGAGTAAAACATAAAAATAAAAATAGTTGCCAAACTATTAAAATATATTATTATTATTATTATTATTATTATTATTATTACTATTTGGTGGCTACTAAATACGCTTGGTGTCCACGCATACTTGACCACTACTCTCAACTAGTAGCCTATATATAATGATTTTGTACTCTTTGCAATAAAATAACAACAATATTTAGTACATCTAGATTAAAGCTAGGTTGATCTTTGCAATCAAATAAAATTCTTTTCTTCACGGGTGTACACATAGTGGCGGTGGACATCGCTTATTTTTATTGTTTGATTTCATTTTAAAGAAAAAATTAGGTTAAAGTTCAGTTTTAGTTCTTTTGTTGGAGCCAGAGTTTGTAGATTTTTTTGTCATGTGTTGCTAAAGTTGGTGCTCTAGTACTCAGCTGCCCAGATTTGAGGTTTCTTTAGAAGATGTAGGTTCCTTGTTGTATGTTGTATATTTTTTCATAACAAGGGTAATATGTTCATAGCAGATAATTTCTCGAGTTGAAATATATAAATGATTGATTAGAAAGTAAGGATTGCATCAGTAGAGATTTCAAGAAGGAATGTGTTATTTGATTTTGTGGGAGGCTTAGAGAGTCCTCCGTTATTTCGAGAAGGTAAGGAGTCATTCGTAATTGTTTTTGAAGGATAGAGAGTCCTTTGTCTTTGGGAGATGAGTATTTTTCGTTATTGCTTTATATATGATATTCTTAGAAAATGGATGTGTGAAGTTATATATTGAGGGTGAGAAATCTAACTTTGGGCGTAAAAAATCAATCTTAAGGGGGCCTCAATTTTTTGTAGTTTGTTCAAGTCATTTATTTTTAGGATTACGTTATTTAAGTTGTAAGTCATGATATAAGACTTCGAACTTGAGGTGGAGTATTAGAGTATATTATTATTAGGCTAGGAGTCCTTCGTAGTTGATTTTGAGTTTTTTATTTTGTTATGTAACAAGTTGTAAGTTGTGAAACAAGACTGAGTATATTATTATTATTAGTTGGTCGCCAAGTATGCTTGGTGTTCACACATACTTGGCCACTACTCAACTAGTAGTCTATATAAGTCTATATAAGGCTTTAGTACTCTTTGTAATAAAATAACAACAATATTTAGTACATCTATTTTATCTCTAACACAAACGAACCCTTGGCAATTCGTTAAACCAATTGCAACTCTTATTACTAAAATTAAGTTCATTCTATCTGAATTTGTTTGCCCTTTTTAAGACCTGAATATTTCAGAATTCTTGTCTATAATGGCAATTTGATAATTGAATTTCACGTCACTTTGACCCCTAAACTTGTATTGGTTGAAGAACTTCAATCTTGGTCCACACTGGATGTTAAAGTGACCACCAACATTGAAGATTTTCTTTTTCAAAGGGCTGGCTCAATCCATCGATCTGATAAGCTCAAGCCTGGAGAGTCATGCTTAAGCTCTCTCTTTAGCCTATATTTACTTTTGGTCAGCGGAAATTAATTGTAATGGTGTTATGTTACATTGATCTCGAGTAATTTACATATACATTAACTATATGTTCTTGTTGTTAAGAGTTGTTGTTGCATTTGAAATGAACTTCCCTCTCAACTCCAAGCAACATACCCCTCCCCCCACCCCAACCCAATGAGAAAGGGGAAAAGGAATTAAAGCTTACAGCATCAGAGTTTTTACTGTTGTAGGAATACATGCTTTAGGTTAAATAAAATTACCATGTATGAGGATTTCATTCAATTGTGATATGCCCATACTTTCTTAGAGTTCTGCCAACTAAGAGCCCCAGCTGCGCTTTCTGTCTTTTCAGGCTAGTATCATAATTGCACAATACTGACAACTTGAATTATCCTCATGCAGTTGGTTAGGCGATTGCAAGGCCAGGATGAAAATGTCAGTGAAGAAGAGGCAGAGACATCAGTGACACCAAAGAAAATATTTCAGATACTGAACCAGGTGGCTCTTATAAATTGAGGATTATGTATGGTGTCTGCTGTGGAAGAGGCATTGTGTTTTGACTGCTATCATGGAATTATTATTTGAGATATTTACTAGAATTTTTTCAGTAACCTAACTCTGATGCACCACTGGTGAATCTTAAATCTATCGGTTGTCTTTTGCTTGACCTCAGCTTTACTGTGATCATTATTGTAAAAATTTGTTTGATTTTTTCCCCTGCTCCTTTTCTATTCCTATTCATGTCAGCTATATGTTCTTCCATCTAACATTCACTAGATCAGGGTCTTTTGTTTGTTCTTGCCATGTTTGAAATAAAGCCTAATATTTTCATGCAGTTATCTACAGTCATTCTTAGTTTATTTGGTAATGCTTATGCAGACAATTGAGGCTCTCTCTATCATTCCCGTTACCTGAACTGGCACTACACGTTTATACCTCCAATGTGCTGAGGTACAAATAACATATTCCCTTTGGAACATTACCATATGCAGAACTTGTGTTCCTACTGACTTACTCTTCCCTTGTTTTGTGAATACCCAGGCTGCCAATGACTGTGATATAGAACCTGTAGCCTATGAATTTTTCACCCAAGCATATATACTATATGAAGAAGAAATTTCGGTAATTGGTTCTGCCCCTGTTCTATCTTTTCCTGAGAAACTAATTAATTCTGTTAGAGCCCTTCACAAGTGTGCAATGAGACGTGTACAGTTATGCTTATCATTTCTCCTTGCTTAATTTTGATAGGATTCCAAAGCTCAGGTGACAGCAATACACCTAATAATAGGTTCTCTGCAAAGGTTGCATGTCTTTGGTGTTGAGAACAGGGATACGTTAACACACAAGGCTACAGGGGTAATATTTGTACCATATTGTATTTTAGAGTTTTTTAGCCTGATTCTCACAGGTTCTGATTTTTAGTTCGTTTCTTTTTGTAGTATTCTGCAAAGCTTTTGAAAAAGCCTGATCAATGTAGAGCTGTTTATGCTTGCTCGCATCTCTTTTGGGTCGATGATCAAGATAACATCAAGGATGGGGAGAGGTGCATCACCATACCTTAAGCATTGTACAAAAGTCCTTTGATTTTGCATCATCACCTGCATGTCATGTGGTTGTTTTAAGCATGGGAAGAATAATTTTATGGAATTAGAGCTGGCTGTTTTTTCCACGAGCCCTACAAGTTTTGTTGGCTGAATCTGGATTTCTGAAATTTTCATGGGTCGTGGATGAAAGATATAATTGTTTGCTGCTTGTTTTTTTCATTTTAGTGATCCTTTTCTATTCCTTTAATTTCTCCTTGATCCAGGGTCATGTTTTGCTTAAAAGCGTGCCTTGAGAATTGCAAATTTGCTGTTCAACAAATGGCTAATGCAACACGAGGTAGCAGTGGATCAGTCATGCTCTTTATTGAGATACTGAACAAGTAAATAATTTTGGTCTTCCTATTCATTTTTTATCTATTCTCAGCTCCATTTTGTCAAACATGGAAAAAGACTTACCTTATTTAATATCAGATATCTCTATTTCTTCGAGAAGGGGAACCCACAGATTACGGTCGCTTCAATTCAAGACCTGATTGAATTGATCACAAATGAAATGCATAGTGATAACATGACACCAGATCCAGCTGCAGATGCTTTCTTTGCCAGTACGATGCGGTATATCCAGTTCCAAAAGGACAAAGGTGGTGCAGTGAGTGAAAAATACTGAGTCCATTAAGGCGTGAAATTTCTAAATGACTGGATCCCTTGAGGAGCATTCTTGGTGTTACAGCCACATACAAGATTTGCTTGTTTGGAGGTTGGGAAGATTAATTTTTGATCATGGATTTCTTAAAATTTAAAGGATTCGAGGGGATGTTATATTCCTAGTTAAGAAAGCTACCATGTGTGCAAGTTCAGTACAGTATCACTCTAGATGGGCGTTCCTACATCTAAGGAAAATTCTGTTTTCTCAAACCACCATCATGCGACTTTGAATTTGACTTCACAAAGTTAACTTTGTTCAGCTTTTGCTCGAACATTGAAAAGTGAATCGTCTGTTTTACTGTGATTTCCCAATGTTGTTTATTTCATTCAGTTACTTTAGCTTGAGGTTTGTTTTATTGCCTTTTACCAGATGAATCTGAAGTTTTTGGTTTGCCAGAGTAATAAGCTTTAGGTTTTATTCAGAGGTATTGCAGTTGTCAATCTTTGCATCAAGAGGTAAGTGTACAACAGTCTGGCATGTAAATTTGTTGAACTACCCAGGAGCTATTCAAGCTTAACCGGATAAGAATTCGGCTCCATAAAGGATTAATTAATGAATTCGACGACTTGTTTTTATTTTTCTATTATTATGTGTATATATACCAAGTATTTTAAACTTTACACCCAAAAGAATAAAATAAAAATGATAATAATCTTTTGACAACAAATTCATCTCAAAAGTTTTAAGTTTTTAAATTGATGCCAAGTTTATACAAGAATCAAATTCTTTATTTGATAATAGAATGGGGTAGTTTTTAAAAAGACATTTAGAGAGGAAAATGATTTTAGTTTTATCCACACCTTTTTTGATCCACACCTTTGACAAAACATTCATATATAATGCATCAGCCCAGTTTCTGCACTTAAATGCTTATTAGCAAAACTAGAAAGGAAAAAAAATACACATTCATTTGCCCAAATCAAACCTTTCTTTCTCCTATAGTAGCAAAAGAGCCTACAAAATCCAGCTTTAGCTTTTTTGCAGTGCAGTAGAAAAAACTCGTTGTAGTTTTATGAAGCTATGCTGTGCATAACAGACGCAGGAAGAATTAAGAGCATGAGAAACAGTTTCTTGACCAACTACAATTTTAGAAAGTGGGGCATTACAAACATCTCCAAGTGTTCAGATTGGAATAAAGTAATTAATATTAAATGCAATAAAGAAAAACTTGTAAACTTGTTTCCTAAGTGGATCTCGGGTCATTTAATATTTGAAACAAATCAAAACCTGGAGGAGAAACTGAGGTGCCCTATAAGGTAGTGTTACTCGAAAAGATTAGAGATCAGAACAATACACGTTCAAGAAAGCCACCTGATTCTTCACAACGATCACTATTAACTTCAAGCAGAGACATTATATCACGACCCTCTAGCTTCCTTCGAGACAAAGGGACAAGATGGCGAAACAACGAGAATGAATGAACAGCCATCTTTCTGATCCTATCCGTGATTACAATATTGAGCAAGCCTTTTGACCCTTCCCCTTCTTTTTCTTTGTCTTGGGAGGCTGGAGCACAACTTTAATGGCAGCATCAAAAACACCCTTTACATTCTACAGAAGGTAAAGGGACTTGTGACAAACCGTTCACAAATGATGAAAACAATTTAATATAACAGAAAAAATTGGACTAATGAATGTCCCTCTAAGGTGTTTGCTTTGCATACCTGCTGTGTTTTTGAACTACATTCAATGTAAGAAGGTGCTCCTATCATCTTCCTTAACTCCTCTCCCTTGAAAACAAATATATAAAATTTAGAATGAGAAGATATTTCTGTTGATCCACCTCTGAATTAAATTCAGAAGCAGTTTTACCTGAGCTGCAGTGATGGGCACAGCACCAGGATGGTCCACAAAGAATTGCTTATCGTCCCGGAGATCTGAATTCATTATCATCAAAAGCCACGGATCTAATTTATAAAGATATGACTGACAGTATATACTACTACTTTATAAAGCTTAAAAAGAAAAGGACAAAATCTAAAAAGACAACTGTAACAAGTATTTCAGAGACATAATAACCCGGGCATTCATTGCTTTCCAATTAAATATGGTTATGTGGGTATACCAACAAAAGAAAAAAAACAACGAGAGCAATAAAGCTACTGATCTGCTGCTTCATGAAATGCTTGTCTTGATTTAATAAGTGTGAGATCAAAGCTCAATATATAGTTGTTTAAACAGAATCAATATGGAAAACAAAAATAATGTTTTACATGCCTCCATAAATTAAAGTTATAACAAATATGCAACAGATGCAAATAACCAATCGAAAAAGAAATTTCGATCAAATATACATAAGAAACGCTCCATAGAGAACGAACAACATTATAAAAATAATGTTGATAGCGATCCTAATGAAAGTGATTGGGCAATTCAAACAACAAAAAACCAAAATAGCAAACTTGAGGACAAGTTGTGGTCTGAAAAAGAAAGATAGCACAAAAGTTACCTCTCGTAATCAGAACTAGACTACTAGTGATGAGACATCCGCATTGCACGCGGTTTAGAAAGGTTATTAGAAATTTTTTTGTTTGTTTTATTAAAGGGGATTGAAATCATAAAACAGAGAGGAATGTCTACAAAAGATGTTTCTATTTTTCCCTCTGTCTAACTTTACTTGCCCTAGTTTGAAAATACACGCTTATTCAAAAAAAAAATTATCTCCAAATTATCCATATTAACTACACTATTATCATCTTGTTTGTTTTAATTAATTTCCTAACTATTTCTTGGAATAATAAAATAGAGAGAGAGAGAGGGGGAAAAGGGTGTAGTTTTACTTCAATGTCCAAATTAATCACAACACATTTTCCAATGTATGTCATGTTATTTTCAATGAAATTTTTAATAAAATTAAATGTGTAGAATTGGAAATGAAGATCAAAAATAGTATTAAAATAGAAAGAGGACAAATAGATTTGGACAAACTAAAAAAAAATTAAGACAAGTAAACTTGGACGGATTTGTAATATGTATTCAAGGAAAACAAAATAAATAAATACCACTTCATGTATATTTATTTTTTCCTTTGGAAACAATTGCAATAACCAAATACCACCCAAATAGCAATACATAAAGCTTTTTGAAGAAATTCTCCAAAACTCAGCTCAGATTAACCTCATATTTTTATAAAATAGTAATAGTAAAACAAAAGGTATTTGTTAGACTAAATGCCCCATGATTTTGGTTCTGAAAGTTGATGGATTCACAAGGGCATATAAACTCTCCAACAACATCAGTTACTACTTAGTTATGCTTGCAGGTTGTTTTCTGACTGTTGTCTATATCTAAAGTGCAACAATGGGAGAATAAGAATTGAGTTTAAATGAAACTGCGAGATCTACAATGAGCACATGTCTCATTTGGACAACGCATGTCTCACCTATAATAAGATATTCATATATCACAACTCTAACCAAAATGCAAATATTTCTTGGGTAATCTAGCAAGCACTTAAAATGTTATTTATGGAACTGTGCATAGTCCGTAATGAATTCTGATGAGAAAGAAACATAATTTCTGAAAGAAAAAAAAACCTTCATATACTTCATCGTCCAAATTAAGAAAGCAGATTCATCCCTTTTCCCATCACTACCCCAAACAAAAACAGAGGAAGGTAAGACAGTTTTTGGTTACGTATGATGAAGTCCACCATGAAATAAGGGATCTCAGTGAGACGAGAAAAACTCACCAAGTTTAGTTCCCACAAGAACTATTGGGACGCCAGGGCATAATGCTTCAACTCAGGAATCCACTGAAAATGGCGCCATGAAAAGTTAGGGGAAAGAAAAACAAGAGTCGTCACTTATATAAAGTGATGATCAATGCCACATGATGAAAAAAAATTAACTCAACGCAAAAAACAGAGAAAAACTAGTGCAAAAATTTAATAAAAAACCAGTAAAGTCTTACCTTTTTTGAAACGTTTTCATAGCTAGCCTTGCTAATGAGAGAAAATGCCAAAATAAAAACATCTGCCCCACGATAACTCAAAGGTCTTAACCTATTGTAATCCTCCTGTCCTGTTTCACAAAATAAGTATTTGAGGCCCACTAAACCATAGCTAGATGTATGTCTAAATGTAACATATAACATCAAGAATGCAAGGACATTTCAAAAATTTTACCAGCAGTGTCCCATAAGCCTAAGTTAACAGTGGCTCCATTGACGACCACATTTGCGCTGAAATTGTCAAACACTGTTGGCACATAGTCCTGTTTTGCAAAGATTAAAATTGTAGTCCAAAAGCAAAAGATTATGAATAGCACTGAGATACAAGGGAACCATTTTCAAGTAAGGTAAGATTGTGCGCCAAATTAGTGTCCATAAAACAATATCCAAATGAAAATTTAATACACTAGTAACCTCAAATAGACCAAACAAGGAAAGATAAGTTGAAATTAAATTAACCATTACATTCATCAAATTTACAAGTAAAATTCTTAGAGTGCATATTTCCGAATCCCATATCCCATATCCCAAAATCCAAATCTTCATATGCTTGTACATGTATATAAAAAAGAAGTAGATAACAATCAATAGAAATCCTCCATGAATTCTTTTTTACTTAATGATTTTTTTTTTTTTTTTACAACCATACCCACAAACACAAAATTATATTCAGAAAATGCAGAGAATCATCAAACAAATTGATAAAGGTGAAATTAATTACAAAATTAAATCAATCAACCAATCAATGTAGCTAAAAAAATGCATAAAGTTCAAATATAAAAGCATTTTGCAATTGAAGCCAAAAATAAAAGAAAAATGCAGATCCTTTTTTTGGTTTTCCTTTAACTCAAGCAATCATTACCATAATGAAATGACAGTTAGATAATGCTATAAAAACAATATTGATTCAAAAATTTCTGAAATCTGTACACGTATATATGTGTGTGGGTGGGAAAAGTGTGTGAGACAGCTAGTTGGCTAGCTGTGGGAGTCCCAAAACTATGGAGTTGTTAGAATTGACATTAATGAAATTGGTTAAGTACCCAAAAACAGCAACCACAGCAAAGTTATAGATATCTTCTTTTAATTTTCTCTTGGAGTGGTAAGCATGAAACTATGTTAAAACATATAATAACAATTTTTGGATTAATTCCAAAACAAGCTGAGCATAAAAGCAATTGGCTTTTGATAATATTGGTAAGAATATGAAAAAATGAAGAAGTTGATTAGTTTAGAACCCTAAATAGAGAGAGAGACAGACCGACCGGGGAAGGTGTTGCTGGTGTAAGAAATCAACAAACAAGTTTTTCCGACAGCGCCATCGCCGACCGTGACACACTTTATGAACCTCAAGCGCTCATTTTATAAATATGTAGATTTGAAGATCCTCTTGCGCTCAGATCTTCTTCGGAAGACCTGATTTATGATCGTTTACCAATTTCTTTCAATTGGACATAGCCGTGAAATGCGAGAGCATGAGGAAGAAGGAGTAGGTTGGATAGAAACCCTAGGCCCAGTAATTCGAGAAATGAAAAGTGAGAGAAGAATTCGTGAGATTAAATGTGAGAACAGACAATAAGGGAGAAGAGAATGAATGAATTGGGGGATCAAGATCTAGAGAGAGAAAGAGAGATACAGAGAGAGAATTATATGTATGTATGTATGTATGTATGTATAGGTTGAACGTAGGGTACCCTTTGTAGCCGGGAAACAATGCCGTTGAAGCGTTCGCTGAGGATGCCCAAACCAACAAACCTCTTTTTTTCTCTCTCTCTCTACTTTCTTCTGCCAACGAAACCGTATAGGCAGGCCAACTCCTTCTAACGCTTTTGACGTATACGTGGGCCTATTTCTATTTTGTCAGTTGTTCAATGGAGTCAGTGAGGGTTGGAAAGGAGTCCAAATCATCCAACGGTGGGCTGGCCCACCAATTTCCAGGCTCGTGAATGACGGGATCAGGTCAGCTACCGATTTTGGTTTGGTGGTGAAGTCCGTCCAACTCCTCTCTCTCTCTCTCAAATGGAAAGGAAAGGAAAGGAAACATAATTAGTGCAGTAGAAAAAAAGCACGTGAAAAAGAAAATAAAATATGGTAGAAGACACACTCGCATGTAGGGGTGAAGCGTATTAGTGCGGCTTGGCCACGGTTTAAATCCAATCGCACCAAACCTTGCTTGAGTCTTGGTTTGAAAATTAAAATCGCACCAAACCGCCATGATTGATGCAGTCTTTGTTTTAATGGGTGCGATTTACATTAAAAACCAATTGAAACAACAAAAAAAAGTCTAAACCTTCAATAAAATTTAACATAAAACTTACATCGAAAGAATTAACTTAGTAATGAGTCGTGAATGAAAATTATATCAAGATGCTTTAAAACTAAAATATCGCGCTTATATAAAACAACAGAGACCATATATTCGATAACAAACAAAGAATGTTTATCTAGTTCCCAAAATTAAAAAGTATATCTTGGAGATAGAATGAAATATATTGCAGGAGGACTAAAAATAATCTATTAGATTATTACAATTATAGCGATTGACATTAACCAATGCATCAAAAGCTCGAGCCCCTCAATATAAGCCCCAATAACGCATCAAACAAATTCAAATTCCAAAATCCAATTGCTTAATTTTTGACTCTATAACCTCTAACATCTTCTTTCAATTGGTGAAAAATGACAATACAAGACGGGGTTTCTCTCGAAATGTTCAAGTGAAAAGTAACTTTAAATTTACTAGAGATAATACATACATACACACACATGGTGCGGTTTCGGTTTTATGCGTGCGATTTTGGCTAGTAACCAAACCGGAACCGTAAATTTGGTTATTCAACTCACCTAAAACTGTCACATAAAACCGTCACGTTGATGCGGTTCGTGCAATTTTTGGTGCGATTTCAGTTCCAATTTGATTATTTGTTCAGCCCTACTCGTATGATCATTCATTCACTCACATGTATGTCTGATGATTGGAGTGTATTATTATTATTATTATTTCTTTTAGAAAAATTGTTATTGTTGCTCATACCATTCTTTAATCTACTTTTCCTTTACGAGTTATTACATGGGTGATGGGTCATTGGCTTGGCTTGGCTGCCGTTTTGTTTTTATTACTGTTAAAAAAAAAAAAATAAATGCAACCACACACCATAAAATAATAATAATATTTACTAAAAAAAAAAAAACAGCAGAGACCTCTTTTATTGCAGCTTCTCTCTCATCCATCCGCATTAGCTACAAAAAGTAAAATCTTATTGAGCAGGGCAGGGCTCACTAATAGTAAGGTTTGTACAATTAATTATGGTAAAAACTTGTTATAACAAATTTTCAATAGTACAAAAGATCTGGGAGGGAACAACATCATCCGGACCCGACCCGGGATCAGGATCAGGATCAGGATCAGGATTTGCAAAATGCATGGAGTGTTTCCTCCAGTGCCTTCCTGTCATAGTCTCCTGTAAAACACAATTTCCCAATGGACCTTTCAGAAGGATGAGCCTTAACAAGCCATCTGCCACCTTTTTATCAACCTGCCATCAACAAACAACTCTGATTCAGTAAATCAACACTTCTTTTCCTTTTCCTTTAATTTTATCACTAAATGAATACTAATGACATTTTATTATATGCTAACTAACTGCTATGCAACTACCAAATTCAAAACCAATTTGCATATCTTCACTCTTACCGCCATGACAGACTTGAACATCTCCACAGTCACAGTTTCAGGAGGGAAGTGGGTAGCTTAGCCTGTTCTAAGATCTTGTTAGCTCGTTGCACTAATGAATCGTCAATCCAACCAAGACGGTATGACATGTCAACAGCCATAACCTGAAGGGAAAAAAGAAAACCATCTTCAGCATGAACAAGTTGCATAGAAACCTCGGCATCTCCCTACCCCTCCCTCCTACTACCAGGAGGGAGTTGGCAGGTAAAAGAGAACAAGTAGCAGACACAGTACCGTGCCAGCTGCAACAGCTTCCCCATGAAGCCACTGCCCGTAGCCACATCCAGTTTCTATTGCCTGCAAATAACATTGAATGAACAAAAGTTGAGTTTTCGCAAAACATTCTATTGTAATCATGGATCAACAAGGCAAGGCCGTGTAAGATAGAGAGACCTCAGAATCAATAATAATTAGCAAAGGAAGTGTACAATTCTATGTTCTAAAGAAAGGTCTATATTTCCTAGCTAATCTCCATATGAACATAACTCTGACTAGTCTCTCCTTTACTTTTACCTTTTTGGATATCTGACTAGTCTCTGATGTCTTAAAATGATTACTTGGAGAAGGGCAAAGAAAACATTTAATATTTCTAACAGTGCCTTTACCAAGGGCAATTAAATGATTAGTGCAGTTAATGACGTCATTTGCATACCAAAATTTATTAAATACTACAAAGTTTATTCAATAAGAACCTCAGGAAAATTTAATCTCATGTTTCAAGTGTTAAATGCTTTTTTCATCATTGTACTTGAGGTCAACTTACAAACGACTAACTAAACCTTTTTTTTTACGGTCAACTCACTAAACTTTAATTTTCTTACAAAACGTCCGTTAAGTCTTTTGACTATATACGGAAAGGAAAACAAGCTGTAAACGTGTAAAAATTTTCTTATGTGGCACGGATCATCCCATGTAGCCTTCATTATGTGGATATGAACAATTTAATCCACCATGAAAGTCTAAAAATATGGACAAGGTCAATTTCTGGTCAAGAAAGAAAAAGATCATTTGCACCGGAAAAACCATCTCTTTCAGCCCTTTGCTCCACCATTACCACCATCACAAATCCAGATATGTTACAACCGACTATCTCTCACCAAACAACTTTCCGTTAGTAAAAATCAGTATCCTCGAAGAATTTCTCACAATAATATCGAGATGGGTTGGGTTCTAGAAGCGATAACATTGTGGATCGGCGTCGAGAAGCTCTAACACTTCATCTTCTTCAGTTGCAGTTAAGTTAAGTGTCGTAGCAACCCATCAAAATAGAAGCCATCACTAATTACCGCAACTCATCTTTTTAATTATATCTGGTGTGTCGCGCGCTAGATTTGTTGTCCCACTATCTAGTTTGTAAATATTCAATGATCCACCAAACTCTTGTCTCCTTCGTATTTTGCCATGGATCTGGGCAGCACCATGGAGGCTCGATGGGCGATGAACTGGACATGGATTTCCATCTATTTTACTAGATGATCCGTTGTGTTTGGAAAGGATATGGTGATGGAGCTTCCATCTTTATTTGCTTATTTGTTTGAAAATGATTTGTTTATGGGTAGTTGATTTAATGAATTCATTATATAATAATTTTAGTTTTTAAATTTTAAAATAATAATTAATCTTTAGAATTATTAGATTCATTATTATATGGGCGATGAACTGGACATGGATATGGTTTGAAGGTTCCATCCATTTTACTAGATGATCCGTTGTGTTTGGAAAGGATATGGTGATGGAGCTTCCATCTTTAATTGTTTATTTGTTTAAAATGATTTGTTTATGGGATAATTGATTTAATGAATTCATTATATAATAATTTTAGTTTTAAATTTTAAAATAATAATTAATCTTTACAATTATTAGATTCATTATATAATAATAATTTTAGGTTCTAAAATTTAAAATAAAAACAATTTCCTTTTCCTAAATTTCCTGATTTATTTTAATTTTTATACTATCAACCCCTAAATTTCCTTCATTTTCATTTAAGAATGGCCACATCGAAGTGAGCACCATGTCACCACTGCCACATCATTACTCTGTTAGTCAATTAACGGTCTAGACGATTTTTTCAAATTTTATAAGAAAACTAAAGTTCAATGAGTTGATTGTAAGGGGAAAAAAATAGTTAGTCGTTTGTAAATTGACCTAAAGTAAAAAAGCATTTAACCCCTTCTTTCAAGTATGCAACTAATACATCAAGAAAACATGAGCTGAATTAAGATCGTCCCCTATATTATAAGGAAAGACCCGCTTAACAAGTGATAAAGTTTGAGATTTCAACAAAATTAAGGACAATAACCAATGGAAGAAAGCAAGATGGAAACAGTTATAGTGATGCCAAAAAAAAAATATAAAGAGTTGGTTCCAAAGGGGAATAAAATACTTGTCAGACCAAGCACAACTAGTAATATGTTGGTTCTTCAATTGAAAAGCGAAGGCTGAAGCTTTCATAAAATTTTAACTTTTAATGGCTAACCCGATAGAGCTAAGAATCCTAAGATGCCAGGCTAGTTTACACAGCATAATAATGTAATCTCATTATTATAAGGTTATGTTCAAGCGCTTATACTTCCACATTTCTTCAATTACATACATCACCACATTTCAAGGTACTGACAACCTTTATGTGATAATGAAGTTGATGCAAGCTTGAATGCTTCAACAAATCCTCATAAACGATAAATTTTAATATAATACATACCAACCAAGGAAGTTTTCAATTGCAAAATCAAAACTTACATGGCCAAAAGTATGACCCAAGTTCAATGTTGCTCTCAGTCCACTTTCCTTCTCATCTAGGGATACAACCACAGCCTTGTTCTCACATGAACGCTTGATAGCATAAGCCAGTGCACTGGGGTCCCTGCAAAACAGTATCCCTTAGATTCATGGGTTAAATTTCTTCAGATAATTATAGTAACATTAACAATAAGGAATTATTAATAATTCATTGGTCCGTTCATGTCATCAATGTCATACAGGGTTAATAAGTGAAAATGATCCTCGACAAATTCTTAATGCCTAAAGTGGTATTATAAGTTTGGGGATGGTAAAGACATTTCACTTAACATCTTGTAGGTGATATCGTTGAGTTTCAGAAGAATGACTTCTAATAAAAAAACAGAGAATCATACAAAAGTTATGAGATCGTACAAACAACTTTCACAAATAAGAATTCAGAAATGAAGTATTTCCATCTGAAAGTAATGGATAACAAAATTAAAATTAGTTCACCTTGCCATTAAAGCTTGCATGTTACTCTCTTGCCACTCAAAAAATTCAGCATCTCTAATAAGGCCATATTTTATGACCTCTGCAAACCCTGAACTCTGGTAATGTGTTCAATGTGTCTAATTCTCTCTCTGGTAATGTGTTCAATGTGTCTGTATCAATTAAAACACACTGTGGTTGGTAGAATGCACCAATCAAATTCTTCCCAAGCCGGTGGTTAATTCCAGTTTTACCCCCAACTGAAGAATCCACCTGATAGATGAAAGCAAGTAAACAAAAATATTAATTTTCAAATGCCGTACGAAACAAAAAGCGGAAGTGAATGGAAGTATCTACACGCTATAGCAGACCTGTGCCATAACAGTTGTCGGGATCTGAATGAAATTAACGCCACGGAGGAAGGATGCAGCAGCATACCCACACATATCGCCAATAACACCACCTCCGAGGGCAACAAATGTACAACGTCGATCTAACCGTGACTCGATTGCCTTGTCGAATACTTTCATTAGTGTATCCTATCAGGCCAAAAAATAGTATGAAATTCATATTAGGCACTACCGATTGATATATGTAAGAAATGAGTGCTTTAGAAGAAAATGAAGGTACTTACCATGTTCTTATATTGTTCTCCATCTGGTAGAATCACACTTTCAACTGAAACATTAGGATTTCCAACTGTTAAAGCGCTAACGACTTTATCGAGATAGAGTGGTGCAATTGTCGTGTTAGTGACCACAAGAACTCTCTTTCCATGAACATGCCTACAAAATATCAATGCATAAAAAAGAATTAAAAAGTAGACAAAAACAACAAAGAAAATCGTTTTTTACTTAGCAGTTTAGATTCCAAAGCATTTGTAAGATTCTCAATAAAAACATGCCAAAGGAAAAGGATATTTTATTTCTTATATTCTGACAAGTAAAAAAGACAAACTTGACAACCTAATACTTTCAGCTTCAGAAAGTATACAGTATTCATGCACACAAATATATGATTATATGTACAGTAACTACAATCACAACCAACAGGATGTTCTGCTGTTAAGTGATCAATATAGCTACTTGGGAAATTAACGGTATAAATAACCCCCAAAAAATGACATAAGGAATTCAAATTTAGATAATCAGATTTGTATAATGAAATAACAGATACTTTTACCATAAAGGAGATTTTGATAGAAAGATGTGTAGAACACCAATATCCTTCAGCACCTTGGACCATGGTTATTGCTGAGTTCTAAATATTTCACCGTTTCTTCCTTGCCAGATTCTAATATTAAATGGCAATATGGCATAGTTAAACTCCAACAGACCAAAGCAAACTTATTTATTATGGCTTTCCATACTCCAAAGACAGTAAATAACTGAAGTCGCAGTATGTTTTGGTTTTTGAGTGTTTATGTAGTTACATTTCTTGTTTTAATTTTTGTTTAGTTCAGGATATCTATATTTTATCTCCTTATGTGGTACATTTTCTAAAATTTCTTGCTCTTACTTCCCTAGCTATGGCAAACTGATGAGTATCTATCTAAAATCTCTCCCTAGCTATGATAACTCTTATGAGACTAATTATTCTTCCTAGTTTTACCTTATGAACATTTAATTAGAGCTCATGTTATAAGGAACTTCATAGATAGATTATGACTTAGCATTGTCTTTCATTACTAGGGAAACAAAACAAGTAGAAAGCGAGATTGAAATACAAAACAAGGAGCAAATGATCTCCTACCACAGAAAGATATACGCGTAACTAGTAACGTAAACATTCAAGATTACAGAGGAAGGAAAACAAACAAATAGAACTATGGATCACTGAAAAAACCTCAATTAACTTTAGTAATACCATAGGGGTGTCAGGATATTTATTCACAGGGATAAAAATCAAATGGTGGTACCTCTGAAGAAGATCGGGTTGATCGAGAAGGCCGGATCCAATATAAATCGGGTAGCTCCGGTTGCCCAAATCAACCTCTACGATAGTAGGAACAGTTGAACTCGTTTTACTAGAGGATTGATCCATCACTTGAGTGGCCGAACTCGCACATACCCTCAATCGCACTCGGCTGGAATCAACTCGACAATTGGGAGCTATAGAAAGAGACAACCGGAGAGTGAGAGAGTCGGAGCTCCGGCACCGGAGGGAGTAATCGACTTGGGAGAATGAAGAGTTGAGTTGTTGGCGGTGATGGTGAGTGGGAAGAGAGAGGGCTTGGTTTAGGTAGGGGGAGAAAGAGGAAGAGGCGGCCATAGGATTTAATTAGTTAGAGAGAGAAAGTCTGGTTTGGCGATGAAGAATGGGATTAGCTCTTTAGCTTTAACATGGCGTTGAGTTTAGTTGGTGGGCATGGGAAGAAGGGAGTCTTGACTCTTGAGAGAGGTAGGTGTAGGTGTAGGTGTAGGTGAACGGAGGACCGATTGAATGATTCTAATTCTCTGTTTGCCAAATTTTCAAACAGGCCAATCCCAAATTGATTGTCACGTGTTTAAATGATCAAATCATTTAGTGAGCCAATCATGCCCTTAAGGGTCCTGTTCGCCAATAACTTATATTTAAAATAATTTATAAGTTATTTTAATTTTAATTTATGTCTTATGAGTAAAAGAATTTGAAATTAGTTTGACATGTAAGTTAAAAATTATATTAACAAAAACTGTGAAGGTGCGAGAATGATAATAACTTGTAAATTACAATAAATTGTAAAAAATATTAAACTATTATATATACATATATACGGTCCGGATCTTAAGTTTACTCTTTATCTAATATTTTCTTTAGCGACGAAACGGACGATGATTCGGTTCGTCGTTATAGGTTTGGTCCGTCACTATATGTTGTTGTTTTGCTAAAAATTAAGATTTATGGTTACATATATAGCGGCCAGATAGAATTAATCGTTCATTCGTCCGTCGTTAAATTATATGAGGTATGTTAGATAAGATAAGGTAGTTTAAGATCCGAACAGTAAAGTGTGTGTATATATATATATATATATGTGTGTGTGTGTGTGTGTGTGTGTGTGTGTGTGTGACCGATCCATAGTTAACGTCAAATTAAGTTTATCCTTACAACAGATCGTGAGCGTCCATCCGATGATCCAATGGTTTAATAGAGCTTTCGTCTGTAGTTTAGTTTTCAGTATTTCTTAGTTTAATACTGCGAACAGGACAAATGTCCAAAACACCCCTCCTTGTAGAAGTATATGTCCGCAATATTAAATTGTGAACGCTAAATATTTATAGCTCGTAAAACGACGTCGTTTGTCAACTGAGAAAGTGAGAAGTCTCGTCTGTAATTTAATATTGCGGACGCTTGGTCTATCCAAACAACACCGTTCGGCAATAGACAGTAATCGAGAAACTGAGAAGTCTCGTCCGCAGTTTAATACTACAGACGCTAGATATCCTAAATATTAGTACTACAAACTTTATAGTTCAAAACGTGACTTTTAGATCTCATGTAGAAGAGTTCGAATTAAGCCTCAAGAGTTTTCTATTTCCTCTTCCATAGTCTTATTCTTACTAATTATTGTTATATGTGTTAATGAGAAAAACTTGTGGTTAACAATTGGAAGGATATATATATCACATTATATTGTTCAACCCATCGATCTTGGTTTTTTCTTCCTCTTCTACCAACAATAATCGGCGAGAAATCGATCATTTATCGACGAGATTATCGGCGGTGGCGTAAAAACCCAAGTCCGGAAGAAGCGAGGCGGAAACATGGGTCGAAGAGAGACGAACTCTCATCGACCTCCGTAAAAAATCGACTCTCTCTTGACACTTGAAATCCAACAAGCACACAATGGACCAGTTACGCCAAAATGAGGAAAAAGGGTTCGATCGTTCATGACTATGTGCATTGACAAGTGGAGGAATTTGTTGAAGGAGTTCAAAAAATATAAACAACGACTGTGATGATCCCAAGATGTCTTATTACAAGGAAATTGAGGAGATTCTTAGGAACGGAAGCAAAACAACCCATCTCCTGCAATTCTCTGATAAAGGTAAGCCATGTATTTGGTTAATTTATTGGAAATTGAAAGTTTACATAATGTTTGTTATTATGAAATTGATGTGCTTGGTCGGGAAACTATGTGTTGTCAACGACTTCTATGAATTTTTTTGCCTAGAACCATGCCTAAACTTCTATGAATTACGAAATTATAAGCTATGCCCTTACATAGTTTGAAAATTTGTCCCAATTAAACCGACATGTGTAAAATTGAAAATTATTAGGGACTTGATTAGTTTAATATTTATAGATTTTTGTAGAACCATTATTAAACTTTTATGAATTCTAAAATTATAGGCTATTGAATATGAAAATGCTTAAAAATTATGATTAAAAAAAAGAGAACTCTGCACATTGTTGCCTCGAAAATTATTAGGACTAGGTATTATTTATATCACCATGGCCTTAGAACCATAAATGGTTTGTTTGGTTTAAAATTATAGGGTCCCCTTAAGCCTCATCCTATGTCTCCTCCCCCAAATAAATTTGGAAAGGGAGGCTCCACAATTTTTTTACCATATTAGGACTAGGTATATATTTATAATGGCAATGTGTTATGATGTAACCCAAGTTGGTTAGTTAAATCAAGCGGAGTTTAAAATCAATTTTATGAAGTTTGAATTAAATTGGATTCCGATCTCTTAGTGGTGAAATTTGAGCACGAGGCTGTAATATTTTCCGTCTTTCCAATTATTGATTCTGATGACTCGGTGAGTGACCTTGATTTGCTTTGTTGTTACTTGATCGGCACTTTGTCCCAATTAGTTGTGGACTAAAACTAAACCTTATTTGAGGACTATTCTTTAACGAAAACATCATGTTTAAAACAAATTTAATATAATTAAAACCGCTCATATAGGTAACGATGCATAATTATATATGCGCGCTCAAGTGAGCTCTTTGCATTGACGAATTATTGGTGAAGTTAAGCCATTTAAGCTGGGTTTTGCATCACTTGATAAAAGCGAATCTTATATCTAGATTTTGTGTATTACGTAAAAGCCGTTTACATTATTTGGATGAGAATGGTTGAGGAATGTAACATAAATATGGGTGTCGTATGTGTGACTAAAATGTGTGGCATTTGGAGTTGTGTTTTATAATCGGGAGTTGTTGGAATGTCATGTGTTCTCACTCCATATCTCCAAACATAAGTGGGGTTATGTTTTGGGGGATATATGCCATGAGATGTGCCTCTCTCTTCTTTTCTCCCATTCCCATTTCTTTAATTATTATTATAATTATTATTTTCATTTTTCTTTCTTCTTTGACTCAAAACATGGAAGGGGTGGAGAGAATCGTGATGCAGAGAAAAAAATTTGCTCGAAAGAGAAGCAACACAAGTGATTTGAGTCTTTTAAAAGAGAGAAAAAAGCAAAAAGTGTATATATTTTATTTTTATCTTGCTATTCTCCAACCCCTACCCTCGTATATATAATATATATTGGTAAAAGGTCTATTACTTTTAAATGCATATATTACATATTCAAATCCATCATCAACAATTTATTTAAAAATTGATCATTACAAAAATTTTAAAATTCATACCTAAATTTTGCGTAAATTTCTCTAATTACACTCTTAGCCTTCTTTTTTTTTTAATAAGTTCTCTTTAGCCATTTAATCATGTTTAACACAAAATTAATATATTACTATTCTTTATATATAATTAATTATATTAATGATGGTTATTGCACAAGTATTATATGGGTAGATTATGTGAAATAAATATAAGATTTAGAAATTAAATAAAAATTGATATTAAAAATAACAAAATAGTAATATATCTAAAGTTCGTAGTAAGTATATATATATAGACAAAAATCAAGAAATTGATTTATGGAGAAAATAAATAATTAAGTTGAAATGTATATTAAAATTTTACTATATTATCGTAATTTAATTAAGAAATTGATTTAAAGAAAGTGCATAACTAGATTTTGAGTAGAATTAAAATCAAATTTGTACTTTTATATATATATGTAATTATGATATTTGTAGATAAAAATTAAATTGGATGAAGGTTTTTTTTTAGCTATCAAAAATAATTATACTTGTATTTTGTAAGTCAAATAAAATATTTTACCACATCAAGCAATATTTTACCACCATGCAATATTTTACCACATTTTTTTTTTTCTTATTAGTATCTTTGATGAAAGTAGTCTATCTGGGAGCGTAAGCAAAAAGCACATTTCTCCATAGCTTTTACATTTTATTTCCTTATTTCTTGATATCTCCCTTATTCCTAATTTGTAATTTGTCTTTAATTCCTAATTTGTCATTATTTTTATGTTATCAAGTTAGGCAACACACTATCACTATTAAACTTTTAGCAAATATTAGGAAAAACTTGAAACATAAAATTATCCTTAAAAGTTATCGTTTTAATTATGTAACTAAAAAGGAGTGAATTAAATAAATTTGCATCAATTTGAAAATTTAATACATCATCATTTGACTACAAAAATAAATTATATCTCTAATTTTAAAGCAGATGAAGTATATAAAAAAATAGGCGAGAAATGCGAGTAGTATTAAGGTAGAGTTACATAATGATTTATAAAAATATTATTAACAAACGGAGGAGTATTATAATGAAGAAGTAGCTCAACCCCTAAAATTTTTAAAGAAAAGTAGATGAAATTGAAACAATTAAGATTATTATTCTCAAAAATAAAGGAATTATTTATTTTGGAAACAAGACAAGACACACACATACTATAATACTCCTTTTTGCCACCTTATTGCCATATATATTTTTTCAACATATCTTATTCTTTATCTTACTTAGGATGTCGTTAGGTAGTATTCTTAGATCTATCTTTTTGGGACCAATTGTGGAGAGGTTGAGTAAGTCAATTGACATGTAGGAGAGCGTTTTTCTCCTTTGGTTGGCGTATTGCTTTGATTAAGCATGTCTCTCTAGCATCCCAATTTATTATTTGTCCTTTTTTCAGGTTAGCGGTCAATGTGGTTTATTTTGTAGAGAACTTTGTGTGTCATTTTGTGGTAAGGGAATGAGGTAGGGAATGGTGAATGGTCATTTGATCTCATGGAAGAAGGTTTGCAGGCCTATTATTAATGGGGGATTGAGGCTTGGTAAGTTGGTGTCTAAGAACATTTCGCTTGCAGTGAAATGGTTCTGACAATTTCCTTTGGAATCTGATTCATTATGGAATAAGGTGATTAAAAAGCTGGCCATTTTAAAAATCTGATTCATTGGGGATGGTCCTTCATTTGGTTTCTAGAGGATACTTGGATAGGTGATGTTACTTCCTTTCCAGTCAGTCCTCTATCATTATTAACCATCTTTGTTTAATAATGCATCCATTTTAGCTTGATCTCGATTCTCCAATAATTATGATGAAAATTCATTTCATTTGAAGCGAGTTCATAAAATTCCTTCTATTGTTACATTTAGATGCTTTAATAAGAAAAGTTAACTTGGAACTGAAGAAAGTCCATGGTCTTAAAACATACTTTTGGGTTTTTGTGGTTGGGTGAAGTTTAGGAGTTTTACGAGAAGAAATAGAAAATGAAATTTGATTTCCATGATTTGGGTTTATTGTATATTAAAGTGTTTTAAGAGGTAAATTAGAGGAGGTACTATTTTCTCAGTAAAAAGGCTATGATCTTGAAGTTGAGTTATTTTTGCAATGATTTGGGTTAATTGTGATTTTGCAATGTATCAACAGGTAAAATAGTGGGAGGTTTTGTTTAATCTATTTTAACTATGCACAAAAAATCTTTTGTGCATCTATGGGCATCTCTTCTTAGAGATGTTTATAACATAAATTATATACAAAAATTATCATAAACACTATAAAAAAGGAGAAAGTAAAAATTGGGCATGTGTGTGTGTGTGTGTGATTGTACTTGCGGTGGCTCGATTAACACATTATTCATTTATAATTAGCCATGTTATGAATTCATTTTTACTTTGCATCGAAATATTGGTAAATGAATTTGATCTAATAGCTTTAAAGTAAACCAAGCTTTTATTAACCACACTTTTGATTGGAGATGATAGAACTCTAATGAGGTTTTTGTGGTTAATTAACAATCTCGGGGAGGTTACCCTTTGTTAGTTCATCGTCAAATTATATTGTGGTCTAAAAGGATCAAGTCGAAAGGATATTTCTACTACTAGCAATATAAAACCCTTATTACGTAAAATGGCGGTATAGTCGATGTCGGTGATAGCCATTAGATACAACAACAGAGAGGAGGTTTTCTTTTTAAAGGTGGGTTTTCCATATCATCTTACATTTTCTTTTTAAAGTTGGGTTTTCCATAGAATTTAATTTTATAGTTCGGACATTTTAAGTTCAAGATAAAACATCCACTCTGATAGAATCCTTATTGTAACTAAAGCGTAAAGCACATAGGTATTATTTATATATATCTTTGGAACTTTAAAGTTCGGACATTTTAAGTTCAAGATAAGACATCCACTCGATAGAATCCTTATTGTAACTAAAAGCGTAAGCACATAGGTATTAGTATATATTTTCTAAAAAGAAAACAAAATTTGAATAAGGTTTCTAAAAGTCAATCAAACTTAAACAAAAGACCAAAAAGTTATTGAGACTTTGTAATCAAAATTTACCCATACAAACCACTTAAATTATAAGGTAAAATCTTCTGAGAAAACTGTAGAAGCGATTGAAGTGGCTAAAGTAAAAAGTGCAAGGTGCTTAATTTGAATGGACACCCAAGAAAACTAACCTCCGGTTGGTCGCGAGCCTTCTTTGAACTTCCATTTGAACTTCATGAAAGCCTCGATGCGTGTGGTAGCCATTGCTCAAAATATGTAAAGCAGATAAAATTATTACTCAAGAAAGCTAGATGACCCTTTCTGATAGAAAGTTTAAAAGATATTTGAATGGGTCTTTCTTTTTGTTCAGATATTGTGTTTGCATTTGTATTCTAGGGTCTCTGAGTGATTTGTGGTTATTGTTTTGACTAGCTCATCGATAAAAATCCTAACCTGTACCAAGTGGAATTTGTCTGAGACACCACATGTTTGTTAAAAGTCCCAGTGGATTTGTTTTGGCTAAAAAGAAATTCTAGAGGAATTAAAGTTGGGGTTATATATGTACATCCTATATATATGAGGAGAGGTGTTTTGACATATTAAATGGAAACAAAAACAAATTTTTGAGCTAAAACCGGAAGAGGATTTTATATATGTCAAGCGATCTTTGGCCACTATTTTGAGTAGCTAGAAAATCTAAAATAAAGTGGTTATACCTTTTAATTACTGATCTTACATATGATATACAACATATATAAAGTTTGTTGCAATTTGGTATATGAACTAAATTAAACAAGACCTCAAAGTGACCACCAAAGGGGGGGGGGAAAAATTGCTTGCCCGATGGCGGCGGCGTGTACCAACAGCAATGATATATGATGGGATGAATGAGGTTTGGGGGCTCTTTTGAGCTCTCGATCGGAAGGGTTAAAATCGTCCCAAATAAGGCAACACATAGAATGTCCCTCAAATATTCCACGATGGGTTAATGTGTCCTTTATTCAATATTCAAAATTTAACAACATGGATCAAAGATGTGGAAAATAAAATTACTTAAGGCAAAGCGAAATGGGGGAAAAAGAGCTTACGCCCTTTCAATATTGCTTTTAAATTGTTGGTATCTGGGGTTTGAGAGAAAAAAGAATTGTTGCTTGATTTTTGAGTTTAATATGGGTGTATTTAGAGTGACTTTTAATTTGGTTTGTTAATTTATTTAGTATATCGACTTTTAAATTATTATAATATTTAGTTGTTTGGACGTTTTTTTTATTGTCTAGACTATAGTGAATTAGTGATACATGCATATGAAATATATTCTTGATACATGCATTCAATTGGTTTTAGTTACGATTGATCCAAAACTTTTTTCTTTGGAATATATCCTTTAATATCAAAGATAATCATGTACACATTTTAAATTATATTCTTGATCTTTTTTCCCCCTTTCTATAGTGACTATTTATCAGGTTTAATCAAAGACATGAAAGAGTTCGGATATTCAGTTGGTTGTCTTGCACTAATGTGTTTGATTAACACGCATTACACACATAATATGTCCATTCCATTAACTAATAATAGCATATGAATTTTGTCAAAAAACAACTAATAATGAGTAGTAGAATTATTAACTATTTTACATGGAAAGAGGAAAATTTTAGTTCATTAGACACCAACTATTGTTGCATTAGTAGATATTGTATTTGAGTCTTCTTTTTTTTTTGAAAATTTGAATATTCCCGATAAACATGTCCATGTAGAAGGACTAGCTTTAGATTGTTTGTGCGTCGATGTTGAAATTTTGTTTTGAGCTCTGTAATTCATGACTATACTATTATATACACACACACATGTGTTAAATTATTCGATTCTTGATTATTATGTATATGCTTTCTTTCTAGAGTTTTCCCCAGTTTATAAGGTCATTGATATATATATATTTTTGTCCCCCCAGATTACGGTAATGTTTGGTTAAAATTTTTATTTAGATTATGATAGTATGAAAATTGGGACCAAATTTTGTAGTGTGTAAGATCCTTTTAAATTAATGTCTCTCATTTGCATAAGTACTTGATAAGTTTAATATCTAATACTCCTACGTATTAAGTAAGCGTACTTATTAGTTGTTATTACTACCTCCTTTAAAATGACAATATACCTTTATTGAAATTGAAAATTAACTTATTCTTTTCATGACACATTTATTCTATTTTAAACAATCATTTAACCTTCTTTTTAAAAATCATCAATTAATAGTTAAATATTCATTTAGTTAAATATTGTGATTATTATTATTTGTGTGAAATATTGTTTTAGTTGTGATAGATTTAATTATTAATAAGAATATTCTTTCATCACTTTGAATTTGATTTGTTTCACACTAATACATTTTTTCAATAGCGAATATGAATCATGAGGTCACCACCTTGCGGGACCACCTTCTTATCTTGTGTTTGGATATATAAGTTCCTTTTTAGGACTTAATGAAAATTGAACAATTAATATTCCTTTTGAAATTTTTAACGTGTCTTTTCAATTTGGGACGGGAGGATTATAATTTGCGATGCACGGTAAAATTATTTTCTTCTTTTATATAAGCAAACTTGCAATTTAATAGCTTTTTTTATACTTTCTATATTTAACCTTCTTTTTCTTTCTTTAATAGAGAGCGTTATCGAAAAAGAATATTGGCATTATCATTCGAGAAGAATCTGAATTGAATATGATCGTAAAGCGAATAAGATTACTTTTCTTTTCTTAAGCTCATACTTTATTTTCCAAGACAAAACATCTTATATTTATCTGTTTGTCGGAAAATCTAAGAAAACATCGAAGCGAAAGGAAAAAGGGAAGGAGTTTCAAAAGGAAAAGAAAAAAAAAAAATCAACCCCCATTTGAATGTGGTAAGTATCTGATATTCCGGACATTTCGTTAGTAGTTACAAATATTTGTTACACAAAGTCATTTAAACAAAATATTTGAACCTAATTTATTAACGACACTGGTACTAGACTTATCATAGTCAAGTGTGGTGCTTTAGTACTTGAAGGAAAGATGCTTTAGTACTTGAAGCAAAGATGATGAAGCAAAGATGATAATTTATTAACGAAACTATGCCTTCTTAGGTTTATAATTATACATCTTTTTAGGGTTTTCATAATAATATCCTTTACTGAAAAGGCAAAAAACATATTGCATAAGCGCTTTAAATGTGAAATACAAAACCAAACAAAGCTGAATATATGCATCTAATCCGAATAAATAGAAAACATTATTTTTGGCTCAAAAAAAACACTACGACTTCTTCTCTTTACACTTAGATATCTATTGTTATTTGTAGGGATCGATAAAAATATCCTTGACAAAGCTCGATTCCTCGGCGTAAAAAAAAGCGAAAGGGATAATGGTGATGTCGTCCAATACATATTGCTTTCGGTAACTTGCGTCGTGAAAGAAAAAGCAAACAAAAAATAATCTGATCTCAACCATATCCATTTCGACCAAGATTTTTCCTGGTTTGATCCCGAGGCCATCAATATGCGCGACTTTATGAGCGAGGATTGTATCGCGATCGAAATCATTTTATCGGCGATCATCGTTGTTAAAACTGCGCCATCGAATTCTAATCGAATTCCTCCGTTCAGATTTTACCACCTCGAGGGTTACATTCAACCAACTTTCAAATTCAATGGGTGCGAAATCCTCCTTCCACCAAATAATATAAAGCATGTACATGACTCCGTAACATTATATCATCTTCCATTTTCTACATCACCAACTTTGGGTTTAGTTCAAAAGGACATTATTTATAACTATATACCATAAGGAGTGTTACGATATATATATGAACTATTTGAAACAAGTTCATTTATTTTCTAGGTTATTACCAATTATTGATCGACCGTTGATGAAGCTTGCGTCTGAAGAGGAGGCATTGCCTACAAATATAGCCCTTTGCCACATCTATTTTAGGAAGACACTACCTCGATAAAATGAATATCTGATTATCCTCATTTTTTCGGCATTACATTGGAAAGCGAAAAGTTATCGAATTCATCATGTTGGCCAGCCTTTTCTTGAACATGTTGTTTTGCGAGGAAAGATTCGACTTCCCCAACTATTAACGCCTCCTCGGAAAATTCAATCATTATATGATGGCAATGATGATCGATCGAAAGTCCTTTCGAAGTTATACCCGAATGTCAATCGTCTAATGCTTTTTACGAGCTTAGGTGTACATATGGATGATAGAGTGGTTCTGGTAGGGGTCCCAGCGCATTTACAATCCATGGAGAATTGCGACATCGGACGAGTTCTTCTGACCTCCACCGGTCGAGATCCGATATATGCCTGATTGTACATTCACGATCTGCGATTGCTTTAGAATATCGTTCTCGGAAGACCCGAAGCTGCTGCGAGAGGATGTCCTACGAACAATCCGGATAGTCTTTTGAGATCTGACTCATTTTTGGGTAAGTTTAGACATGCAACTGCAATTTTAAGCAGGGAAGATTTGAACAATCGCGACATCCCAGCATACCTTCATTATAGTGCAGCAAAAGACCGTCGAACTCATAATTTACCCACGTCAGAGGAGGTTCTTTGTCATATTACACGGAGATGGTCTTTGAATTCTGCGATGAGGGATATTATTATGCGGTTAAGAGGGAGTGACCGGTTGATGCGGAGATAAATGAATGCCGTCCGACTTATTTACCACTACATTTCGTATTGTTGTTTTTAGTATGGTGAGCTTGGATGGGAACCAGTTTTAAGCGATGGGATGTCAATCGAGTAAAGCTTCATCAAAAAGACTTACCTTGATTGCAATATTATGGTTATCGTTTGTTTGAAAGACCTCTTGAGTATTCAACTATCTTGAGGGTGGAAGATTATTTCAAGAATTTGTTGTAGATGCGTGGGCGTGACGAGCGAGAATCGATTAACATATTATAGGCTCGACCAACAAAAATTACGATCGATCTATACGAAGATCTGGTCGAGTAGTTCTGATGGGTTAGAGGCTAATCAAGTTGGTAAGCGAGTAGTTTTGCCTTCTTCTTTTTACGGGAGTCAAGCGAATGTTTGAAATCTTCCAAGATTCTATGGCCATAACTTCGGTATAACCAACACCACGATATTTTCTTAACTATGATTGCAAATCCGAATTGGCGAGATAAAAAGATGCTTTATTACCACATCAAACGTCGATTGACCGCCCGGACTTGGTGGCCGTATATTTGAATTGAGCGGCGAGCTTTGATGATGGAAATTGATAAGAAGAAAGTATTTGGTGCTGAAGGTGGCACATGTTTTCACGATTGAATTCCAAAAGCGTGGGTTCTTGCGTGCGTTTGCTAATATTTCTTGAGGATCGATAAAATCTGAACACGTGAGCAGTAAATCGAAATACATTTGTGCGAATTCCCGATCTATTTCGATCCACTTACATATAAACGATTAAAACTTGCGTGATGCATGGACCATGTGGTGTTAAAATCTTAAATCACCATGTATGGAAGATGGTAAATGCACTAGAGATATCCTAAATGTTGGGCGGAAGAAACTATAATGGGCGAAGATGGGTGTCAGATATATCAAAGTATGATAATGATCGAAAACATTCTCTAAGATGCGGACATGAAGTTGATAATAGAGATGTTATACCATATAATTCATACCTCTCTAGATTGTTTAGTTGCCATATAAATGTGGAAGTTTGTGCGGGGGAGTAAGGTCGTAAAAAGTATATCAATAAATACATCTACAAGGGTTACGATCGCCTGACTTTTGTATTGAGGCCGTAGATGAGATGAGATTAAGCGATATATTGACTCGAGGTATATTGGGCTCTGAGGCGGCGTGGCGGATATTTGGATATCCTATGCATCGAAGTTCCCTCGAGTTATCGTCGGTAGTTCACTGAGGAAAACATCACGTCTGCTATAACCCTTCGAACCAATAGGCTGCAATATTGAGCGAGAAGGAGGATCGTGAGACAACTCTAACGAGGATTTTTTATCTTTGCTCTCTACTAATGATTTAGCTTTCGAACTCTCACATACCAACAATTTCCAAAGCATTTCGTTTGGCGAAAGAAAAAACAACTCAGACGAGAGAGAGACAAAGGGGTTTTGATCGGAAGAATGTATTTTGCCGGTCAAATGAAGGTGAAAGGTTTTATCTGCGTCTTTTGTTGGCGGTTGTGTAGGGACCTCAATCTTTTCAATGTTTAAAACGATTGATAATGTTGTACACCCCACGTATAAAGTTGCGTGTATTGCAAAAGGCCTTTTGGAAGGCGATGAAGAATGGATTCAATGTCTTAGAAAGCATCGATAATGAGAACGAACTCTCGATTAAGAAGGTTGTTTTCTATTATCTTGACCTGATGCTCTCCTTTAAATCCGAAGCGTTGTGGAACCAATTTTCTATGCATATTTGTGATGATTTATCACACAAAATAAGTACATGTTATGGCATTGATGTTCTAATAATGCTCAAATTTGTGATTATGGTTTATACCTTATTAATCTTTTGCTTGAAGAGTCGGGGAAGAGCTTATCGGATTACCCACTGATGCCTTTGCCGTATGATAATTGGAGAATTATCGTTGTGCGATCGACTTATATGGGAACATAAGCGATTCTGACTTGAAGTTGATCGAATAAATGTCCAATGAAAACATTGATCTCTTGAATGAAGGTCGACTTATGGCTTATAATGCAATCATTTCATCATTTTATGAAAATAGAGGAACAACATTCTTTACGAGTGGGGTGCGAGGCTGGAAAGACTTTTCTCTATAATCTGATTGCCAAAAATGTGTTCGTTCCTTATGCGATATATAGTAATACTGATAGCATCCTCTGGAATTGCTTACGGGTTGTTACATGGGGGGTCTCTTGCACATTCAACATTCTGCATTCCACTTAATGTATTAGAAAATTCGGTTTGTGGATTCACGAAGCAATCATCACACTCGAATTATTTGAAAGGCTAGACTAATTATATGGGATGAGGTTCCAATGCGACATCGCCATTGTGTTGAAGCGATTAATCGGACCTTCTGAGACATTAATGATAACTCCCAACCATTTGGAGGTGTTCTTTGTTGTTCTTGGGGAGATTTTAAGCGATTCTTCTGTTATACCTAGAGGTCTTCGTGAGCATATAGTGGCGGCATCACTCTGACGTTCTTTGCTTTGGAAAGATATCGTGTCTTGACATTACAAGTTAACATCTTGCTTTACGATGACCATCGTTATTATTTGATTTCTCGGCTTTTCTTAATGAGGTTTGAGTATTTGTATCTTTATTCATATTGACATCTATATATAAATCACGAATATTTGATAATTTACTAATACTTCATTATTGTGTAGATTAGGTCTAACCCTCGAGAATCTATCTGACTTCCAGATTCAATAAAAATAACTTTCAAAGTGTAGATAATCTTATCTCGATCATCTACCCGAGCTAGAAGTGCCAAGTAAGGTCACTCCCGAATTCTTAAAAGAGCGCACAATTATCTGCTAGAAATGATGATGTCGATGATATCAACCTAGGCTGCGTTGGCGGTTTTTTAGGGAGAAATACATACATACTTTCTTTGGCGACAAAATGGTTGAAGATGATGATGTGGATCGGACTATTATGCATCGGTGCGAATGAATATTTGAACACACTCAATCCCCACAGGACTACCACCGTTCAAATTAGATTTAAAGAGGTTGTCGATAATGCTTCTAAGGAACATTGCATTAGAAAGATGGCCTTTGTAATGGTACTAGACTTATCATAGTCAAGTGTGGTGCTTTAGTACTTGAAGCAAAGATTTTAGCGGTGATAAGCATGGCGACTTGGTGTTTATTCAAATTTCTTTGACTCCTTCTTCGTTTGAGTTAAGTATTAAAATGACAAGAAAAACAATTCCCGATGAGGTTAAGCGTGTCTGATGACAATGAATAAATCACAGGGGCGGTCTGTCGAAATTTGTTGGGGTAGATTTACGTGCACGATGTTTAGTCACGATCGACTATATGTAGCTCTGTCGAGATGCACAAGTTCTTCCCGCTTATGCATACTTCTTCGTGAATTAAGCGACAAGTCCACAACAAATATAAATACATCACGAAGTTTTGTTATAATTATAATTATATATGTTTGAGGTATCATTTCTTATCTCCGTGCATTATTGATCTTCTTATGATAAAAGTCTTGATATGTTTTGAATTGGTGATAAAAGTTTTGAATTAATGACAAATCCACAACAAATATTGTCTTTATATATGTGTTAATTGTTGAATAGTTGAATATTTGCATATTATTATAAATGAGGCCGATGCTTGAATAAGTTGTGGCATCGTTGTAGTTGTGGCATATCTTATGAAGACTCTGATGGGTATATGTGAGTCCTATAGTCATGTGAAATGGAACTTTCTAGGACTAACAAGTTTCCCTATAGAAATAAATGAACCCATAAATTATTGTAGGGTGTAATACAATATTTTTAGTTGATCAATAGAAGCTTAAAAAACATGAAATCTGAGTACTCAAATTACAATCTAGTATATTACACATACAACCTCATGTTTTTTTTGAATCCACGTGATACATTTGTCCACTTATTTTTTGAGATGATGCCTTCGTAAAAGTTACTCATTTCTAATTTGTAGAAAATTGTTTTACATTTCCTTGCTCTTTTACGTGTAAACAAATCGATAATGTTTAGAGAGTATGATGCCTCCTTTGAATAACAATTTACTGCTTTGTGGTTGAATACATGATTTAGTAATGTATGAACATCGGATAACATATCTTATATAAAACCATTCGGATAACATACACGGTAAATATATATATGTGTGTGTGTGTGAAGAACAAATTTGAGAAGCTTGATCATCATTTGTTAACATAATAAGTTTGTACATGTTGGTTGAGCTATAATATATCTTATTATATATAACTTATGTTTTAGTTTTACTTGCATGAATCGATCAATTTGTACATATATCCTTTTTTCATTACATTTTTTATCAATTTCCAATTAGATGATTTAATTTTGTTGATATAACTAAGCGATTCATTTCAATTTTGCGATCTTGGGATGATATTGCTATTGAATGGAAGCGTGTTCATTCAACAACAAGTCGAGGTGGAGAAAAGTTAACGAGGGTTATGTGTATTTTATAATTTTTAAATCGTATTCAAGTAATCACGTGTCAATTGTTTACGTTCTTGCGATCTCTAACATTTTGCTTTCTCTTATAAATATGATTTTTTATTCTGAAATAATATTTGTTGGTAGTGGGCGTTCTTAGATGGATAGCCTTTCTTTTCAAAGGTTTATGTCACAGAAGACATGGTAGAGCTTGTGATCTATAAGGTAAATGTTATTATATGTATTTTTCGGGTATATATTGAAGTATACTTGGTGTAAAGCGGTAAAAATATATTTGGTGTAAGATGTAAAGTAAAGGGTGGTGCTCAACATGTTGTTTCTTTATTTTACTGCATATATGTATTTTTTTGTTCTTAGTCTTTTGTAAAGTTGGGTAATTATACATGATTATGATGATTTTGAGTATGGAATGATGTTTTTTGGTGGTTTGGATATGTATGGATGATTGTAAGTTTTTAAGCGGGTTTAGAATTTTACGAATATCTATTTTTAAAGGAAACTTCTGCTAAAATTTCTTGAAATTAATATCTCTTATCTTGATATTTTGGTGGTTGGATATGTTGATTATTGAATATGTATTAATTTACTGCATGGTATGATGATTTTGGGTATGAAATGATGGTTTTTTGGTTTGGATTGTATGGATGATTGTAAGTTTTTAAGCGGGTTTAGATTTTTACGGATATCAATTTTAAAGGAAACTGTTTCTTAAAATCGTTTTATAGGCGATGATGTTTAGATTTATGCGGATATCTATTTTTTGAGCGAAAAGTTACTTTGCGAAAAATTTTTTTAAAATCGATGTGATAACAATTTTTGCTTTGCCCAAACAATACATGATTTAGTAATGTATGAACATCGGATAACATATCTTATAGAAAACCATTCGGATAACATACGGGTATATATATATGTGTGTGTATGTGTGAAGAACAAATTTGAGAAGCTTGATCATCATGATTAACATAATAAGTTTATACATGTTGGTTGAGCTATAATATATTATTATATATAACTTATGTTTTAGTTTTACTTGCACATGAATCGATCGATTTATACATATATCCTTTTCATTACATTTTTTTATCATTTTCCAATTAGATGATTTAATTTGTTGATATAACTAAGCGATTCATTTCAATTTTTGCGATCTTGGGATGATATTGCTATTGAATGGAAGCGTGTTCATTCAACAAGTCGAGGTGGAGAAAAGTTAACGAGGTTATGTGTATTTTATAATTCTTAAATCGTATTCAAGTAATCACGTGTCAATTGTTGTTTACGTTCTTGCGATCTTCTTAAACATTTTGCTTTCTCTTATAGATATGATTTTTATTCTGAATAATATTTGTTGGCCGTGGGCGTTCTTAGATGGATAACCTTTCTCTTGAAAGGTTTATGTATCGAAGACATGGTAGAGCTTAGCGGATCTACTGAGTAAAATGTTATTATATGTATTTTTTCGTATATATTGAAGTATACTTGGTGTAATTTAAAAAATATATTTGGTGTAAGATGTAAAGTAAAGGGTGGTGCTCGACATTTGTTTCTCTATTTTACGCATGTATGTAATTTTGTTCTCAAATTTTTGTAAAGTTGGGTAATTATACATGGTTATGATGATTTTGAGTATGGAATGATGTTTTTTTGTGGTTTGGATATGTATGGATGATTGTAAGTTTTTTAAGCAGGTTTAGATTTTTACGGATATCTATTTTTAAAAGGAAACTACTGCTAAATTTCTTGAAATTAATATCTCTTATCTTGATATTTTGGTGGTTGCATGTGTTTATTATTGAATATGTATAGATTTACGCATGGTATGATGATTATGGGTATGAAATGATGGTTTTTTTTTTGTGGTTTAGATATGTATGGATGAATGTAAGTTTTATAAGCGAGTTTAGATTTTTGCGGATATCTATTTTTAAAGCGAAACTACTGCCAAATTTTTAAAATCGAAGCGATTTCTGCATGGTATTTTTAGGGTAAAATGATGGTTTTTTGGTGGTTTGGATATGTATGGATGATTGTAAGATTTTAAACCGGTTTAGATTTTTTGGATATCAATTTTTGAAACTAAAAAATTTACCTTTTTTTTGCGGTTGGGTCAATTACTTTTGAAGTTCTTATTTTATTTTAATTTTTTTTATTTAATCGAGTGAAGGAGCTCTAAACCAATTTGGTTCAAATGAACCTTTTAAGCAAGTGGGTATCATTATGTTATTTCATTATGCTATGCTTTTACAACTTAATGTATTATTAATGGACATATTTGTATGATGTATTGTGCTTAAAATAGTTTTACTAATTAATCCATGTTCCATCTAAATTACAAATTAAATGAATTAAGGAACAACAACATATATGAAGAAGAAAATGCTTTTAAATGTGCTTGAAGAAAATATGAAGAAGGTTGGTATTGGGATTTTTTTTTTTGTCATCTGTTGTCCCATTTTGTTAGTAATAATGTTATTACTTGTCTTTTTATTACTAATACTAATATTAATTAAATGAGAATTAGAAAAAGAAAAAAAGGCAATTAATATTACAATATTATCTTTCTATCTCTCAATTTTCTTACAATGAAAAACATTAAGAAAAACAAAAAATCAAATAACTATATTATTAGGCACCACATCTTGTAGCGATTGGTAATAAAATTAAATGATTGCATTTTATTATTAATACTAATATTAATTAAATGAGAATTAAAAAGGCAATTATTAAGATTAGTACTAATAAAATGAAATAATATTTTTAACGTAATAATAAATACTAAAACAATTAAATTAATATTAATACTAAAAAGGCAATTACTAATATTAATAATGAAAAGTCAATTAATATTAATAATAGTAATAAAAAAGTCAATTACTAATATTATTACTAAGAAGACAATTACTAATCGTTAACAATGCTCTCGTCTTGCCATTTCTATTACTAATATTAATTAAATGAGAATTAAAAGGCAATCAATATTAGCATTAATCTAAAAAAAAGGCAATTAATATTAGTATTACTAATAAGAAAGCAATTAATATTAATAATAGTAATAAAGACAATTAATATTAGTAATAGTAATAAATAGGAAATTAATATTAATACTAAAAAGGCAATTACTAATATATAATAAAAAAAGTCAATTAATATTAATAATAGTAATAAAAAGTCAATTACTAATATTATTACTAATATTAAGACAATTACTAATATTACTAAAAGACAATTAATATTAGTATTAATAATAAAAGATAATTAATATTAGTAATAAAAAAGTAAGTAATAATGATATTACTAACCATTACAAGATATAAGCGGTTTGATGTTTTTTAATGACTTGTTATAAAAAAATTGAGAAATAGAAAGATAATATTATAATATTTGTGCATTTTTAATTCTTATTAAATTTAAGCTTAAACATAAAAAAAACATACTATTAAAAATATTAAAACCTATTAATAACTAAACATAAAAATAAAAGCATAACAAAATAAAAAATAAAATCAAAATCAAAAATCAAAAAACCAAGATGAAAAAGAACTTCTAACCTTTCCAAATTCACTACACCACTGGGTAACACTTTACCTTAAAGTGGATTTTGGTGATTTAGAGCTTTTTAATTCTAAATGATTCATTCATCAACAACATCTCTCGCCGTACATTCATCGCATACATGATTGTCACTCATGAATCTCTCTTTGAGTCTACTGGGACTATTAAGAGAGATACAATCACGATTCATCAACGAGACATCTCGAGTTGCCATGCTTAAACAACTTAGCATCAAATGAATATACGTTCACCGTTAAGTCGATCCTTTTAAATCTATCTATAGATTTCAGATCCCGATAATGATACTCTTCCCAAATCATTCATGGAGGATTGTTTAGACTAACTTTATCTTTTGCACTTGATCAGCATTGGTATGTCATTCCTTATCCGTAAATCTTTCGGTACTATTCCGATTTATGATTTGGTATAGCAGTACAATTGTCTATCTACGTGTTCTCTTATTCGACTTATAAGAGTTTTGTGGTTCTTGAACTCTTCAAGATCTATTATTCTCCCACTAGCCCTTCTCAACGATAAACACCTTTATCTTGGCAGGCAACGTGTTTCAGAACAAACACCTTTTCAAGCTAAGTAGAATTATGTAACATACCCCTAAACTTACTTTAGGATGTCCCACAAATCAGTATAATGCCAAATTTATCCCAAGCTTATCCTTTAAAACCTTTTCACATAAGTCGACAACCCTTATCTTAACATACTTAAGATTAGGAATCCTCCCGTCCATAACTTTTTTGCGGAGTCTTGGGGCTGGATTTTGAGGTTACCATTTTTAAGTAGAATATGCAGGCCATTTCAGATTATTGACCCTCAGAGGATACCGAATGTTTGGAAAAATAGCATATGGACCGTAATATGTCCAACAAGGTACGATTTTTCCCTTTCAAATACATCAATCAATTAATTATCAGTATCGAATGTGTCCATTATGAGAAAAACCATTTGAGATGATCTAAACTTATCAGACAAGTATTTATTCCTCGATCTAATTAAAAGAATCTTAATACTTTGCCAATTTGTTTCATTTCAATTCTTTGAACCTTTCTAAATAATTCACACTCAGATTTCAAATAAATACATACATTTCAACCTTTTCTGAATGATCATCTCCTTTTCTTATACTAATTTGCTCAATCGATGCTGAAATTATTTTCACGAAGTCAAGTATACTAAATCCATTAAGAATATTTCAGGTTCTATACAAAACATTATTATTATAAATACCGAACAACAATGTTCTTAATTATAATACCAAAATTTCATCACTGTCAACAATAAAATGGAAATAATATTTTTAACAAGAACTGGAATACAATAACAACTTATCGACTTAATAGATTTTCCCGTAGGCATTAACTAAACTATAGGTTTCTATGGCTAATGTTGCAACCTTTGCTTCATTTTCCACATTATGGATTACTTATATTTGTTTAGCTTTCACTTCACTTTAGTCCCTTCACAAATCTATATTTATGATAACCAAAGCTCGTAGGTATCCAATACCCAAGTAGAACTTTCGACTTAAAGAAAATTTATTTCAATCATGAACAAAAAACTGTATTGAAAATCCAAACTTCACTAAGCTTCTTTTTAGCCTCTCTGCCGAAGATAGCTTCGCAGCTTTCTTTCCAAAGTGTCCAAAGCTTATTACGGTAGGGAAGCAAAACTCCTTTCTTATCCGTGACCTTTTGTTCTTATTATCCTTTGTTTTTGCCTTTTCATTTTACCTTTCTGAATCGTTTTCTTTTCGGGAAGATCCTTTTTCTTACCAAGAAGACTTGGTTTCTTGGTCGGAAAGTGACTCTCAACATTTTTCAACATGTTAAGCAAATCAACAGGCTATCGATATCTAGCATTGTCCATATGAAAAATTCACAACAATTGTGAAAGAGTCCGGAGCCGAGTAGTGCAGATCAAATCTTGACCAACTCTCCATCCACGACAAAACCAAGGCTTGTCCTAATTCGATCAATCAAATTGATAATGTTAAGGACTTTTACTGCATCTGTGTAGTGCCATTGTCATTCTAGATCTAAGAGCTCCTTAGATATCTGATATCTATCGTCCTACTTTCCCTCACCATCAACTACTGATGTGCAGGAATATAGAAGATCCATAGTTTCATGCCGTCATTGTGTGAAGCTCGTTACACTATAGATGGAAAGCGTGATGTATCGAGCCAATCGTGCATCATCTTGCCACTACTAAAAGTACCAATGTCTTCTCAGAGGCATTGTCTCTAAACCATTCAGGATAAGTAGTGAGGACATAAGATAGCTTTTCACCATGAGAACTATTCTCAAATTCCTTAACCAATCCGCTTAATTCTATTCTCGATTAATTTAGCATCTAATATGCTTCGCAAAGGATAGTAATTTTAGACATTGTAAAATTTCAAATGAATTTGTAATTAACAACATTTTAACATACATTCTTTTATTAATTACCAAAATAATTTAGGGTCTTGTTTTTAAATTGGTATCTCAATTATTTTCTTCAAACTATATTACCCTCACTTATATGGATTCCTAAGAAAAATCTAATTAAAGATTTGCTTAGTGAGAATAAGTGATCCTATTTCAAAATGTATATGCCGCTGTGGTGACAATAAACAAACTATATATAAATAAATAGGTGTATAACCCTCATCAATTACATCAACTATGCAACTCCTTGTATTTTGCCTCTTTTTTAGATTATTTTTGATCAGTGGTGGCACATCCGAATCATTCAAATGCGATAAATTAACATCTTAAATACTTAATACTTGCCTTTGGTGTAATACACAACAAACTCATATTAAATATTTAATACTCTATTAATTTTATCACGCTACAGAAGGCTACGTTATATAAAAAATTGAGGGTTTGTTATTAATTTGTCTCATCTTTGTTTAATACAAGACGCACATTATATATATATAAAATACGCGTCATATTAATTAATACGCGAAGATGTTTGCATAATATATAATATATATATATAAGCAAGATGCATGTATAGAATCACTATATTCTACCCTTGATTATGACTTTATTTCTTAGTTTGTTCACTAGCCACCAAGTTAACCAAAAAGGTCAAACCTTAAAGTGCGAGAATTAATATTTAACATAACTATTACATTTAAACCCTAAGCTTCATTACAAATCCAAGTCTTCTGGGCTGCTCCTTGCTCCTTGATCTCTAATTCTTCAAAATTAATTCTAACTATTCCTATTACAAACACCATTTTAAAATAAATAAACCTTGATCGCCAGCTCGGAAGTAATGCGTAGGAGGGAATTGAATTTACATTAAGAAAAATTAGAGTAAGACGTAAGACGCGGAATCACCATTTAATAAAACCCATACATTCAATGCATCCAACTAAAAATAAAATCCAATCAATTGGTCAATAGTCATAATCAATCCCATTTATTATCATACACATCACCATACGATCAATAAATAACATTCATCTCTGAATAATAAACATTTAATATATATACTGAGATATCATTTAACGAAAAATTTAGTTAGATAAAAATCTAATTTTGAATCAAAAATAAACTCCTTTATTTTAATCCAAATTTAAATCAAAATAAAACTATTTTTATTTTAATTTATCCAATTTTGAATAAAATAAATTATTTTATTTTAATCAAAATCTTTAATCAAAATAAACTCCTTTATTTTAATTAATTATGAATCCAATTAATATAAAAAAAATCTTTAATTAAAATAAACTCTTTTATTTTAATTAATTATGGAATCCAATTCCATGTAAAAAAAATCTTATTAAAGGAAACGCATTATCTTTCCTATTAAAAATAAACTCCTTTATTTTGAATAAATGAAATCTTATTTCATATTTAAATAAACTCCTTTATTTAAGGAAAAGGTGATTTACTTCCCTCATTTTACAAATAAACCCTTTTATTTTAGGAAAAATAAAATCCAATTTCAACTCTAATCGCTTATCATGGAATCAAATTCCAACTCTAATTGGTTTCGTGCATTTAAATTTCTAATTTTAAAATTAAAATAAATCTTTTATTTTAATATTAAAATAAACTTTATTAAAGATTAAATAAACCTTTATTTTAATCATAAAATTATTTAAAATTAAAATAAAACTTTTATTTTAAAATTAAAATAAACATTTTATTTTAATTATAAAAAATACCAAGAATAATATATATATATATAAGCCGCATTTAAATCTAAACAATTCAAAGAAGACAAAACTTTTTCAGAACATATGTTACTTATATATATATATAACCCTGATTCATGATTTCCGTATCTAAGTTCCCAAACCAGGCCATTCAAGGATAAAGCAACATGATAATAGCAACATATAGTAACAACTGACTACTTTTTAAAAAAATGACTCCTCAAGTGGAAGTCGGTTCTTTCAAAAAAAAATGACGCAGGGAAGCCTCTTTTTTTTATTATTATTTGATGGAACACGGAATCTTACGCCAATTCATCGAGATCAAACATACGGGTCAGCCAATGCCGTCATCATTGCAATTTTTTTTTTTTTTTTTTTTTAAATTTTATACAATAAAATTACGCCCAATTAAATTGTTCTAACAATATATCAATATACATATCAAATCAACAATTAATAATTTACATAAAGGTTTGGCCTACGATCTGTTCGGTTGTAATAGAATATTGATGACGCAATCAAATTTATAAAAAGTGCTGTAAGCGTGGAAATCGTAGTTTTTATGATAATTATTAATTAAACGAAAAAGATAAAGAATAAATAACCATCAAGATCGAAGCCTCGACTGCATAAAGTTCACCTCCAAATCCTTTCGCTCAATCTCTGAATCCATCGGGCCGGTTCTTCCTTCGATTAGTAGCGATCTTCTTCTTCCTCTTAAAATTTTCAAATTAAAACCCCTATTGTTAAGACTTCTCGATTGACTCCCTTGTCTCTGATCTCCCTTTTATCCCCAATTGGCCCAACTTTCACGATCTCAGTTCTAGGGAATGATTCAGAGCTTCTAAATGATTCATTCATCAACAATCTCTGTACAAACCCGAAGAGAATCTGGGATTTAATTCCTCCGGTGGCGATTCCGAGCAGAATGGTGTAATCAATCGGGTTCGGAAGGGCCAGGAGAGTTTTGTGCCCGATTCCGTTAGTAATTGGGCTGGAAGAACCGCCGATGGTGCCAAAAATTTTACGGGATCTGGCTTTGAATGGGTGGGTGGCGATGCGGGTGAACGCTTATGAGACGCGGTGAGCGGGGGCGGAGTGTGTGGAGGAATTGGTGGCCTCTGAGAAGGAAATGTGTGGTTTGGATGCAATTGTGTTTACTAGTACTGGGGAGGTGGAAAGGCTGTTGAAGGGGTGAGGGGGTTGGGTTTAGATTGGACCACGATGAGGAAGAGGTGTCCGAGGGGCGGCACATAAGATTGGACGGAAATGGAATGGCCTGAATTTTACTTTTTAAAAAGCACAATGGGTCAAATGGCATATTTTTAAAGTTGGGTGTCCAAATGCTTATAAATCGACCACATGTACTTTTTGCCTTAATTCTTGTTAAGAGCTAACATCTTGACCCAAAAAGTTTTGACCCAACTCATCTGAAACAATATCTTAACCCAAAAAGTTTAACCTTTTAGGTGTATGCTGTATTAAAAGCATATTATATATATCCTGGATATTTCTTCTTGTATTTAAATGTGAGACTCTTAACAATATTTTCTATCTCACCGTCGGAGACAAATGAATGAGCTCTTGTGAAATGGAAAATTCATGCAAATCTTTTCCTTCTTTGTTCTTCCCTAGCATTCTCTTCTTCGCTTGTCATTTATTTTCTCTCTTTTAAAACTAGTAAAATAATTAATGAGAACATAATAATAATTTATGATTGATCAAAACAAAACCTCAACGAGTAATAATATAATGTCACATGGTTTCTTACAAATATAAAACTATGGGGGGGATTGATGATTTTATTGGTGGTGGAACTACCACCATAGTGAGGAGTCAAGTCAAGGAGAACAAGATCATCTCCATCCTAAATAAATAAATTAAATTAGCCAACTCCAGGTTATTATAATACCCTAATTGTTCTTGAATCAAGCCCTTGGACTCAGAGAAGGCGCAATCTCTTGAAAAACCTTGAGCCTCTTATCAATCTTTCTCTGAACTTTTTTCCCAGCATCACCACCACCACTGCTGCTGCTGCTACTTATTATCATCATCTCACCAATTTTTCCAGATTCGCTGCTCGAATCCAAAACTGCAGCAAGAATAGCATCCTCAAAGTCCTTGCTATCCGGTAGCAAATCTCTCCACTTGTTCTCCCCGGTTTCCTTTGGTGAATTCGGCTGGCTTCTAGTCTCCTCCATCATCAAAGGCTTCCATGAATCTCCGATTTTGTTTCCTCTGTTCAAGTTAGCAGCATTCCCAGACCTTGTTCTCTTAAGCCTCTCTGTCAAATGGTTAGTTATTGGTTCCGTCACAAATTTTGATGAATAAAATGGGGGTGCTGCAATGTTAAGTGAATTCCCAAAAGGGAGAAAACGAGTGGGGTTTGCTATGATGTTGGAATTAACATTCTCATCAGCAAAATCATCTTGGGGTCTAGCTAAAGAAATTGGAGCAGTATTAAGTTCTCTACAAGGCTGAGGCTGCCAAATTGCAGAAGAACCCAAGAATGCATCAAACAGTTTACGCTGTTCGATTCTATCAACTCCCTTGTTCATCATTTCGGATTCAAGGTCCCGGAGCATCTGTTGTGCTCTCTCGTAGGCCTTGAGATGGGAATCAACGCCTCTTGGGCCATCTGCCACTGCGGGCTTAACTCTCCTCAGTGTCTCCTTTGCCTCGGAAATTCTGCCTTGTTTCATCAAACAGATGCCCAAATTGCACATCTTGTTATTGTCTGCTGCAATCACTAGTGCCCTTCTATAAGCATCCTCAGCTTCAATGTAGTTGTTCTGCTGCATAAGTGCCCATCCCAAATTCCCCTGAAAAACACGGGGGGAAATCATGATTAAGACTAAAAAAATTCCATTTTTTATTATTTTTTTTGTTTCAAAAAGAAAGTGTCTTTATGATATTCTTACCAATAATCGAGTAGCTTCTTGTTCCACAGAAACCTGGAATTTCTTCCCTTGAGATCGTGCTGTTTTTGTGCGCTTCCCATTGAAAGCCATCCCTTGATGAATCAAGAACAATTTGCGTCTCAACAAGCCAATTTGGTCATCCAATCTCCCACATCTCTGTACAAATCAAAGTCCATCAGGATTTTAACTAAACACTAATAAAGAATTCAATAAGTAGAAAGTTTTAATCTTTCAAGTACCTTGTAAAGATCTAACAGGATGTTATCAAGGGACTCCTGAGATTGTTCTGAACACCGGCTTCGCAATGACTTGATGGCCTCAATGGCTTCCTCTGCTCTATTCTGTTGCTTCATTACAATAGCCATATCTTTCAGAGCACTATCCACTCTATCTCCTGCATTTATGGCTGCCCAGAATAGAGGTATCGCCTTTTCCGGATCCTTTTCCACCAACTGATAATTAAAATTATAGGATCAATCAATAACATATTAACCACAAGTATCATTAATTCCAAACAAGGAGATCAAACCAAATATAAAATCAAGAGTAACCATTTCATAAAAAAGAACGAGCACTAAATGCAAAGATATCCAGAAAAATTACAGATCAACAACGTCGTAAATACCCCATCAATTCAAACAAGGAAATCTGGAATACAAAAATTATGAGTACCCATTTCTTAATAAAGTAAAAAGATCACTAATTTAAACTAAACATACCCAGAAAAATTATATTTGTTAGAGCCCAAATCTAGACAACTGTGCAAATATTAATTCATACACCCATCAATAGATGTAGATTTACAACACCATAATAATTCATAACCAGGAGTACCCAGTATTCAGAATCAAGGAACTACAAAAAAATAAATCCATTTTCTTTAAAAAAAGAAAAAATGAACACCAAAACCAAAGATAACCAGATAAATGATGACTGATTATCGCCAAATATCAAGAGAATTATGCAAATACTAAGAAATCCAAAGATGCTTACTTGAACATTTTTGGCTCTAACGTAAGGAGTGTCACCAACTGGGACTTTGTGAGTCACATGAAAAGATTCAGATCTAGTTCCGGAAACCCCAATAGGTTTAGCTGGTGAACAAGGAGCAGATTTAGTGGGTCTAAACCCAGGAGGAGCATTCCACATTCTTTTTCCTTCCTTTTTTTTCCTGTGAAAAGGCAGAGATGATGAAGAAATGCGGAATGGGAAAGAAGATTACTCGGAGAAGAGTGAAAACTAAAGAAAAAGGAGAGAAAGATATAGTAGTAGAACGGAGGGAGTACTTTAGGTAAGTATTCAATAATTTATTTATTTTTGAATTAATCGACCGTTGCAGGTTACCGTTTTACGGGACTAGCCGTTGCTTTTGATCTACACAAGGTACATGATAAGTAAATAATACTTATAATTTCCACCCACATAATTATTTCTATCATAAAATTAAAAGGTCAAAGGTTAATACTAGTAAAAGACAATTTCTACCATCTACCATATGATAAATATATAAACGTGCATTGAATTTATATGCTTATTAGCCTATTAATTATATAAATTTACCTAAAATTGATTCTTTTCTTTCATATACACCCAGTTACACCCTCTCACTTTTATATATATATATATGAATTGATAATTAACTTTTTGAAATGTGGGTCTACTATATATATTTATTTCCCCTCTAAATTCATTTCAACAAAGCCTTTTTATCCCAGCTACATATACAAAGTATATTTAAGTTGGGAAATTACTTGTGCTCTACAGGTTTGAAATTTTCTATGGAAATAAAATAAAATAATGATGATTATTTGAGTAAAGAAAATGATATTTTTCTGTCTCATATAAAAATATCAAAAAATATTGTAAAAATATCAATTTCCTACAAACTATTACAAGCATACAACAAGCCACAACCATAAACCTGTTAAATTAACCTGCTATACAAGCAAAAACCCCAAATACCAACAAACCACACCTTACACAAGCTGATAAACAAGCAAAAATCTAAAGAGAAACTGGAGGACCATTATCCGAGATTAATTTTGCAATATAATGAGCTAAACCTCGAGCTTTCTTCAATTCAAATGTTTTTTATCCTCTGGAAAGGCCTGACCTTACAAATATCATACAACATAACATAGGAGCTAGCAGCCTTGGGGTTGGGGATTTTTGGGCTAGACATGTTGAGGTGGGTCTTGAAAGTATTAGGTCGGTTCATTAGGTAAAATTTAATTGGGTGGATATTATCTTTATTTTGGGGCCTTTATGAAGTATTGAAATTTGGAAGCGATTAGGCGATTTACTAGATGAATATGGTTTCACTTGGGCTTTGACCGGTGTAGATTGGGGATAGAACTTTGACTGTCATCTCTGCATTGCATTTAATGAGGATTGGACAGGGCTTAGTCGGCAAAAGGTCAGTGGCAGGAAAATCGATTGCATCTGAGACAAACCGGACTTTGGAGATATAAAGCAAGGATGACACACGGTGAAAGGTAACTAATTCATTATTGCTCTCAAGTCACTAGATATTTATTCCTCCATTGTTAATCTTGTGATCGTCTGTACTGACTCTCACGCCTGAGCTATCCCTCGACGGTCAGACCGTCAATCTTTTGGTGTTGATCGTGTTTACTGTGCAGGATATCGGACGGTCATACGTGATTGGGACGTGAGGAAAGATCTTGGCGTTAACATTGGCGCTAGAAGGAGAGCTGTGTTCTAGTGTTCTTAAAGTTTTCAATCACAAGTTGTAGCTGCTCTACGTCGGAATCCATGGTGAAGAGTAGAACAGTTACTTCTAAAGGATAGCTGATGGCTATGACTTCGTCTGCACAACGAGTATCCGTCAAGGATTGATTGGGTTCTTCAAAGAGTGCTCATGCTGGTACTGCTTCCAAGCAGGTTTCTGAGGGTTCTCATTCGAGAGCCCAAGGTGATGCTAGAAGAAGATTGATTTTTATTGCCGAGAGAAGACCTGACCATGGTCGGAAAAGGGTAGAAGACATACTGCTTAGAATCTATCTGCAAGTGGTCGGTACTAATGAGGCCGTCAAATTAGAAAGAAGTCTATACTTTAAAGACATGTCTCGAGGCCGTCCTCGGGATCGAAGCAGACCCAACAACCATTTTCCTGATTGACCGAAAAGGGTACTCCGCCTTATTAGTCTTCGGGATTATGGTCGAAGCAGAGTAGATGAAGACCCAATGACCATTTTCCGATTGGCCGAAAAAAAGGTACTTTCCGCTTATATGGTCTTCAGGATTATGGTCGAAGCAGAGTAGATGAAGACCCAACAGCCATTCTCCTGATTGACCAAAGAGGGTACTCCGCCTTATCGGTTTACGGGATTATGGTCGAAGCAGATCCATAAGTCAGACTCCACGAGAATCCACCGAGGCACACAGCATACATGGATGCTCGTCTTCTTCGAGATGTCCGTCTAAAAATCGCGAGTTCGAATGGAAAAACAAGACTATTCGAAGAGGCTTTGAGAAGGTTTATGTCCAAATCGGCAGAAAGATGTTTGCCAATCTTTGGTACGTGGAAAGGACCGAAGAATGCTAAGACGTTCTAGTGGACTTCGGGCTGTGAAGACGCCTTCCAGGGAATAACGACCTATCTTTCTTCGGTGCCTTTGTTGGTGAAGCCCGTTCCTGCTAAGCTATTGTATTTGTATCTGGCAGCTAGTTCGTTGGCAGTGGGAGCAGTTTTGGTGCGAGAAGTTGGGGGTAAGCAGCACCCGGTTTACTATGTAAGCCGTGTCCTTAGGGATGAAGAAATAAGACGACGATAGTTATGGAAAAGCAGATGAGTCCAACAAAACAGTTGCAGTGCTTCGGCAGAATCAGAATTCATGGGCGTTGTTTGCAGACGGGTATTCTACTTTGGACTCATTTCCAACTATTAAGGAATTTTGGGTGCCGTCCGAAGCTGCAGATGTTATTCGGAGGGTTCATGTGGGTATTTGTGTCAGCTGAATAGTTCGATCCTGCATCAGCCACCAAAAAGACTATATTCGATTTTATCTCCTATACCTTTTGCTGTCTGAGGGGTATTCATACTGGGTCCATTGGGTCCATTGCCTAGGGATCAGGTTAACAGACGCCAGTTCATGGGATAGAAGTTTGAAGCGTTCAGTAAGGATTTCAGTAGCTCATCTGTAGTCTGACAGGCACAACAAATGCCACCTCGGTGTAAGGAGGTTCGGGTGGACTCGCTGACCATTCGATGATAGCCTTATAGGCAGGTGGTCCTTATGAGTTTGCCAGGCCCTTCGTGGTAGGCAAACGTCATCGGTGTAAGGAGGTTCGGGTGGACTCGTTGACCATTCGATGGTAACCTTATTGGCAGGTGGTCCTTATGAGTTTGTAAGGCCCTTCGTGGTAGGCAAAAGTCATCAGTGTAAGGAGGTTCGGGTGGACTCGCTGACCATTCGATGGTAGCCTTATTGGCAGGTAGTCCTTATGGATTTGTCAGGCCCTTCGTGGTAGGCAAATGCCATCCTTTAGACGTTGTCAGGCCCTTCGTGGTAGGCAATTGTCGTCCTTATGAGTTTGTCAGGCCCTTCATGGTAGGCAAACGTCATCGGTGTAAGGAGGTTCGAGTGGACTCGCTGACCATTCGATGGTAGCTTTATTGGAAGGTGGTTCTTAGACTTTGTCAGGCCCTTCGTGGTAGGCAAATGTCATCCTTTAGATTTTGTCAGGCCCTTCGTGGTAGGCAAATGTCATCCTGTGGGTTTGTTAGGCCCTTCGTGGTAAACAAATTCCCTATGAAGCAGATCTACCTCACACTTTGGTAACGAATAAGTATTGCATTACTTTATTACCTGATTTTTAAGTGTTGAGTTCGGGTCACATTATTACTTGATCTTATTTGTTATATGACTTGCTTAGTTATTGACTAACAGTTTAAGATTATACATTTTTCAAAATCATTAATATTAAAGTATTTACAACAAGAAACTGCACTGAGGTCATAAAGAACGAAGCCCATATTTCATTAATATTTAAAATGATTACAAAAGATGGAGAATTTTACATAAATCCTATAAGCTATAAGAAGGAAACTAAGCGTTCTTGGACATCGACCTTCGTTTCTAAGAATCGAGTATGGTCGGATCAACCTTAGCTGTGACAAGTTTTGCCTTGTCCTTGCTTCGGCATTCATAGTACCCGTCAGAAAACATCTAGACCACCTTCTCATTCACTTCATTGGATTTCACGTTCTTCTGGATTTGCTTACGAAGCTGATCAGTTAGTGGTGGGTCCAAATCCCTAATAGCTCGGAGTTCTCGAAGTTCCTCTTCAAGCTTTTGACGATAGGCCATTTGCTCTGCATCTTTAGCTTGATTATCTTTATTTTGCTTGACGAAGCCGAGTTGGATTGGGCCAGATCTTTGATTTTCTTAGCCAGAATTTCGTTTTTCTTCAGAAAATCGATATTTATATCAGTGATGACTTGATGAGTGGCCCGGGACGTCTTCAAATCTTTGTTGATTTGGGCAAGGTCTTTCTGAAGGCACTCTTTGTCGCAAAGAGCAACTTTGAGATTACTTCTATCTTTCGCCAAAGCAGATTTAAGCAGGGTATTCTCTCTTTGAGCGACTTCCTATTCGACTTTGGCCTCTTTATATTTTTTTTAGGCGGGCGTCCAAAACGATGTTTACTGCGAATGATCAATGTTAGTCAAACAGTTCAAAATTAATGGGCCGGGACGTAAATAAATAAGTTAAGCTTACTCTAGCTTGGTACTTCATTCCCTCGTCGATTAGGTCCATGATAGAGCTGTTGCCGAACCGGTGATCATCTGTGTCACGGACGAAGGAGTTGTAGAGCTGAAATGGGAATTTCTCATTGAATTCTGGCCAGAGAGTGGGGTATCCCATGGCTTCAGACCTAGATTCCAAAGAGTTTGGTTTTCTTTTGCGATCATGTTTGGGTGTTTGCTTTACCTGTTCTTCGGCCTCTTCGTCAGAAATAACGATTTCAACCGGGATATCCGGTGGAGGAGCGGTGTCTGTTAGAGGTACTTGTGGCTCTTCGGAGGCCGGAGGATTCGCTTGGTTTTCCTCTTTTTGGCACGAAGGATTCGGATCCGTTCGTCGTGAGGTTTATCGAGGAGGCACTCGGTATGAGTTTGTGTGGTGGTTTTGTGTTTTCGGCCAGCTTGCTTTCTTCGGCGAGGTTGGCTTGTACCTTCAGTAGGAGTTGATTCGGTTGCTTGAGCTTCGGAAGTTAAAGGCTCTTCAGTTGGTACTTCGGTAGGGGTCGGTGAAGATAAACCCGAAAGGAATTTGTCTAGATCCCTTCGGTCAATCGACGATGGTTCGATCAGAGTTACTACGAAAGATGACGAACAATTATTCAGAATAAATTACTGATAAAAATTAGTTAAGTTATACATTCCTTTGGGTTCGGAACTTATATCTATGGTCGTACAACCATGCTTGCTTGCTTAGAAGTACGAAGCTCCATTCCTTGAGATGGGTATACATCACCCATCTTGGGTAATGTCGGAATTAGAGTACATCACCCATGCAAATTACGAATTTAAATACAACTTACTAATATAAGCGTAGGTATGCAATCGACATAAATAAGCGTGAGTTTGAATACAAATATTGTCTACTAGAGATTATACAAACTCAAAAGGAGTCCTCATTACAATTATTATCACACTATTTTCACGAATAGTGAGGACTACTAATCTTATCCTCTTGGACCATTACTCGTTTCCCAGGCTAGTCCCGGCTATATTCTCATTTCACGAAGAAACGGTGAAAAAGAAAGGGTGAGCTCAACTAGCCCGATAAGAATATTATGACTAAGATAATGCGAATAAATTATCATTAGCCTTGAACAATGTTAAAGCGATAAAATATAATGAACATCAAGTTTAACTGCGGTGAACAATGAATCCATTAAAAAGTCAGTAGAAAATAAAATCTACTATCTTTTATGATTTAAAGGTTTTTCATCACTTTTTATAAATTGAGACTCGACTTTAATAAATATTCCACATCATCGAATCACCCACACTTTTCTGACGAGGATATTCTTTAGTATCCGACCACAATTATTCATGCACTTCTGGGGCGAGAATATTTGTGTATTCATTAATAATCATGATCGTACCAACAAGCTGTCCATCGATGCACTTCTACGGCCGATGAGGATTTTTACCACATCATTTGTAACATTACGGTCGTGATTACACAGAATAATCTCTGGTCGTAATCATACCAAGTCCATCCCCATGCTACTGAGGCCCGAGATGACTTTCAACATAATATAAACATGAGGATGATGACAATGATATAAAATTGATAAAACAAGTTCAAGAATTAATTTATCCGGGAACTAATAACGTCAAATTATCGACATGATCTTTGCTTTGTAGAGTAAAATTCAAGAATGATCGAGAAGAATATTTCCATGAAAGGATCTTTGGATGAAGCGCAAATATCGAGGATATTCCACTAATTTCATGGAGTATAGAAGTCAAAGTTTTAACTTATTTGGGTATAATAAAGAATGGAATAACAAAAGAAATCACCATGCATGCGATAGGCCTTGCAGAGCGGGTTATTCAACGAAATAATAAATAACGGAACGGTCGGTCGTAAAAAAAGCATAACGAAGCGGGATATTCAACGAGAATAATAAAAAAAATGGAACCGGTCGGTGTAAAACACACGAGCGAGGATATTCAACGAGAATAATAAAAAAGCGGAACCGGTCGGTGTAAAACACTGAGACGGGATGTTCAGCGAATAGAATAATAATAAAAAATTCCAAAGTGTAAAACCAAAACGGATGTTCAACGAATAATAATAAAAAGCGGAACCCGAGGTCGGTGTAAAACACCACGAGAGGATGTTCAACGAGAATAATAGAAGAATGTCACCAAGTATAGGGTAAACCACGTATCTGAGTTATTCAACGAGAATAATAAGCGATGGAATAACAACAGTTCTCTTCATGAATAAGAAAGAATAACACCCTTTACTTTTGGTAGGAGATTGAATCTTTACGATAGTGTAGTAACAAAATACTCTTCTTCTTTCTCTCTTATTCTCTCTATACTTTCTCTCTCTAATTAAGCTTGAATGAATTAAATGAAAAATAATGAAGCACTAGGCCTCTATTTATAGAAGATTTCTAACTTAGCTTTTTTGTGAAAAGTGTGTGAAAGTGAAGTGGCTTGACGATGGTGATGTGAAAAAAAAGTGGTTTGGCCTTTTATAATAATGTGAAAGCGACAAGTGGTTTGGCCTTTTGTAATGTGAAATGAAGCGACAAGTGGTTCGTGATAAATATATATAATGTATAAAACGACAAGTGGTTGATAATTACTAAAATAATATATATTAAAAGTAAATTACTATTCACAAATAATATATTGATATATATAATTACTATTATGAAGGTAATTACTTTTGAAAGGTAATTACTATTATTAATTACTATTGGCGAAGAAACTTACTTAGATGATGACATATGGGCCCCCATAAAATAATAATAAACTTACCAATGAAGTCTATATAATAACTCTTTATATATATCAGGATTGAATAAATATTACCAATTTTATTTTTATTTTATTTTTTTTTTTCAACATATATTTAATCTTTCAACAATTATTAATCATTTATAACTTGTCGTCTCAATTATTGATTTAATATTATAACATATTATCTGATGATCTTGTGACAATAATTGAATCGATAATATAAGAGATATGATCGACAATTCTTTATAGCAATAATTGAGCATATAAGCGAGTGACTTCTCACGTAAGCATCGATAATCAATCTGGTGTGTTTCTTATCTGACCACAGCGTATTCTTGTACTTTTTACTACCGGGGTAGTTCAGCGGTTTTAACGGTAACACCTCTCGTAGTTATTTTTATAAAAAGATATTTTTGTCGTTTTCTCGATCTAAAATAATAATTACATTATGGGGTCCACCATGATTGTCTTAGTTATGCGAATATTCCTGTTAAAATATTCCCAGACCAAAGCGAATATTTTATAACAACTTGCTTACTTTGCAAAATTTATAAATATTACCCTGACAACTATAACATTATATCAAATTTATTCCATAATATTCAAAAATAATATTTATAGAAAATTCATCTTTATTTATAAAAGTTGGGGTCTTCTGACCTCCCTTCTTATGAAATTTAAGCCCTCGAAATTAGAATTACGTACACGTATATGTCGAAGAGGTAGGATACCTTGATTTCATTTGATTCTAACTCCCAGTCATTTCCTCGACATCGTGGTTCTCCAAAACTTTGACTTGAGGTATAACCTTGGGCGTAGAATATGTTCCTTCTTATCAAATTTGAGCAGGAACCTCTTCTTCATACGTCAAATCTTCCTATTTTCGTTCGTCGGTTCTAACTTCGATAATGTGGTTGGGGTCTTTCACATATTTACGTAACATGGATATGTGAAAAGCGTTATGAACACGAGACGTACTTGGCGGTAAAAGCGAGTCTATAGGCCACGATTCTACTCGATCGAGGATTAAAATGGGCCGATGAATCGAGGATTGAGTTTTCCTCTCTTTTCCAAATCTTGTAACTCCTTTCCATGGAAGCGACTCTTAACAACACATGATCTCTATATCGAATTCCACGTCCTTTCGATGAAGATCGGCATAACTCTTTGTCGATTTTGTGAGGTTTTTATCGTTGTCGGATCGTTTGAATCTTTTTCGTAGTCATACGTACCAACTCAGGTCCCAACAACGTTGCTTCACCCACCTCATCCCGGCATCTCTTGGAGACGACACTTTCTTCCATCTGGCGCTTGAATGGAGCCATGCGATACTTGCGATAAGCTTTGTTGTTGTAGGAAAACTCCACGATGGTAAGAACTTGTCCCAACTTCCTTGAAATCAAGGACCACGAGTCTTAATAGATCTTGAGAGTTTGAATAGTCCTCTCCATTTGTCCGTCCGATGTCGAGGATGATATCTTGAAAGCTAAATCGTGAAATCTGTGCCCATAGCTTTTTGCAAACTAACCCAAAATCGTGAAGTGAATCTTGGGTCTCGATCGAAACTATGGATCTTGGCATACCCATGCGATCTTACAATCTCGTTTATGTACATCTGAGCAAGGCGTTCAAGTGTATAAGTTTCTCGTATCGGTAAAAAATGAAGCGGACTTGGTCGATCTATATCAACAATGACCCAAATCGCATCTATGCCTTGAGAAACCTTAGGAAGGCCGATGCTTGAAATCCATGGTAATGTGCTCCCACTTCCATTACGGAATTTCAAGTGGTTGCAATGGACCTTTTGGTACTTGATGCTCGCTTTTTAACTTCGTTGACAAGTTAGACACCTTGAGATAAACAACATTATCTCTCTCTTCGTATTGCTCCACCAAAATGTATGGCGAAATATCATGATACATTTGGTACTCCCGAGATGGATTACAAATGGTGTGTTGTGCGCCTCCATCGCGATTTTATACTTTAAATCGAGTCGTTAGGAACACAAAAATGCAGGAGTTGACTCAAAAGTATTCCTTCTTCATCGATTCTTGCTTGGGCGTAGCACCTTCTTGCACACTTTCTTCCTCATCGCATCGGCTCCAGTGCATACGTAGCTTGGCGACTTTAACTTTATCGATTAAAGTCGGTTCTACTCGTATATTATTATCATCATCATGTGGGTCCACAGGTCTTTAACTCTATCTCCATCCTTTGCAAGTCACACAAAATGGGCCTTTGCGTTGACAATATCGCTTTTCGTGCTTGCATATGATCTTACTACTCGATCGTCGGCTACCACGTTAAACTTTTCGAGGATGGTATTGGATGGTATGATCATAATCTTTCAACAGATTCAAGCCAGCGTCGTTGTCGCGTGTTGAGTTCCTTTTGAGTGAAGAAATATTTGAGGCTTTTATGATCAAGTAAAGATCTCCACTTTCTCCCCATCTGAAGTAATGCCTCCAAATTTTAAGTGCAAAGACAACATTTACCACTCTAGATCATGAGTAGGATAATTCCTCTCATATTCTTTGAGTTGTCGCGAGGCATAAACTATAACTTTCCATGTTGCATGAGAACACATCCCAACCCTTTGCTGAAAGCATCACTTGTAGATGACAAATCCCTCAAGAGCGGATGGTATTGTCGAGCAGTCTTTGAAATAAGTCTCTCTTGAGTTCTTGAAAACTCTTCTCACATTCTTCGCTCAATAAGAACTTTGTATCTTTTGAGTCGGTTTGAGTTAATGGAGTAGCGATTAGAAAATCCTTCCACGAATCTCAGATAATAACCGGCTAAGCAGAAAAAGCTACGTGCTTGATCATTGATTTAGGTTGTTCCCGACTTTGAATAGCTTGATCTTTCTTTGGGTCAGCGGATATTCCATGACTTGATACCACGTGCCCAAGGAATGCTACTTCTTCTTGACGAACTTCGCATTTCTTGACTTGGCATAAAGCTTATATTCACGAAGCTTTTTTGAGTGTCGACCTCAAGTGTTGCTCATGATCTTCACGGCTTTTGGAATAAATAAGGATGTCATCAATAAAGGCGACCACAAAGTGATCTAAATATTCCTTGAATACTCGGTTCATCATATCCATGAAAGCGGCGGGGCATTAGTCGATCGAAAGGACATGACTAGGAATTCATAATGCCGTCTGCAGGGAGTTACGGCCGAGTCTTTGGAATGTCGTGATTTCTAATCTTCAATTGGTGATATCCGGAGCGAAGATCGATCTTTGAAAAGAATTTGGCTCCTTACAAGCTGGTCAAACGGGTCATCAATACGTGGCAATGGATACCTATTTTTGATGGTGACATGATTGACTCCAGATAATCAATACAAAGTCGCATACTCCCATCTTTCTTCTTCACGAATAGAGCAGGGAGCACCCCGAGAAGTACTTGGGGCGAATAAAGCCATGTCTAACAATTCCTGCGGTTGGGTCTTTAACTCACGAAGTTCAATAGGAGCCATTCGATATGGGGCTTTGGAAATGGGTTTTGTCTGGGTTCAAAGTCGATACAAAATTCAATTTCACGCTCTGGGGTAGGCGGGGAAGTTCTTGAGGGAATCGTCGGAAATTTATTAACAATAGAAATATCGTTCAAAAGCGGCGTATTTTTTGTTTAAATCGTGTGACATGAGCTAAGAAAGCTTGACATCCATTTTTCAATAAGCGAATAGCTTTATGGCTTGAGATGGCCGTGATTGATTTTAATGGTTTGGTCGTTTGAATTAGCATAATAGGTTGATTAGGAATATGAAAGCTAACACCTTACGAAAACAATCAATTTTTGCATGATAAGTAGTTAACCATCAATCCACAGAATCACGTCAAATCTGAGTATTTTTAATGAAATAAGATCGACGGGGTAATGTGAAGTGCTGATTTGAACCAAACAAGACTTATAAGCGATGGATGTAATGAAGGTTTCTCCCAGCGGAGTTTCCACGAGATAAGTCAAAGTCTAATTTCTCGGTCAAATTTAATCGATGGCGCAAGTAGGAGAAATAAAAGAATGGGTAGAACAGGTATCAAATAAAGTATAGACTTCATTAGAGTTTTTGATAAACTTACGTGATGACCTCATTCGGGTTCCTTGCTCTTTGGGAGGTCACAACAAAGCGCTCTCCCTTGCACTCTGGGTTTTGACTTTTACGGGATGACCTTTGGTGCCTCCATCCTAGTGAATTTGTCTTGATGGCAACAAAATCGAGCTAAGTGACCTTCTCTTCCACAATTATAACATGCTTTGGGCGGACATGGCGCGATTTGGTGATGTGTCCCTCCCCTCGCATTTGAAGCATATGATAGGTGGTCTTTCTCCTTCCTTAACAACGGTCTTTGGTCTTGGCGTCTTTCCATCATTGTTGAATCTCCTTTTCTTGAAATGTCCATTCTTATTGTTTTGGCCGATTACCACCAAAGTGGTTACCATTTCTGGCTTTGTTGATTCCCTCCACGCTTGTTGTCACCGGCTTGATGACTACTCTCATTGGTATTATAATTTTTTGTTTGTTTGCTCTCTTTTGGTTGCGTTGACTCGTTATCGCGCTCCACTAAGCGAGCCCTATTTACAACATCTGAATACAAACCACGGTTTATGAGAAATAAGATGTTGGCGTATCTCGACTTTTGAACCTCTTAAAAACATTAGCGTCATTCTCTCTTCATTATCCACCAAGTGGGGCCTGGCCGTGATAACTCATGAAATTTTGCCTCGTATTGCGACACGGTCGTATTGTTTTGTTCGAACTTGATAAACTCCACCTCCTTCGTATGGCGAATACTTTTTGGGAAAGTATTTGTCGTTGAAACGACTCTTGAACTTCTCCCAAGATATCTTGATCTGGCGGAGTTGAGTCGTTTCTGGATTCCCACCGATGTCTCTCCTCTCTCTGCGACATAAAAGGCGGCAAAGGAAACCTTTTGCTCCTCGGAGCATCCCAAGACATCAAATATCTTGGTGATCTGCTTTATCCATGCTTCCGCCTTAAGTGGTTTTGGCTCTCCCTTAAACTCGGTGGTCCCGGCTCCTTGAATTGTTTAGCGGTGACCGCAGAGAGTTTCGTGTTTCCACCTACGTTTTGGGCGAGAGTCGCTCTACTTTCTTTGTTGCATAAATTGCATAAAGCCTCTGAACATTTGATCGTTCATCATTTGGTCGGTGTTGTTGTTTTTGCATGAGGATTATCGCCTTCTGATGCACATTATCACGATTATTGATATGTGGTGAATCAGCGATCTCTTTGTGCTCCATTCTTATTCTCAACATTCTCGGATGTCATTTTGAGATCTTGCCACAAAACAAAGGTTAATTGACATATAACATATTATCCTATATTACGACCAACCCAATTAAATACCAAATAAACTTAGGTAGGTCATCTACTAGCGAAAGGTATTCCCGTCTCTCCCCTCTAGTACTATTCTCACATCTTAGCGGGGATCGTATCCTAGCTTTGATATACAAGCGTGGCGCCCCCAAAATTAGGTATACATCACCCATCTTGGGTGCGTCGGATCGTAGTACAAATTTAAATCTGACTTATTAATATAAGCTGTAGTATACAATCGACAACATAGCGCTGAGTTTGAATACAAATATTGTCTACTAGATATTATACAAAAACTCAAAAGGAGTCCTCATTACAATTATTATCACCTTATTTCACGAGAATAGTGAGGACTACTAATCTTATCCTGCGGACCATCACTCGTTTCCCAGGCTAGTCCCGGTATATTCTCATTTCACGAAGAAAACGGTGAAAGAAAAGGTGAGCTCAACTAGCCCGTAAAAATATTATGACTAAGATAATGCGAATAAATTATCATTAGCCTTCTGATGATGTTAAGCGATAAAATATAATGAACATCAAGTTTAAGCTGCGGTGAACAAACAATCCATTAAAAAAGTCAGTAGAAAATAAAATCTACTATCTTTTATGATTTAAAGGTTTTTCATCATTTTATATAATTGAGACTCGACTTTAATAAATAATCCACATCATCGAATCACCCCTGCACTTTCTGACGAGGATATTCTTTAGTATCCGACCACAATTATTATTCATACCTTCTACGGGCGAGAATATTTGTGTATTCATTAATAATCATGATCATACCCACAAGCATCCATCGATACACTCTGACCCGATGAGGACTTTTACCACATCATTTGTAACATTACGGTCGTGATTACATTAATAATCTCTGGTCATAATCATACCAAGTCCATCATATGCTGCTTTCTGAATACAGATGACTTTCAACAAATATAAACATGAGGATGATGACAATGATATAAAATTGATAAAAACAAGTTCAAAATTAATTTATCCGGGAAATTAATAACGTCAAATTATCGACATGATCTTCTTTGCTTTGTAGAGTAAAATTCAAGAATGATCGAGAAGAATATTTCCATGAAAAGATCTTTGGATGAAGCGCAAATATCGAGGATATTCCACTAATTTCATGGAGTATAGAAGTCAAAGTTTTAACCAATTTGGGTATAATAAAGAATGGAATAACAAAAAAATCACCATAATGCGATATGATGCGATTATTCGCGAGATGAGAGGTTATTCAATAGAATAATAAATAATAAATAACGGAACGGGTCGGGTCGGTGAAATTCACCGCAGCGGGATGTTCAACGAGAATAATAAAAAGATGGAACCGGTCAGTGTAAAACACACAGAGATAGGATATTCAACGAATAATAATAAAAAATAACCGGATCGGGTAATAAAGAAACACCAGAAGATTATGATGTTCAATAGAATAATAAAAATGGAATAATAGAAAAAATAAAAGAAAAAACCTGCAAATGAATAATAATAATGTAATTAAGGTGTAAAATAAAAAAAAGAGCCAGGTGATGTTCAAACGAATAATAATAGAAGAATGTCACCAAGTATAGGGTAAAATAAATGGAATTATATATATGAAATATTCTGCATATTCAGTTATTCAATGAATAATAATGAATGGAATAACAACTGATTCTCTTCATGAATAAGAAATGAATAACACCTTACTTTTGGTAGGAGATTGAATCTTTGCTATATGTAGAAAATAAGACCCCAAATTTTTTTAAATAAAAGGAATTTCCTTTAAATAAAATTATTTCCTTTATTATTATTTTGAAATAGTAGGGTTGATTTGATTAATGTGGATAGTTAAGGGTTAAATATGAAATATTTCAAAATAAGCAGTGGTTATAAAATATTCATTGTTGTCGGGAATATTAGTTTGGTGCGTGGAATATTAAATGTCTTTGTCGGGAATATTATTAATGCAATGACGGTAGCGACCATGTGTGGGCCCCATGCGAAAGCGATTGGATGAAAAAAGCGACAAATATAAGTTGTTTAAAAATAGCGGCGTAGTTATTCTGAGATTAATCTTTGTTGGAATACGGTGGTTAAAATACACGATGTCTGGCGTTGTTGCGCGATGCACGGTATTGCACGATTATTGATTATTGATCCTTACGTGAAGAAGCCTTTTTACTCGAATGGTTTCACGATGAATTCTTGTTCGATATTTTATTTTATTGATTCGATAATTCTTTGCGTTGATATTTTATATTATTGTTGTTTGATAATTGTCATTACTGCGTTATTTTTCATTATCGGATCAATAATTCATATTATTTGAATAATATTATTAGATAACATTATTGGCAATGTCTAGAAAGTTACATCTAGGAGAGGTTTGGTCACCTAATTGCGCTTGATGAAGAGAAATCCTTATTGGAAAGCCCCTCTTTCTGAGGGAGCTGCTGGTTGTCGATAATTGTGATTACGTAATATTATTTGTGAATAATTAATTATTGATTTATATGATAAGAAAATATTTATTTTATGTGGATATAGATGGATGGATTGTTGAAAATTAATATTTTATCTTTTACGATAAATAATTCGAAAATATATTATTATTTTAATAATATTTTATCGGTGATATTTTACAATGAATGTGGGATATGGAGTATATGAGGATTAAAAATCAAATCGCAATAAATGTTTTAAAACATATTATTGTGTGATTGGACCCCATTATTGGTTTTGATTATAATCCGTTTGGTTGTGGATTTGGTCAATTTTATTTGGAATTTGGAAATACTTTCTTACGCAAGTTGTAGTATATGTCCTACAAATTTTGAACCGATTAAAATTTTACGAATGATTTTTTATTTATTTTAAGAGGTTATGATTAGAAATTAGGTTTATAATTGATTTTGGTGGAAAATTCTAGAATTGAAAAAATTTTTTTTTGTGGTTGGTGAAGAAATGTGTGAATTTTATTTCAAATGTGGTGGGTGGCAATAGTAGCGAGTAAATATATTATTATTTTATTAAATTTTTACTTTGGTGTTAACATTTTCTATAAATAGAGTCTTAAGTTAGAATTGAAAATCACACGAGAAACAAAGTTTTCTCTCTCTCTCTCTCTATATTATTGGCGTATTTTGTGAGTATTTTGATATACTTTGAGTATTTCTTTGCGGTCTGAAGTTTCATTCGACATCATTGAGTATTTCGTAAAATCTTGATTCTTTGAGGTAAGGGATATTATTTTTTTTTCGTAATGATATTATTTCTTGATATCATTATCTTTGAAATATTGATTGAACTTTTTATCAAATTTGGAACTTTTTCATGTCGGGTTTACTATTCTTATTCATGAGTTCTTATTCACGAGTTCTTATTCATGAGTTCTTATTCACGATTCTTATTCACGAGTCTTATTAAGCTTATTAGCGTGAAAGATGTTTTTGTGGAATTTCTATCTTTTGGTGTCGAGATTCTATTCACGTGTCTCTGGCCTTTATTCACGTATCTGACCTTATTCACGTATCTGACATATTCACGAAAAAGAAAAATAAAATTTCTTCTTTTTGTCCAAAATATCTATTACGGATACTAGCTTTGATTGTATCCATGTTTTGATCATTCTTGAATTTTACACCACTATGATTATTTTTGAGTATTTTTGGACGTGGATAAAACAAAATCTGAATCCTTAATCCTTAATCCTTGTCATTTTGTTTCCTTTGGATTCGTTTCTTTAAAAATATTTTCATCATCCTCGGTCTTAAATGATGATATTATTGAATATCTTTGGCACATGGTGCAAGATGAATGATTTCTTAAGAATATCTTTGGCTGTGGTGCAATGAATGATTGTCGAAGAATATCTTTGGCACGTAGTGCAAAGATGAGCAGTGTTTAAATGAACATGACCAGGTGATGAATATCTTTGGCTGTGGTGCAAAGATGAATATTTGATTCGATGTATATTGATTGATGTTACGAGGGATAAAAGATGAGCGATGAACTTTTAAATTCATATATAGAAGATAGTAGTTTGCATTCTCTACTTAACTCTTCTTCAATGAATTATTATTTCATTGCGAATATTGATTTAAAATTTGTTGTCTATTGTATTACTATTAGATTTTTCCTGTTGAAGACTAACGATAATTTGTTGTATATTATCTTAGTCATAATATTCTTCTTTGAGCTAGTTGAGCTCACCCTTTTCCTTTTTGTTCCATTTTTTCTCGGGAGGCGAGAATATAGCGAGTATGCAGTCGGGGTATGGAATGAAGGTTTTAGAAAGGATTGTTTAGTAGTCCTCACCATTTTGTAAAATAATGTATCGATAAATGGATGAGGATTTATTTGAGTATAGATATTATGCAGAAGATAATATTTGTATTTAAACTCACGATTTCTTGTTGTAATAATAAAGTTGTAGTTGTTTACGTACCATGTATTGTGACTCGAGAATGGGTGATGTATACCTATTTTGGGGGTCGTCGATTTTATTATCGAGCTTAGGGATATGATCTCTGGCGGAGATCGGGGAATAGAACTAGGAGGGAGGCGAGTAAATCCTTATTGTGTGTCTACTAAAGCTTATTTGTTAGTTGGTCGATATATAGGGATATTATGTGATATATTGATTTCCTTAATTAACCCTTGTTTTATGGCGATGTTTGAGAATGTCGTGAGAATATTAACAATGGAAAATGAGGCCAGTGGAGATGCTGTACTTACCAGCGAGGAGAGCGTGCAGCAGTGGCAATGTTCCTCCATGAACAACACCATTGAAGAGCGAGATGATGAGCGAGGGGATGTTTAGAAGCTTTTTGCGATTCAGCAAAATCGAATGAGGAGAGACTTCGTGTTCAAAATCTGAGGAGAAATGATAGCAATTCACGGGTTATCCTGACCCAAGCGATTCGAAGTTGGGACCACGAATTTAAGGAAAGCGGATCCGATCATGGCGGAAACATGGGTCAAACAAATTACCAAGATATTCGATGTCTTGGGATGCGGAGAACGAAGGTTCCATTCGCCACCTTTATGTTAAATGGCGAAGCGGACTCTTTGGTGGAATGCGTGAAGCGTACCCATCCGGCCGCTTTTCGGCATGTCTTGGGAGGCGTTTGAAACTATTTAATGACAAATACTTTCACGAAAGTGTTAAATCGTATGAAGGAAGTGGAGTTCATCAGATTGGAACAAAACAACATGGCGGTGTCTCGATGCGAGGCAAAGTTTGCGAGTTATCGAGTTTTGCACCTCATTTGGTGGAGAATGAGGAGCGTGTATGGCGGATGTTTCTTAGAGGTTTGAAACCGGCGTCGTCGATATCTCATTTCTCATAAATTTTCTCTTTATTAGGATGTTGTAAGCGAGGGCTCGATTTATTAGGCGAGATAACGAGTACGGTCAGTGAGGACCCTGACGAGGGATCGTACTCGAGATAGCGATCAGCGAATAATGATAACTGGCGGAGAAAAAAAGCAGAATGAGACAAAAATGGTAACCACTCGGTGGTAATCATGGCCGTGAAAATAGAAGAAGCGAGTCGGGAGGAGATTTTAAAAGAGAGATTTAACAACGACCATGTGAAGGCAGCGGTCTTGGCGTGACAAGCGGTTTCTAAGGAGGAGAAACGACCACCGGTCGTATCTTACTAAATCTTGGAAAAGAGGGACATATCGGTCAAGCGCCCTGCATTCAAGGTATGCTATATATTGTGGAAAGGAAGGACATATCGCTCGAGATTATGCGATAGCGAAACCTAGTTCAGTGAGGACGGTGACTCGAAAAATGTCCCGAAAAAGTCAAAGTCAGCGATTAGGGAAAGGCGTTTGTTGTGGTGGTCATAATCGAGAAACCCAAGCGAGGTGATCACGGGTAAGCTATTTATAAATTCTTGCGAAGTTTATACCTTACTTGATCTGGTCTTTACCCATTCATTTATCTCTCTGCTTGTGCTCAGCGTTTAAACTTGACTCAGGAGAAATTAGACTTTGACCTATCTGTGGAAACTCAGATTAGGAGAAACTTTCATCACATCAGTTGTTTATAAATCTTGTTTGATTCAAGTTGGCACCATTACCTTACACATTGACCTTATCTCTTTAAAGATACTTGCTTTTGATGTGATTTTAGGGATTGATTGGTTAACTACTCATCATGCCAAAATTGATTGTTTTAAATTAAGGTTGTTAGTTTTCATATTCTAACCAACTTTGTTATGCAATTCAAGCAACTAAACCATTAAAATCAATCATTTCATATCTAATCATAAAAGCTATTAGTTTATTGAAAAAGCGGATGTCGAGCTTTCTTAGCCCATGTTATGGATTTGAATAAAGACACGTCAAATTTGAATAATATTCTGTTGTTATTGACTTTCTGGCGTATTTCTGAAGAACTTCCGGTACTACCCCGAGCGTGAAGTTGAATTCTTTATTGATCTTGAACTGGTACAAAGCCCATTTCTAAAACCCCATATCGAATGGCTCTATTGAACTTGAGGAGTTAAAGGTCCAACTACGAATTGTTGGACATCGGTTTCATTAAATCTAGTACATCTCCTTGGGGTGCTCTGTTTTTATTTGTAAAAAGAAAAGCGGGGAGTATCACGACTTTGTATTGACTATCGGGAATTGAACCATGTCACCATCAAGAATAGGTATCCTCTACCTCGTATTGATGACTTGTTTGACCCGATTCTGAGGGCCTGCAATTCTTTTCAAAAATCGATCTTAGATTACGGATATCATCGGTGAAGATTAGGCGAGGATATTCAAAGCGCGCCTTGAGAACTTCGGTATGGGCATTATGAATTCTTAGTCATGTCTTTGGACTAACTAATGCTCTGCGACTTTCATGGATATGATGAGCCAGAGTATTCAGGAATATTTGGATCGATTCGTTGTTGTCTTTATTGATGACATCCTCATATATTCAAAAGTCGTGAAGATCATGAGCACCATTTGAAATTTGGTACTCGAAGGCTTCGTGAAAACCAACTATATGCCAAATTGAAGAAATCACGAGTTACGGCTTGAGAAGTAGCATTCCTTGGGCGCGTGGTGTCGAAAACATGGAGTATCTGTTGATCCGTGAAGATTGAAGCAATCTGAAGTTAGAACAGCAAAAGTCGGTGGCCAAAATCACGTAGCTTTTGGGCTTAAATTTGGTTATTATCGGAGATTAGTGGAAGGTTTTCTCGAATCGCTACTCCATTAACTTCGGTAACTTCGGAAGGATACAAAAATTAGTTTGGAGTGCGAAGAATCGAGAAAAGTTTCCAAGAGCTTAGAGGAGACTTATTTGGCTTTGTTACACAATACCATCTGGTTCGGATGGATTTGTTATCTCTGATGATGCTTGAGCAAAGGGTTAGGATGTGTTCTCATGCAGCGTGGGAAAGTCATAGCTTTATGCCTCGCGACAACAACTTAAAAGTATGAGAGGAATTATCCTACTTTCGTGATCTAGAGTTAGCGGCCCGATCGTTTTTCAGCGCTAAAAATATGGAGCACTTATCATATGGGGAGAAAGTGGAGATATATTCGGACCATAAAAAGCCTTAAATATTTCTTCACTCAAAAAAAACTCGACATCTGGCGGCGACGTTGGCTCGAGCTATTGAAAGACTACGACCACACTATTGATACCATCACGGAAAAGCGAGCGTGGTAGTAGTGGCGCGTTGAGTAGAAGATCATATCTTGAGGAGCAGTGCGATGATGTCAAGTATCGCGTAGAACCAACTTTAATAGAAAAAGTTAAGGTTGCTCGAGCCACCAGGCAGGTGATCGTATGAAGAAGAAAGAAATCAAGAAGGAGCTATTAGGAGCGAGAATTGATGAAGAAGGAATACTTGAGTCCACTCTGACTTTGTGTTCTAACGACTACGATTTGAAGTACAAGATTATGATGGAGGCACACAATACACCATTTGCAATCCATCACGGAAGTACTAAAATGTATCGTGATCTTGACATACATTTTGGTGGAACAATATGAAGAGAGAGATTGCAAAGTTTATCTCGATGTGTTTAACTTGTCGGCGTGTAAAAAGGCGGAGCATCTAGTACCTAAAGGTCCGTTGCAACCACTTGAGATTCCGGAATGGAAGTGGGAACACATTACCATGGATTTAGATTCTGGGTCTTCCTACGGTTTCTCAAGGCATCAATCTATTTGGGTTATTGTTGATAGATTAACCAAGTCTGCTCATTTCTTGCCGTCTGGAGACTTATTCCTTGAGCGTCTTGCTAGTATATACGTGAATGAGATTGTGAGGTTGCATGGCATGCTGTATCCATAGTTTGGATCGTGACCCAAGATTCACTTCAAGATTTTGGGTTAGCTTGCAAAAAAAGCTATGAGCGCGCAGTTTGCGATTTAGTTGGCATACCATCCCCAAGCAGACGGACAATCGAGAGAGGACTATTCAAACTCTTGAAGATTTATTAAGACTACTGTGTCCTAGACTTCAAGAGGCGGTTGGGATAAGTATTTACCATTGGTGGAATTCTCCTACAACAAGCGATTATCGAGCAAGTATAGGTGTGGCTCCATTTGAAGCATTATATGGGCCGAAAATGTAGTTCTCGATATATGTTGGGATGAGGTGGGTGAAGCAACATTGTTGGGACCCGAGTTGAAATGCGTATGATGACTCTGAAAAGATCCAAATGATTAACAGCAAGCGTATACAAAGCGGCACAAGATCGACAAAAGAGTTATGCGGATCTTCATCGAAAGGGCGTGGAATTTAATGTAGGGGGATCATGTATTGTTGCGAGTTTATCCGTGGAAGGAGAGTCTGAAGATTTGGGAAGAGAGAGAAAGCTCGATCCACGATTTATTGGTCCATTTCAAATTCTTGGCCAGCCAGAGTAGGAAATGTAGCTATAGACTTGCGTTACCTCTCAAAGTATGTCTCGTGTTCATAATGTGTTTCACATATCGTATGCTTAAATAAATATGTGAAAGACCGAACCACGTTATTGAGTTAGAACCAGGACGAGATAGCGAAGAGAAGACTTAACGTGTGAGGAGGTACTGTCAAGATCTTTGGATAGGAAGGAGCATGTCCTACTGGCAAAAATACCCACAAGTTAAAGTTTTGTGGAGGAATCATGCTATAGAGGAAATGACACAGGAATTGGAAGCGGAAATGAAAGCGAGGTATCCTCACCTTTTGAAACACCGAGTGCGTCGTCGATTTTAGAGGGCGAAATTTCATAAGGAGGGAGGTTGTAAGACCAAAATTTTTTAAATAAAAAGGAATTTCCTTTATTTATTATTTTGAAATAGTAAGGGTTGATTTGATTAATGTGGATAGTTAAGGGTTAAATCATGAAATATTTCAAAATAAGCAGTGGTTATAAAATATTCATTGTTGTCGGGGAATATTAGTTTGGTGGTGGAATATTAAATGCTTTGTCGGGGAATATTAAATGCGACGGTAGCGACCGTGTGTGTGGGCCCCATGTGAAGCGATTGGATGAAAAAAGCGACAAATATAAGTTGTTTTTAAATAGCGGCGTAGTTATTCTTAGATATCTTTTGTTGGAATACCGGTGGTTAAAACACACTGTCTGGCGTTGTTGAGCGATGCACTGGTATTGCACCAATTATTGATTCTTACGTGAAAGGCCTTTACTCGATAATGGTTCTGATAATTCTTTATTCGATTTTTTTTATTGATTTAATAATTCTTTGCGTTGATATTTTATATTCTTTGTTGTTTGATAATTGTCATTACGGTATTTTCATTATTATCGAAGCAATAATTCATATTATCTGAATAATATTATTAGATAACATTATTGGCAATGTCTAGAAAGTTACATACAGGAGAGAGGTTTGGTCACTAATTGCGGCGCCCGATGAAGAAATTCTTATTGGAAAGCCCCTCTTTCTGAGGAGCTGCACGGTTTGTCGATATTGTGATTACGTAATATTATTTGTGAATAATTAATTATTGATTTATATGATGAGGAAAATATTGATTTTATGTGGATATAGATGGAAAAAATTTTAAAATGACAATTGTTGAAAATTAATATTTTATCTTTTACGATAAAATAATTCATTTAAATATATTATTTTAATAATATATTAATGGTGATATTTTACAATGAATGTGGGATATATGAGTATATGAGGAGGAAGAGTATTTTGTGTGGCAATAAATGTTTAAAACATGTTTTGTGTGTTGGTGGACCCATTTATTATTAGAAATTTGATTATAGCACAAAAAATCGCCCGTTTGTGGATTTCATCGATTTTTGTTTGGAATTTGGAAAAACTTTCTTCTGCAAAGTTGTAGAAATTGAATTTCCTATAAAAACTCATGAGATTCGAATTTTTTTGATGAAAGGGCTATTTATTATGAATTATTGAAGTTAGAAATTAAAAATAATTGATTTTTGGGAAGTTTTAATTATTTTTTTTAAGAAAAACGTTTTTTATTTTTTTTTGGACATCATTAACATGTGTGGCTGGTGTTTTGACCAAAAAGGTGGGCTAAGGAAAATTTGTATAATTATATTATATTTTATTAAATTTTTACTGCTTTGGTGTTAGCGTTTTCTATAAATAGGGTCTTGGGTTAGAATTGAAAATCACACGAAAGCTGAAGTTTTCTCTCTTTCTCTCTCGATATTATCGGCGTATTCTTGTGAGTATTTTGAGTATACTTTGAGTATTGCTAGGCGGTTACAAGTTCCTTGACCTTTATACAGGTATTTCATTAGAAATCTTGATCTTTTCGAGGTAAGGGATATTATTTTTTTTTTTAATGATGATATTATTTCTTCATATCATTATCTTTGAAATATTGATCTGAAGTTTTATCAAATTTGGAACTTTTTCATGTTCTATTCATGAGTTCTTATTCATGAGTTCTTATTCACGATTCTTATTCACGAGTTCTTATTCACGAGTTCTTATTCACGATTCTTATTCACGATTCTTATTACTAGTTTATTAATGAAGCGTGAAGATGTTTTTGTGGAATTTCTATCTTTTGGTGTCGAGATTCTTATTCACGTATCTGGCCTTATTCACGTATCTGACACTATTCACGTATCTGATCTTATTCATAAAAAATAAAATTTCTTCTTTTAAATCCAAAATATCTATTACGGATACTAACTTTGATTGTATCCATGTTTTGATCATTCTTGAATTTTACACCACTATGATTATTTTGAGGTATTTTTTTGGGCGTGGATAAAACCAAAATGAATCCTTAATCCTTAATCCTTGTCATTTTTGTTTCCTTTGGATTCGTTTTTAAAAAAAAAATATTTTTCATCATCCTCGGTCTTAAATGATGATATTATTGAATATCTTTGGCACATGGTGCAAAGATGAATGATTTCTGAAGAATATCTTTGGCTGTGTGATGAATGATTCTGAAGATGAGCAGTGATGAGCAGTGTTTAAATGAACATGGCCAAGTGATGAATATCTTTGGCACATGTAGTGCAAAGATGAGCAGTGTTTAAATGAACATGATTTGAATATCTTTGGCACATAGTGCAAGATGAATATTTGATTCGGATGTATATTGATTGATGTTCGAGGATAAAATATTGATGATGAACTTTTAAATTCATAGATTATAGTAGATTTCATTCTCTACGTAACTCTTACATGAATTATTATTTCATTGCGAATATTGATTTAAAACTTGTTGTCTATTGTATTCTATCAGATTTTTCCTGTTGAAGACTAACGATAATTTGTTGTATATTATCTTAGTCATAATATTCTTCTTGGGCTAGTTGAGCTCACCCTTTTCCTTGTTGTTCCATTTTTCTTCTCGGGGAGGCGAGAATGTAGCGAGTCTTAGTCGGGGTATGGAATGAAGGTTTTAGAGAGAGTTGTTTAGTAGTCCTCACCATTTTTGTAAAATAATGTAATCGATAATTATGATGAGGATTTATTTGAGTATAGATATTATCTAGAAGATAATATTTGTATTCAAACTCACGATATTGTTTTCTTGTTGTAATAATAAAGTTGTAGTTGTTTACATACCATGTATTTGGCGACTCGGAATGGGTGTTGTGTATACCTATTTTGGGGGCGTCACGGTTAATATCGAGAGCTTAGGGATATGATCTCTGGCGGAGATCGGGGAATAGAACTAGGAGGGAGGCAGAGTAAATCCTTATTAGTGTGTCTACTAAGCTTATTTGTTAGTTGGTCGATTATATAGGGATATTATGTGATATATTGATTTCCTTAATTAACCCTTGTTTTATGGCGATGTTTTGAGAATGTCGTTGAGAATATTAACGATGGAGTAAATGAGGCCAGTGGAGATGCTGTCTTCACCAGCGGAGAGAGAGCGTCTGACAGTGGCAATGTTCCTCCTGTGAAACAACACCATTGGCGAGATGATGAGCGAGGGGATGTTTAGAAGCTTTTTGCGATTCATGCAAAAAATCGGGCGAGGAGACTTCGTGTTCAAAATCTGAGGAGAAATGATAGCAATTCACGGGTGGTCACGACGACGCGATTCGAAAGTTGGGACCACGAGTGCAGGAAGCGGGATCCGATTAAAGGCGGAGCGTGGGTCAAACAAATTACAGAGATATTCGATGTCTTGGGATGCGGAGAAAACGAAAGTTCCATTCGCCACCTTTATGTTAAAATGGCGAAGCGATTCTTGGTGGGAATCGTGAAGCGTACCCATCCATTTGCCTTTCGGCGTATCGTGGAGAGCGTTTGAAAGCAGTTCAATGACAAGTACTTCCACAAAGTATTAAATCGTATGAAGGAAGTGGAGTTTATTAGACTAGAAGCGAAATAACATGGCGGTGTCCCGATGCGAGGCGAAGTTAGCGGAGTTATCGAGTTTGCACCTCATTTGGTGGAGAATGAGGAGCGTATGGCGGATGTTTACGAGAGGTTTGAAACAGGACGTCGTCGATATCTCATTTCTCATAAATTTTCTCTCTATTGGATGTTGTCAGCGAGGGCTCGGTTGTTAGAAGCGAGATAACGAAATACGTTCAGCCAGGGACCATAACGAGGATCATCTGAAGAAGATAGCGATCATCGAATACTAACGATAACCGGTGGAGAAAGAAGAATCTGACAACAAAGCGGTAACCACTCTGGTGGTAATCGTGGCCATGAAAATAGAAGAAGCGAGTCGGGAGGAGATTTTAAAGAGAGATTCAACAGCGACCATGTGAAGGCGTCGGCGCTTGATATGAACTAGTTTTAAGGGAGGAGAAGCGACCACCGGTTAGTATGTTACAAATCTTGGGAAGAGGGACATATCATTGAAGCGCCCTAGCAGTTTAAGGTATGCTATAATTGTGGAAAGGAAGGACATATCGCTTTCGAGATTATGCGATGGCGAAACCCGTTCGTGAGAATGGTGACTCAAAAACATGTCCCGAGAAAAAGTCAAAGTCAGCGATTCTTGGAAGAAGCGTTTGTGCGTGGCCGGTCAAAATCTGAGAACGAGCGAAGTTAGCACGGGTTAGTTAATTATAAATTCTTGCGAAGTATATACCTTACTAGATATCGGTTCTACCCATTCTTTTATCTCTCTTTTACTTGCGCTCAGCGTTTGAACTTGACTCAGGAGAAATTAGACTTTGACTTTATCTGTGGAAACTCCAGTTAGGAGAAACTTTCATTACATCCAGTTGTTTAAAAATCTTGCTTGATTCAGTTGGCACTATCACATTACACATTAACCTTATTTCTATAGAGATATTTGCTTTTGATGTGATTTTAAGGTTAACTACTCATCATGCCAAAATTGATTGCTTTTAAATAGGGTTGTTAGTTTTCATATTCTAAGCAACTTTGTTATTGAATTCAAGCAATCAAACCATTGTAGTCAAACATTTTCATATCAAGCCATGAAGTCGTTCGTTTATTACGGATGTCAAGTTTTCTTAGTCCGTGTTATGGATTTGAATAAAGACACGTCGATTTGAATAATATTCTGTTGTTATTGATTTTTCTGGCGTATTTCTGAAGAATTTCTTGGCTTACTCCCAAAGCGATATTATTAAATTTTGTATCGACTTTGAACCGGTACAAAACTCATTTCTAAAATCTCATATCGAATGGCTCTATTGAACTTGAGGAGTTAAAAATTCAACTATAAATTTGGTACACGAGCCTTTATCTTGTGACTTCCTTTGTGGAATTCACTAAGCGAGACTCTCTGTAGGGGGCGTCGTATTAGATGCGATAGTAAAGCGATAGGTGTCATTGTGACGTCTTATCCAAGATTGGGATATAGTCGCGATTGAGAAGAGCAACCTAAATCGATGTCGAAATCGTAGCTTTACTGAAGCTTAGTTGGTTATTATCGGAGATTCGTTGAAGGATATTCTCGAATCGCTATTATTCCGATTAACTTGGTGACTCGTAAAGATACAAAATTCGAATGGAAGCGAGGAATGTGAAAGATTTTCCAGAACTCGAGAGGAGACTCATTTAAAGCACGTATTACGACCATACCATCTTGGAAAAGCGAGCGTGGTAGTAGGCGCGTTGAGTAGAAGATCATATCTTGAGGAGCGAGTGCGATGATGTCAAATAGTATCGCTCTAGGTACGTAGAAATAATGACTTTAATAGAAAAAGTTAAGGTTGCTCGAGCCCAGGCAGGGGGATGATCATGATGAAGAAGAAAGTACAAGAAGGAGCTATTAGGGCGAGAATTGATGAAGAAGGAATACTTGAGTCCACTCTAGACTTTGTGTTCTAATGACTTTGATTTGAAGTACAAGATTATGATGGAGGCACACAATACATTTTTGCAATCCATCTACAGGAGTACTAAAATGTATTATGATCTTGACATACATTTTGGTGGAACAATATGAAGAGAGAGATTGCAAAGTTTATCTCGATGTGTTTAACTTGCCAGCGTGTAAAGGCGGAGCATCTTGTACCTAAGAGGTCCGTTGCAACCACTTGAGATTTTGAAATGGAAGTGGGAACACATTACCATGGATTTCATTACTAATCTTCCTAGGGTTTCTCAAGGCATCGATCTTTATTTGGGTTATTGTTGATAGATTAACCAAATCTGCTCATTTCTTCCGTCTGAGACTTATTCCTTGAGCGTCTTTCTGGTATGTACGTAAATGAGATTGTGAGATTGCATGGCATGCCGGTATCCATAGTTTTAGATCGTGACCCAAGATTCACTTCATGATTTTGGGTTAGCTTGTAAAAAGCTATGGAGCGCAATTCTGATTCGAGTTGGCATACCATCCTCGAAGCGGATGGGCAATCGAAAGACTACTCAAACTCTTGAAGATATATTAAAACTCATGTCCTAGATTTCAAAGGAAGTTGGGATAAGTACTTGCCATTGGTGGAATTCTCATACAACAATAGTTATTAAACAAATATAGGCATGGTTCCATTGAAGCATTATATGGACAAAAAATGTAGTTCTCGATATGTTGGGATGAGGTGGGTGAAACAACATTGTTGGGACCGAGAGTTAATCGTATGACTATGATCCAATGATTAAACAAGCGTATACAAAGCGGCACAAGATCGACAAAAAGAGTTATCGGATCTTCATCGAAAGGGCGTGGAATTTAATGTAGGGATCATGTATTGTTGCGAGTTGCTCCATGGAAGGGAGTTACAAGATTTGGGAAGAGAGAAAAGCTCGATCCACGATTTATTGGTCCATTTCAAATTCTTGGCCAGGAGTAGGAAATGTAGCCTATAGACTTGCGTTACCTCAAGTATGTCTAAATGTTCATAATGTGTTTCACATATCGTACTTAAATAAATATGTGAAAGACCGAACCACGTTATTGAGTTAGAAGCAGGACGAGATAGCGAAGACTTAACGTATGAGGAGGTACTGTCAAGATTTTGGATAGGAAGGAGCATGTCCTACTTGCGAAAAGTTTATACCACAAGTTAAAGTTTTGTGGAGGAATCATCTTTATAGAAATGACACAGGGAATTGGAAAGCGAAAATGAAAGCGAGTATCCTCACCTTTTGAAAACACACAGAGTCGTCGTCGATTTAGAGGAGAAAATTTCATAAGGAGGGAGGTTGTAAGACCAAAATTTTTAAATAAAAGGAATTTCCTTTTTATTATTTTGAAATAGTAAGGGTTGATTTGATTAATGTGGATAGTTAAGGGTTAAATCATGAATATTTCAAAATAAGCAAGTGGTTATAAAATATTCATTGTTGTTTAGGGAATATTAGTTTGGTGGTGGAATATTAAATGCTTTGTCGGGGAATATTAAATGCGGCCAGTAGCGACCATGTGTGGGCCCCATGTGAGCGATTGGATGAAGAAAGCGACAAATATAAGTTGTTTTTAAATAGCGGCGTAGTTATTCTGCAGATTATCTTTGTTGGAATACCGGTTGGTTAAAAAACACTATCTGGCGTTGTTGAGCGATGTACTGCGGTATTGCACCAATTATTGATTCTTACGTGAAGGCACTACTCAATAATGGTTACGATAATTCTTTTGATTCGATTTATTTTATTGAGTTAATAATTCTTTGCGTTGATATTTTATATTCTTGTTGTTTGATAATTGTCATTACGATATCTTTTCATTATCGAAGCAATAATTCATATTATCTGAATAATATTATTAGATAACATTATTGGCAATGTCTAGAAAGTTACATCTAAGGAGAGGTTTGGTCACTCTAATTGCTTGGCATGATGAAGAAATTCTTATTGGAAAGCCCCTGCTCTCTGAGGCTGCACGGTTGTCGATATTGTGATTACATAATATTATTTGTGAATAATTAATTATTGATTTATATGATGAGGAAAATATTGATTTTATGTGGATATAGATGGAAAAAATTTTTAAAATGACAATTGTTGAAAATTAATATTTTATCTTTTACGATAAAATAATTCATTTAAATATATTATTTTAATAATATATTAACGGTGATATTTTACAATGAATGTGGGATATATGAGTATATGAGGAGGAAGAGTATTTTTTGTGGCATTAAATGTTTAACACATGTTTTGTGTGTTGGTGGACCCCATTATTGGTGAAATTTGATTATAGCACAATAAAATCGCTTGTTTGTGGATTTGGTCAATTTTGTTTGGAATTTGGAAAAACTTTCTTCTGCAAAGTTGTAGAAATTGAATTTCCTATAAAAACTCATGAGATTCGAATTTTTTCTGATGAAAGGGCTATTTATTATGAATTATTGAAGTTAGAAGCTCAAAATAATTGATTTTGGGAGTTTAAATTATTTTTTTTAAGAAAAACGTTTTTTTGTATTTTTTTGGACATCATTAACATGTGTGTGGCTGGTGTTTTGACCAAAAAAGTGGGCTAAGGAAAATTTGTATAATTATATTAATATTATATTAAATTTTACTGCTTTGGTGTTCTAGCGTTTTCTATAAATAGGGTCTTGGGTTAGAATTGAAAATCACACGAAAGCTGAAGTTTTCTCTCTATTTCTCTCTCGATATTTTGGCGTATTCTTGTGAGTATTTTGAGTATACTTTGAGTATTGCTATCTGGTTGCAAGTTCCTTCATACCTTTATACGGTATTTAAATTAGAAATCTTGATCTTTTCGAGGTAAGGGATATTATTTTTTTTGTAATGATATTATTTCTTGATATCATTATCTTTGAAATATTGATCTGAAGTTTTTATCAAATTTGGAACTTTTTCATGTCGGGGTTACTATTCATGAGTTCTTATTCATGAGTTCTTATTCACGAGTTCTTATTAAGCGAGTTCTTATTCACGATTCTTATTCACGTCTTATTAAGTGAAGCGTGAAGATGTTTTTGTGGAATTTCTATCTTTTGGTGTCGGAGTTACTATTCACGTATCGGCCTTATTCACGTATCTGACACTATTCACGTATCTGGTCTTATTCATAGAAAAAATAAAATTTCTTCTTTTTGTCCAAAATATCTAATACGGATCTTAACTTTGATTGTATCCATGTTTTGATCATTCTTGAATTTTACACCACTATGATTATTTTTGAGTATTTTTGGGCGTGGATAAAACCAAATCTGAATCCTTAATCCTTAATCCTTGTCATTTTGTTTCCTTTGGATTCGTTTCTTTAAAAATATTTTTCATCATCCTCGATCTTAAATGATGATATTATTGAATATCTTTGGCTGTGGTGCAAAGATGAATGATTTCTGAAGAATATCTTTGGCTTTGTAGTGCAAGATGAGCAGTGTTGAATGAACATGGCTTTGGCTGATTGATGAATATCTTTGGCATGGTAGTGCAAAGATGAGCAGTGTTTAAATGAACATGACCATGTGATGAATATCTTTGGCACATAGTGCAAAGATGAATATTTGATTCGAGATGTATATTGATTGATGTTACGAGGATAAAATATTGATGATGGTTTTAAATTCATAGATTATAGTAGATTTCATTCTCTACGTAACTCTTACATGAATTATTATTTCATTATGAATATTGATCTGAAACTTGTTGTCTATTGTATTACATCAGTTTTTCCTGTTGAAGACTAACGATAATTTGTTGTATATTATCTTAGTCATAATATTCTTCTTGGGCTAGTTGAGCTCACCCTTTTCCTTGTTGTTCCATTTTTTCTTCTCGGGAGGCGAGAATGTAGCGAGTCTTAGTCGGGGTATGGAATGAAGGTTCTAGAGAGAGTTGTTTAGTAGTCCTCACCATTTTGTAAAATAATGAATCAATAATTATGATGAGGATTTATTTGAGTATAGATATTATCTAGAAGATAATATTTGTATTTAAACTCACGATTTCTTGTTGTAATAATAAAGTTGTAGTTGTTTACATACCATGTATTTGGCGACTTCGAGAATGGGTGTGTATACCTGTTTGTGTATACCTATTTTTTATTAATCGATAATAATATCAATGTTGAAATGACTTAGACATAAATCTGATTCTGATGCATTCTTTAGAACTCTGATTGTTTGAATTGATTATCATTACTGTTAAACTTACGTACTTATTATTTGAAAAGAATTTTTGTCGTTTCTGATGTAAATGAGCGATATACGCGGTAAATCGAGCCATTAGTTTTATTTATTCGATAAATTATTTATTTTTGGTAAAATAAAATTAATACTGAATCTTTATATAATTGGTATTACCATAATATTGGGTCCATTTTATGATTATTTTGTTATCCAATTATTCCTGAAATTTATGAAATATTCCAATGATGCCGATCGAATATAATATAACCATCTTTGCAATTTTTGCATTAAATTTGATTAAAATATTACCCATGCTATAAATAATAATATCTTGAAATTCAAATATTCAAATTATAATATTAATAATTATTTTTGATTGAAAATTTTAAATCTTTATTGAAATTCTAAATCGTTCTCATAATGATCCCTCTCGTTATATTATTTAATATTCATATTTAAATTTGACCTGCATCATATTTATAATAAAGAGATGAGGGATGCTTAATTGAATACATTTCCATTCCATCCACCCATTACGAGTGCCCAAATACATGATGCGAAACAACTACAACTTTATTATCACAACAATAAAGCGTGAGTTTAAATACAAATATTATCTTACAGACAATATTTATACTCAAATAAATCCTCATCACATTTATTGATACATTATTTTACAATAATGGTGAGGACTACTAAACAACTCTCTCTAGAACCTTCATTCCATTTTTTACAGTAGTACTTTACATTACTTCTAGCCTCACGAGAAGAAAAATGGAACAACAAGGAAAAGGGTGAGCTCAACTAGCCCGATAAAAGAATGTTATGACTAAGATAATATACAACAAATTATCGTTAGTCTCCAGCGAGGAAAAATCGATAGAATCTGATAGGCAACAAGTTTTGGATCAATATTAGCGCGAAAATAATAATTCATAGAAGAGTTACGTAGAGAATGAAATCTACTATAATCTATGAATTTAACGATCCATCATCAATATTTTATCCACAACAACATCAATCGATATTCATCTCGAATCAAATATTCATCTTTGCTTTCTGAGGCGAAGATATTCATCAATCGGTCGTATTCATCTCTCAACACTTTTGTTCATCTTTTTGCACTAAAAGGCCAAGATATTCATCGATCGGTCGTATTCATTTAAACACACATTCATCTTTTTGCTCTTAAACCAAAAGATATTCATCGATCGGTCGTATTCATTTAAACACTGCTCATCTTTTTTTCTGCCAAAGATATTCTTGAATATTTTTGAAAATCATTCATCTTTGCTTTTCTTCTGGGCCAAAGAAGATATTCTTGAAAATCATTCATCTTTGCTACTTCTAATATTCATAATATCATCATTTAAGGTAGAGGATGATGAAAAATATTTTTAAAAAAGCGAATCGGTGAAACAAAATGACAAGGATTAAGGATTAAGGATTAAATACTTTGTTTTATCCGTCCATCGAAAATACCTCAAAAATAATCGTAGTGGTGTAAAATTCGAGAATGATCAAAACATGGATCTGATCAAAGCTAGTATCCGAATAGATATTTTAGACGAAAAGAAAAATTTTCATTTTTAGATTGAATAGTCTTGATATATGAATGAATAGTCTTGTATCGTGAATAGTCTTGTATATCGTGAATAATAGTAACTCAAACACCAAAGATAGAAATTCCACAAAAAACATCTTCACGCTTCATGAATAGTACTTTCGTGAATAGTAACTTTCGTGAATAGTAACTCATGAATAGTAACTTCGTGAATAGTAACTTCGTGAATAGTAACTCATGAATAGTAACCCAGAGCATGAAAAAAAAGTTCAAATTTGATAAAAAGTTGGATCGATATTTGACGTAATGATATTGAAGAAATAATATCATTTTGAAAAAAAAAATAACATCCACTTACCTCGAAAAGAATCGATGCCTTGGAAGGAAAGGTCGGGAGTGATCTTTGAATGAAACTTATCTTGAGCAACAACTCTCAAAGTATCTAAATACTCACAAAATCGCTCGATAATATAGAGAGAGAAAAAAAACTTTGTTTACGGTGTGATTTTCAATTCTAACTTAGCCCCTCTATTTATAGGAAAATGTTAGCCGTAAAGCGGACTTGACTTTTTTACGATGATGGCTTTACTACTTACTTATTGCCACCACCACATTTGAAATAAAATTCAGCACATTTTTCACCAACCACAAGTGGGGCCCTCAATTCTAAATTTTCCACCAAAATCAATTATAAACCTAATTTAGAATCAGACACCTCTTAAAATTCACAACAAATCATTAGTTGCATTTTTAACGGTTCAAAATTTGTGGACATATACTCAACTTATGTATGTATAACATATCCCAAAAATTACCACAATCAGCGGTCGGATTAAAAATTATAACCCATGATATATATCTAAAAACCACGATTTGATTTTAATACCTCGATCAGATAAAATCTTGATAAAACACCTCAACATTAATTCCTTCATTAATAACCACATAAATAAATCCATCATTTATATTCATATAAAATAAATATTTCCTTATCATATGAATCGATAATTAATTATTCACAAATAATATTACGAGAATCACATTTATAATGACGGTAGTTTTCCCGGAAGAGGGCTTTCGATAAGGATCTCTCCTTCTTGGCGGCGCATTAGGTGACCAAACCTCTCCTTGAGCGAGAACTTTCTAGACATTGCCAATAATGTTATCTAATAATATTATTCAAATAATATGAATTATTGATCGATAATGGGAAATCTTGTGCGCGATGACAATTATTGAACAATGATAATATATAAAATATCAATATGCGATGATTATTGAATCGATAAAATAAAATATTGAGCGATAACTCTTGTGAAAATTATTGAGTAGTGCCATCTTACGTGGGATCGATAATTCAACAATCTTTGCTTGCGTCTGGTGTCTTCTTTTTATGCGACCACGCGTATTATTCTTATTTTAACCATAGGGTATTCAACGATCTTAGCGGTAACAACTTCTTAGCGTTATTTTTAACCATTTATAACCACCCAAACTTTGTCGTTTTCCTCATCCAATCGCTTTTCGTTATGGGGCCCACACATGCATTTGCTGCTGCAGGTCGAAATGCGAATATTCACAAATACGAATATTCCGAAAGCGAATATTCCCAAACGATGAATATTCCACGACCAAGCGAATATTCCCAAACAAAAATGAATATTTTATAACCACTTGCTTATTTTGAAATATTTGCGTATTTAACCCTTAACTATCCACATTAATCAAATCAACCCTTACTATTTCAAAATAATAAATAAAGGAAATTCCTTTTTATTTAAAAAAAATTTGAGTCTTCTGACCTCCCTCCTTATGAAATTTAAGTCCTCGAAATTGGCGTCGTACACAGTGTTTGAAAAGGTAAAGATACCTACGCTTTCATTTTCGTTTCCAACTCCCGGTCATTTCCTCGATAGCATGGTTTCTCCACAAAACTTTAACTTATGGTATAACCTCGATTACATAGGTCGTGTATTCTTTCCTCTACAAAATCTTGGCGGTACCTCCTCGTCGTTAAGTCTTGGCTATCTCGTCCGGTTCTAACTTCGATAGCGTGTTTGAATTAGTCCACATATTTACGTAACATCGATCGTGAAAAAGCGTTATGAACAGCGTCGTACTTGGTGGTAAAAGCGAGTACATAGGCCCGCGGTTCTATTCGATCGAGAATTTCAAATGGATTAATAAATCGAAGGTTTGAGCTTTCCTCACCTCACCGATTCTCTAAGCTTTTAAAATAACACTTCTTGCCTCCTTCTTCAAATTCATCGACTCGGTGTGTGTGGCGAGCGACTTTAACTTTATCGATTAAAATCGATTATACTAAGTATATCATCACGTGCTTTCGTATATCATCACGTGGGTACCTAGAGTTTTCATCTCCATCTCTATTATTTGTATATTATCTGAAATGAGTCTTTGTGATATCGTACTTTCGTACTTGTATCGATCTTACTACTTTCGACCACGTCGGCTACCACGTTAAACTTTTCGAGATGGCGTGGTGAAACATGTCTTTGAAATGAGTCTCTCTTGAGTTCTTGAAGCTCTTCCCATTCCTTGCTCCATTTGAATTTTGTATCTCTCTGAGTCAATTCGTTAATGGAATAGCGATTGAGAATATCCTTGACGAATCTCAGATAATAACCAACTAAGCCTGAAAACTACGTATTTAGATTCTTGACTTAGGTTGCTCTCAAGCTGTGACTCATATCCCACCTTGGATAGCCGCGTCCTGATGACACCTATCGATTTACTATCGCTTACGAATATGGCGTCCCTACGAGAGTAAAGCTTGGGTGAATTCCTGAAAAAGTCACAAGATAAAAACTCGGTACCAAATTCTATAGTTGAATTTTTAACTCACGAAGTTCATAGGAGCCATTCGATGTGAGATTTTAGAAATGAGTTTTGTCTGGGGTTCAAAGTCGATACAAAATTTAATATCGATCTTTGGGAGTAAGCGAAAATTCTTGAAAAAATCGTCGGGAAAATCAATAACAACAAGAATATTATTCAAATCGGCGTGTCTTTATTCAAATCCATAACATGGACTAAGAAAACTTGACATCAAGTAATAAGCGAATGACTTCATGGCTTGATATGAAAATGTTTGACTCTGATGGTTTGATTGCTTGAATTGAATAACGAGTTGCTTAGGAATATGAAAACTATGACCTTACAAAAGCAATCAATTTTGGCGTGATGAGTAGTTAACCTTAAAATCACATCAAAAGCAAATATCTCTATAGAAATAAGGTTAACGGTAATGTGATGGTGCCACTTTGAATCAAACAAGATTTTTAAACAACGGATGTAATGAAAGTTTCTCTAGCAGAGTCTCCATAAATAGGTCAAAATCTAATTTCTCGTAGTCGAGTTCAAGCGTTGGCCTTGACGAAGAGATAAAAAGAATGGGTAGAAGCAGGTATCTAGTAAGGTATAAACTTAGCGAAAATTTATAATTAACTAACTTGAACGTCTTAACCGTTCGGGTTCCTCGTATTTTAATGGTCGCGACAAAGCGCTCTTCGAGGAATCGTTGACTTTGACTTTTACGGGACATCCTTTTGAGTCACCATTCCCATTGCAATAGGGTTTCGATATCGTCTGATCTCGGCGATATGTCCTTCTTTTCCACAATTATAGCATACCTTAAAGCTGTTGTGGGCGGTTTGGGGTTGATATCCCCTCTTTCCGCATTTGTAACATCTGACCAGATGGTGCTTTCTCCTCCCTTGGAACCGATTGCTCTTTTGGCGGCGTCGTCTTTCACGTAGTGGTTGTTGAATCTCCTCTTTTTAAAATCTCCTCTCAACTCGCTTCTTCTTTTTTCATGGCCACGATTACCACGGAGTGGTTCTGCCACCTTTTGTCCGTATTCTTCTTTCTCCTTTGGTTATCGTTATTACGATGGCTTCTTATCTTTGGTATGATCCACGGTTATGGTCCCTCGGTTGAGCGTACTCGTTATCTCGCTCTAACAATGAGCCTGTTTTTTGACATCTCTGAATAGAGAAAATTTATGAGAAATGAGATCTTGGCGTATCTTGGGTTTCAAACCTCTCGAAAACATCCGCGTCATCGTTCCTCATTCTCCACCAAATGAGGTCTGAACACGGATAACTCATGAACTTACGCCTCGTCTTTGGGACAAATCGTCGTTATTATTACTCGATCTAATAAACTCCACTTCCTTCGTATAGCGAATACTTTCGAGGAAGTACTTGTCATTGAAGCTATTTTGAAAGCGTCTCCGTGACATCTTTGAGTGCGGTGAATGGAGTGCAACTTCCTGATTCCCACCGATGTCTGCCTGCCACGGAACATAAAAGTGGCGAATGGAACTTTACATTCCTCCGTGCATCCCAAGACATCGAATATCTTGGTAATTTGCTTGACCCGTATTTCCGCCGTGATCGGATCGGCTTTCCCAGTGCAGTGGTCCCGACTCTTTGAGCTGCTTGCTTGTTGTGACCACCCGTGTAATTCTTATCATCTCCTCACTATATTTTGAACACGAGTCTCCTAAATGCGATTTTGCATGAGCTATGCAAAAAAGCTTCTAAACATCCCTCGTTCATCATCGCTTTCGGTGGTGTTATTCACGGGAGGTACATTGCCCGACTGTTGCGTTCTCCTCGTTGTTAAAATCTGAGGCATCTCCACGGTCTCATTTACACCACTATTAATATTCTCGATTCGACATTCTCGATTCTTGTCGTAAAACAAGGGTTAATTAAAAAATCGATCACATAATATCCTATATCTTGACCCGACAAATAAAGCTTAGGTAGGACACCTTTAGCGAAAGATTTACTCGTCTCTCCCCTCTGGTTCTATTCCGATCTCATGGAGATCGTATCCTAAACTACGATACCAAGCTGTGGCGACCCCAAAATAGGTCCATTCCATCCACCCCGTTACGAGTGCCAAATACATGATGCGAAACAACTACTGACTTTATTATCACAACAATAAAGCGTGAGTTTAAATCTGAATATTATCTTACAGACAATATTTATACTCAAATAAATCCTCATCACATTTATTGATACATTATTTTACAATAATGGTGAGGACTACTAAACAACTCTCTCTAGAACCTTCATTCCATTACCATTGAGTACTACTATTACATTCTACTAGCTCACGAGAAGAAAAATGGAACAACAAGGAAAAGGGTGAGCTCACTAGCCCGATAAAGAATGTTATGACTAAGATAATATCTGACAAATTATCGTTAGTCTCCAGCGAGGAAAAAATCGATAGAATCTGATAGGCAACAAGTTTGGATCAATATTACGCGGTGAAATAATAATTCATAGAAGAGTTACGTAGAGAATGAAATCTCTATAATCTATGAATTTAACGATCCATCATCAATATTTTATCCACAACAACATCAATCGATATTCATCTCGAATCAAATATTCATCTTTTTTTCTTCTGAGGCGAAAGATATTCATCAATCGGTCGTATTCATCTCAACACTGTTCATCTTTTGCACTAAAAGGCGAAAGATATTCATCGATCGGTCGTATTCATTTAAACACACATTCATCTTTTTGCACTACTGGGCCAAAGATATTCATCGATCGGTCGTATTCATTTAAACACTGATCCAAAGATATTCAATCATATTCATTCTCATTCATCTTTTTTTGCTTTCTGGGCCAAAGATATTCTTGAAATCATTCATCTTTTGCTTCTGGGCGAAGATATTCAATAATATCATCATTTAAGGCGAGGATGATGAAAAATATTTTTAAAAAAGCGAATCGATGAAACAAAATGACAAGGATTAAGGATTAAGGATTAAGTACTTTGTTTTATCCGTCAAAATACCTCAAAAATAATCGTAGTGGTGTAAAATTCGAGAATGATCAAAACATGGATCTGATCAAAGCTAGTATCGAAATAGATATTTTAGACGAAAAGAAAAAATTTTATTTTTAGATGAATAGTCTTAAATGTATTATTGAATAGTCTTGTATATCGTGAATAGTCTTGAGTATCGTGAATAGTAACTCAAACACGAAAGATAGAAATTCCACAAAAAAACATCTTCACGCTTCATGAATGAATAGTACTGCGTGAATAGTAACTTCGTGAATAGTAACTCATGAATAGTAACTTGAATGAATAGTAACTCTCGTGAATAGTAACTCATGAATAGTAACCCAGAGCATGAAAAAGTTCAAATTTGATAAAAAGTTCGAATCGATATTTGACGTAATGATATTGAAGAAATAATATCATTTGAAAAAAAAAATATCCACTTACCTCGAAGAATCGATTACTTGGAAGGAAAGGTCGGAAGTGATCTTTGAATGAAACTTATCTTGAGAGCAATGAACTCTCAAAGTATCTAAATACTCACAAAATAAACTCGATAATATAGAGAGAAAGAAAAACTTTGTTTACGGTGTGATTTTCAATTCTAACTTAGCCCTCTATTTATAGGAAAATGTTAGCCGTAGAAAGCGGACTTGACTTTTTTACGATGGCTTTACACTTTACTATTACCACCCACCACATTTGAAATAAAATTCAGCACATTTTTTCACCAACCACAAGTGGGGCCCTCAATTCTAAATTTTCCACCAAAATCAATTATAAACCTAATTTAGAATCAGACACCTCTTAAAATTCACAACAAATCATTAGTGCATTTTAACGGTTCAAAATTTGTGGACATATACTCAACTTATGTATGTATAACATATCCCAAAATTACCACAATCAGCGGTCGGGATTAAAAATTATAACCCATGATATATCTAAAACCCACGATTTGATTTTTAATACCTCGATCAGATAAAATCTTGATAAAACACCTCAACATTTTTAATTCCTTCATTAATAACCATAAATAAATCCATCATTTATATTCATATAAAATAAATATTTCCTTATCATATGAATCGATAATTAATTATTCACAAATAATATTACGAGAATCACATTTATAATGACCAGTAGTTCCCCGGGAAGAGGGGCTTTCGATAAGGATCTCTCCTTCTTGGCGCTTGATTAGGTGACCAAACCTCTCCTTGAAGCGAACTTTCTAGACATTGCCAATAATGTTATCTAATAATATTATTCAAATAATATGAATTATTGATCGATAATGGGAAATCTTGTGCGATGACAATTATTGAACAACAATAATATAAAATATCAATAGCGACAATTATTGAATCGATAAAATAAAATATTGAGCGATAACTCTTGTGAAAATTATTGAGTAGTGCCATCTTACGTAAGGATCGATAATTCAACAATCTTTGTGCAATCTGGTGTCTTCTTTGTGCGACCACGCGTATTCTTATTTTTTACCATAGGTTCAACGATCTTATGATAACAACTCTTCTTAGCGGTACCCAAACTTTGTCGTTTTCCTCATCATTTATTCTTAACGAATATTCCCAATTTATAACCACCAAACTTTTCGTTTTCCTCATCCACGTTATCAAATCAACCCTTTTTTCAAAATAATATGGGGCCCACACAAAAAATTATGCGCGCCCGTCAAATATTCCTCTGAATATTCCCATTCATTAATATCGAACGAATATTCCCGAAGATAATTGAATATTCCACGACGAATGACGAATATTTCATTAAAAAATGAATATTTTATAACCACTTGCTTATTTTGAAATATTTGCGTTTATTTAACCTATAATCTATCACATTAATCAATCTCAACCCTTATACTTATTTCAAAATAATAAATAAAAATTCCTTTTTTTATAAACTAAACTATTTTCATGAAAATACCAAATCAGTCCCAAAAATATTTCTTTTACTGGGATTTAGCATAATATAGTCCCATAATGAAAATATATTTTTCTCAAAATTTTAAAATTCATTTACTATTTTTCAAAAATCAATTTCTAATTAATTCCTTAAGAAATTAGCTACCTCAAGTTTAACTCCAAAATTCCCAAATCTTGGCAGGACCTTACACATGTTAGCGTGAGCTTCTAGTTTAAATTTCATGGTCATCGGAGTTATAGAACTCGGGTTATAGCGTTTTTAAATCGGAAAAACCTAAATATTGAAATAGTCATAACTTGCTCATTTTAAGTCGAGAATGAGCTCATTTTTGGACAGGAGGTACTTTATACCATATACTTTCATGTCCCAAAAGGCCAGAATTTTTCTCATAATTTAAGTGGCCGAAAGCCCCTTAAAAAATTCTGGCGATGTATTTTTGGTTTTGCAGCTTTGGCCTCCTTTGCTAAAATCAGTCCACACAAAATCTACAACACCTTTTCCAGTAATTCCACTTGGATTAGTTAGGTAACTCATAGATCTAACTCTAGGACTTGACCACATTCAAAAATTCAAAATATAATAGGAGATATGGTCAATTGAATTTCATATTACGTTTTTCACCAAAATCGATTTTCAACTCTTTGTGATTTCTAAGAAACTTTCATGTTTTCACATACTAACCAACATAACTCATCATAAAACTTACTAATACTTCACGAATACCCATGATTTTCATTATTCTAATGCTTTTATTATGACTTTCATCATAAACCACGTAAAGCTGATCATTTTAGTTGAAGAAATATTTGAGGTTTTAAGAAATGGGTTTTTATCTTTGGGTCGATACAAAATTCGATTTCACGCTCTAGGGTAGGCTAGAAATCTTCAAGAATCGTCAAGAAATTTATTAATGATAGAAATATCATTCAAAACATTCTCTTATCCAAGACTTGGATAATCGTCACATTGATACCAATGTGACTTACATCCCTTAACCTAGATAGCACCTCACAATGATACCTATAAACTTGCCATCTTCATTCACGATGTAAGCCTCTGAAAGTCGGCTTGGTGCATTCCACACAAGGAAGTCAACAACGAAAGGTTCGGGGCTCTTTACTTATGGCTTGATATAACGATGATTAACTTTAGGGGTTTGGTTACTTTGAATTAGTATAACGGGTTGGTTATGAATATAAAAAGCTAACAACCTTACGAAAAGCATGATGATTAGTTAACCAATTGATTCCTAAAATCACATCAAAGGCAAGTATTTTCAAAAAGATAAGATCGACGAATTAGCGTGAAAATGTTTATTTGAATCAACAAGATTTAAAAATAGTAGCGATAACGAAGGCTCCTCTAACGAAGTTTCAACCAATAAGTCAAAGTTTAACTTCTTGAGTCAAATTTAAGCGTTGACACAACTAGGTGAAATAAAAGAGTGGGTAGAACTGGTATCTAACACGGTATAGACTTACATGAGAGCTTATGATTAACTTACCGTGATAATTTTATTCGGGTTCCTCGTCACGAGAAAAAAACGCTCTCTCTTAAACTCTAGGCTTTGGTTTATGCAGGAACGACCTTTGGTGCCTCCATCCTAGTTGAATTTGTCTTGATGGCGACAAAATCGAGCTAAGTGACCTTCTTTCCACAATTATAACATGCTTTGAATGGCATGGCGTGCGATTTGGACTAATGTGTCCCTCTCCTCGCATTTGAAGCATATGATAGGTGGTCCTTCTCCTTCCTTAACAACGGTCTTTGGTCTTGGCGTCTTTCCATCATTGTTGAGTCTCCTTTTCTTGAAATGTCCATTCTTATTATATTGGCCACGATTACCACCAAGTGGTTACCATATCTCTTTTGTTGATTCCCTCACGCTTGTTGTCATAGCTTGATGACTACTCTGCTTTGTATTATAATTTTCTTGTTGCTCTCTCTTTTAGTTGCGTTGACTCGTTATCGCGCTCCACTAAGCGAGCCCTATTTACAACATCTGAATAAAAACACGGTTTATGAGAAATAAGATGTTGGCGTATCTCTGACTTCAAACCTCTTAAAAACATTAGCGCCATTCTCTCTTCATTATCCACGAGTGGGGCCTTGAAATAAGTGATAACTCATGAAATTTTGCCTCGTATTGCGACACGGTCGTATTATTTTGTTCGACTTGATAAACTCCACCTCCTTCATATGGCGAATACTTTCGGGAAAGTATTTGTCGTTGAAACGACTCTGGAACTTCTCCCGAAGATATCTTGATCTGACGGGTTGAGTCGTTTCTGGAATTCCACCGTGTCTGCTCTCGCATGACATAAAAGGCGGCAAAGGAACCTTTTGCTCCTCGGGCATCCCAAGACATCAAATATCTTGGTAATCTGCTTTATCCATGCTTCCAGCGAAAGTGGTTTTGGCTCTCCCTTAAACTCCGGTGGTCCCGGCTCCTTGAATTGTTTAGCGGTGTGCTTGAGAGTTTCCGTGTTTTCCACATACGTTTTGGGCGAGAAGTCGCTTTTCTTTGATGTTGCATGAATTCTAAAAACCTTTTAAGCGTCTGAAATCGTTAATCGATTGATCGGTGTTGTTGTTTACGGGAGGATTATCGCCATCCTGATGCACATTATCGATTATTGATCATGGAGAAATCAGCGGTCTCTCTGTGCTCCATTCTTTATTCTCAACATTCTCGGATGCCATTTTCAAACACTTGCCACAAAATAAGGGTTAATTGACATACGACATATTATCACTATACTACGGCCCGACCAATCAAATACCAAATAAACTTAGGTAGGTCATCTTAGCGAAGGTATTCCCGTCTCTCCCCTCTGAGTACTATTCTCACATCTTAGCGGGATCGTATCCTAAGCTCACGATACCAATTATGGCCCCCCAAAATTATGTATCGTCACCCGTCTTGGGTCGCCACTTACATGGTACATAAATTCAAATACAACTTACTAATATAAGCGTAGGTATGCAATCGACATAAAGCTGTGAGTTTGAATACAAATATTGTCTACTAGATATTATACAAACTTCGAAAGGAGTCCTCATTACAACTATTATCACACTATTTCACGAATAGTGAGGACTACTAATCTTATCCTCTGGACCATTACTCAGTTTCCCAGGCTAGTCCCGGCTATGTTCTCATTTCACGAAGAGAACGGTGAAAGAAAGGGTGAGCTCAACTAGCCCGATGAAATATTATGACTAAGATAATGCGAATAAATTATCATTAGCCTTCAACGATGTTAAGCGATAAAATACAATAGACAACCGGTTTAAGCTGCGGTGAATATCGATCCATTAAAAATTCAGTAGAAAATAAAATCTACTATCTTTTAGGTTTTAAAAGGTTTTCATCAATTTTTTATCATTTGAGACTCGACAATAAATAAACCACCATCATCTAATCATCCACGTACTGCTTGGTCGAGGATTTTCATCAAATTATCAATGGTAATTAATATATCTTAGAATCACCCACAGGTCATAATCATACCAAAAACTATTCATCAACTGCATTACGAAGCCTTTGAGGACTTTTTATCACATCATTTATAACAAGCCGTGATTATCTTAGAATGATCCTGAGTCATAATCATACTAAGTTCATCTATGCACGTAAGCGAAGATAACATGATATATCATGAGGATGATGACAATGACATAATAATTCAATAAAACAAGTTCAAGAATTATTTAATCCATGAATTATTAACGTCCAAATTGTCGACATGATCTTTGTTTTGTAGAGTAAAATTCAAGAATGATCGGAAGAATATTTCCATGAAAAGATCTTGGATGAAGCACGCGAAATATCGAGGATATTCTACTAATTTCATGGAGTATAGAAGTCAAAGTTTTAACCATTTGGGTATAATAAAGAATGGAATAACAAAAGAAATCACCGTGCATGCGGTGCTTGCGCATAGACAAGTTATTCAACGAGAATAATAATAAGCGGAACGGTCGGTGAAATTCACGCAAGCGGGATGATCAACCAGAATAATAAATCTTTGAATAATAAACAATGGAACCGGTCCCATTGTAAAACACAGAACGGGATATTCCAATGAGAATAATAAATGCGGAATAATAAACAAAACGTGTCTTCTTATATGTATAAAAGATGTTTACATTTTTATTACGTTAATAATACTGAATAAAACAAAACGTCATTATCGCTATAATAATTCATATTATTAATCGACAATAATGGAATCAAACCGAGTGACTTCTCATAAGCATCGATAATCAATACTGGTGTATAAGCTTATCATGAACCACACTTATTCTTGATTTCTTTTTTACTACAAGTAGTTCAATAAGATGTCAATGGTAAAACTTCCGCCGTTATTTCAATAAAATATTTTTGTCGTTTTCTCGATCAAATGATAATTACATTATATAGGGTCCACCAATGATTGAGCCGTTATGCGAATATTCCCTCTAAACCGAATATTCCCGACCAATCGAATATAATATAACCACTTGCATACTTTGCAAAATTTATAAATACTACCCACAACTATAATATTATCTCAAATTCACACCATAATATTAAAAATTATTTTGACAAAATTTAAATCTTTATTGATAAAATCTGGGGTCTCACAACTCTAGAAAGATCGAATGATTCGACAACGTGTCTGAAACCAGCACAAGATCGACAAAAAGAGTTATGCGGATCTTCATCGGAAGGGCGTGGAATTTAGTGTGAGGGATCGTGTATTATTATGAGTTGCTCCATGGAAGGGAGTTACAAGATTTGGGAAGAGAGAAAGCTCGATCCACGATTTATTGGTCCATTTCAAATTCTTGACCAGGAAAGAAATGTAGCCTATAGACTTGCGTTACCTCAAGTATGTCTACGTGTTCATAATGTGTTTCACATATACATACTTCGTAAATATGTGAAAGACCCGAACCACGTTATTGAGTTAGAGCCAGGACGAGATAATAGAAGACTTAACGTGTGAGGAGGTACCTATCAAGATCTTGGATAGGAAGGAGCATGTCCTACTGTATGAAAGGTCATACCACAAGTTAAAGTTTTATGGAGAATCATGCTTTATAGAGAAATGACACAGGGAATTGGAAGCGGAAATGAAAGCGAGTATCCTCACCTTTTGAAACACCAGTATCGTTAATTTAGAGGATTTAAATTTCATTATTTATTATTTTGAAATAGTAAGGGTTGATTTGATTAATGTGGATAGTTAAGGGTTAAATACATGAAATATTTCAAAATAAACAAGTGGTTATAAAATATTCATTTTGTGGAGAATATTAGTTTGGTGGTGGAATATTAAATGCTTTGTCGAGAATATTAAATGCAATGGCGCGTGACCATGTGTGGGCCCCATAACGAGAAGCGATTGGATGAAGAAAAGCGACAAATATAAGTTGGTTAAAAATAACGGCGTAGTTATTCTGAATTAAGGCTTTGTTGGAATACCCGGTGGTTAAAATACGATGTCTGGCGTGGTTGCCGCGATGGCGCGCGGTATTGCAGATATTGTTGAATTATTGATCCTTACGTGAAGGCACTACTCAATAATTTTCCACGATGAATTCTTATTCAATATTTTATTTTATTGATTCAATAATTCTTTGCGTTGATATTTTATATTATTGTTGTTCGATAATTGTCACTTTGCACATTATCTCCATTATCGGATCAATAATTCATATTATTTAAATAATATTATTAGATAGCATTATTGGCAATGTCTAGAAAGTTACATCGAGGAGAGGTTTGGTCACCTAATTGCTTGGCATGATGAGGAGAAATCCTTATTGGAAAGCCCCTCTTTCTGGAGCGGCTGGGTTGTCATAATTGTGATTACGTAATATTATTTGTGAATAATTAATTATTGATTTATATGATAAGAAAATATTTATAAATGATGGATTTATTTGTTTTTTATGTGGTTATAATTGAATGATTTAATGTTGAGGTGTTTTATCGATAATTTTGTCCGAATGGAGGTATTAAAAATCAAATCGGTATTTTTTACGATATATTGTGTGAGTTATAATTTTTAATCCAAATAGTTGGATCGTTGTAATTTTTGGATATGTTATACATATATAAGTTGAGTATATGTCCACAAATTTTGAACCGTTAAAATGAGCGAATGATTTGTTATGAATTTTAAGAGGTGGTGATTGAAAATTAGGTTTATAATTGATTTTGGTGGAAAATTCTAGAATTGAGTGGGCCCCACTTGTGGTTGGTGAAAAAAATATGCTGAATTTTATTTCAAATGTGGTGGGTGGCAATAGTAGCGAGTAAAAAAGCCATCGGTGGCAGGTCGAAATGCCTTGGTGGTAACATTTTCCTATAAATAGAGGACTAAGTTAGAATTGAAAATCACACGAAACATAAGCTTTCTCTCTTTCTCTCTATATTATTGAGCGTATTTTGTGAGTATTTAGATACTTTGAGAGTGTAAGACCGAAAATTTTTTTAAATAAAAGAAATTTCCTTTATTTATTATTTTGAAATAGTAAGGGTTGATTTGATTAATGTGGATAGTTAAAAGTTAAATCAAAAATAAATATTTCAAAATAAGCAGTGGTTATAAAATATTCATTTTTGTCGGGGAATATTAGTTTGGTGGTGGAATATTAAATGCTTGTCGGGGAATATTATTAATGCGGCGAGTAGCGACCATGTGTGGGCCCATGTGAGAAGCGATTGGATGAAAAAAAGCGACAAATATAAGTTGGTTAAAAATAACGGGCGTAGTTATTCTGAATTAAAATTTGTTGGAATACCGGTGGTTAAAATCGATGTCTGGCGTGGTTGCCTGCGATGGCTGCGGTATTACCGCATTGTTGAATTATTGATCCTTACGTGAAGGCCTTACTCGATAATTTTCCACGATGAATTCTTTATTCGATATTTTATTTTATTGATTCGATAATTCTTTGCGTTGATATTTTATATTATTGTTGTTCGATAATTGTCCTTTGCATTATCTCCATTATCGGATCGATAATTCATATTATTTGAATAATATTATTAGATAGCATTATTGGCGATGTCTAGAAAGTTACATCGAGGAGAGGTTTGGTCACTAATTGCGGCGCCCGATGAGGAGAAATCCTTATCGGAAAGCCCCTGCTTTCACAGGAGCGGCTGCGGTTGTCATAATTGTGATTACGTAATATTATTTGTGAATAATTAATTATTGATTCATATGATAAAGAAATATTTATTTTATGTGGATATAAATGATGGATTTATTTATGTGGTTATAAATGAAGAAATTATTGTTGAGGTGTTTTATCGGTATTTTATCAGTTGGGGTATTAAAAATTAAATCGGGGTTTTGAGATATATTAAACGGGGTTATAATTTTTAATCAAATAGTTGGATTAATAGTAATTTTTTGGGTATGTTATACATACATAAGTTGAGTATATGTCCACAAATTTTGAGCAGATTAAAAATGCACGAATGATTTGTTATGAATTTTAAGAGGTGTGGATTAGGAAATTAGGGTTATAATTGATTTTGGTGGAAAATTCTAGAATTGAGTGGGCCCCACTTGTGGTTGGTGAAGAAATGTGCTGAATTTTATTTCAAATGTGGTGGTGTGGCAATAGTAGCGAGTAAAAAGCATCGGTGGCGGTCGAAATGCCTTGGTAGGCTAACATTTTCTATAAATAGAAATTTAAGTTAGAATTGAAAATCACACGAAACAAAGTTTTCTCTCTTTCTCTCTATATTATTGGCGTATTTTGTGAGTATTTAGATACTTTGAGAGTTCTTTATTGATCTGAGTTTCATTCGACATCACTTGAGCCTTTCCTTAGAAATCTTGATTCTTTGAGGTAAGGGATATTATTTTTTTCGTAATGATATTATTTCTTGATATCATTATCTTTGAAATATTGATCTGAAGTTTTTATCAAATTTGGAACTTTTTCATGTACTATTTACTATTCATGAGTTCTTATTCACGAGTTACTATTCATGAGTTCTTATTCTATTCGAGATTCTTATTCACGAGTCTTATTAATGAAGCGTGAAAATGTTTTTTGTGGAATTTCTATCTTTTGGTGTCGGATTCTTATTCATGTATCTGGCCTTATTCACGTATCTGACCTTATTCACGTATCTGGCCTTTATTCACGTATGGCACTATTCATGAAAAATAAAATTTCTTCTTTTTGTCCAAAATATCTATTTTGGATACTAGCTTTTTGATTGTATCCATGTTTTGATCATTCTTGAATTTTACACCACTTTGATTATTTTTGAGGTATTGTTGGACATGGATAAAACAAAATCTGAATCCTTAATCCTTAATCCTTGTCATTTTGTTTCCTTTGGATTAGTTCTTTAAAATATTTTCATCATCCTCGGTCTTAAATGATGATATTATTGAATATCTTTGGCTTTGTAGTGCAAAGATGAATGATTTCTATCTTTGGCTTGGTGCAAAGATGAGCATGTGCAAAGATGAATGTGTTTAGATGAACATGATTGGTGATGAATATCTTTGGCTGTAGTGCAAAGATGAGCAGTGTTTAAATGAACATGACCGTTGATGAATATCTTTGGCTTTGTAGTGCAAAGATGAATATTTGATTCGGATGTATATTGATTGATGTTACGAGGATAAAATATGATGATGAACTTTTAAATTCATTCATAGAAGATAGTAGTTTTCATTCTCTACTTAACTCTTACAATGAATTATTATTTCATTGCGAATATTGATTTAAAATTTTTGTCTATTGTATTACATTAAATTTTTCCTGTTGAAGACTAACGATAATTTGTTGTATATTATCTTAGTCGTAATATTCTTTCTTGAGCTAGTTGAGCTCACCCTTTTCCTTTTTGTTCCATTTTTCTTCGGGAGGCGAGAATATAGCGAGTCTGGTCGGGGTATGGAATGAAGGTTTTAGAAAGGATTGTTTAGTAGTCCTCACCATTTTTTTGTAAAATAATGTATCGATAAATGTGATGAGGATTTATTTGAGTATAAATATTGTCTAGAAGATAATATTTGTATTTAAACTCACAGTTTCTTGTTGTAATAATAAAGTTGTAGTTGTTTTACATACCATGTATTGTGAACTCGAAATGGGTGATGTATACCTATTTGGGGCGTCACGGTTGGTATCGAGCTTTAGGATATGATCTCTGGCGGAGATCGGGGAATAGAACTAGGAGGAGAGGCGAGTAAATCCTTACCTAGTGTGTGTCTACTAGCTTATTTGTTAGTTGGTCGATTATATAGGGATATTATGTGGATATTATGTGATATAGCGGTGTATTTTGATTAACCCTTGTTTTATGGCGGTGAGATGGAGATGATTTCCTCCTGGACAATGAGTGAATGATGAGCGAGGGGATGTTTAGAAGCTTTTGCAGTTATGGTGTTCAATACTGTCTCACTTAGAGAATTAAGTGATGATGTTAGTCGATTATTATATTCGTATGGTTGGGAAAAATTGATAGTTCCATTCGCCCATTGATGTTCGTATGGCGGTTGATGAGATTATTGAGCGAAATTTATGAAGGAAATGGAGTTCATCAGTTAGAGGACCCGATGACGAGGATCGTTTGGTGGAGAGATAGCGATCAGCGAGAGGTTTGAATAATGATAACTGCGGAGAAAATAGCAGCAGATCGTGCCGGAGATAAAAAGCGAATGGTAACCACTACGGTGGTAATCATAGCCATGAAAATAGAAGAAAGCGAGTCGGGAGGAGATTTTAAAAGAGGAGATTTAACAACGACCGTGTGAAGGCAGCGGTCTGGCGTGACAAGCGGTTCTAAGGAGAGAGAACGACCACCGGTCGTATCTTACTGAAATCTGGAAAAGAGGGGACATATCGATCAAGCGCCCTACGATTCAAGGTATGCTATAATTGTGGAAAGGAAGGACATATAAGCTCGAAGATTATGCGATGGCGAAACCTAGTTCGGTGAGGACGGTGACTCGAAAAACATCCCGAGAAAAAATCAAAGTCAACGATTAGGGAAGGCGTTTGTTGTGGTTTGGTCAAAATCGAGGAACCAAAGCGAGGTGATCACGGGTAAGCTATTTATAAATTCTTGCGAAGTTTATACCTTACTTGATCTAGTCTTTACCCATTCATTTATCTCTCTGCATGTGCTCAGCGTTTAAACTTGACTCAGGAGAAATTAGACTTTGACTGCTATCTGTGGAAACTCAGTTGGAGAAACTTTCATCATCATCATGTTTATAAATCTTGTTTGATTCAAGTTGGCACCATCACCTTACACATTGACCTTATCTCTTTAAAGATACTTGCTTTTGATGTGATTTTAGGGATTGATTGGTTAACTACTCATCATTGCAAAATTGATTGTTTTAAATAAGGTTGTTAGTTTTCATATTCTAACTTGACTTTGTTATGCAATTCAAACAACTAAACCATTAAAATCAATCAACTATCATATCTAATCATAAAATTTATTAGTTTATTGAAAAAGCGGATGTCAAGCTTTCTTAGCCCATGTTATGGATTTGAATAAAGACCGTCAAATTTGAATAATATTCTGTTGTTATTATGACTTTCTGGCGTATTTCTGAAGAACTTCCGATTACCCCGAGCGTGAAGTTGAATTCTTTATTGATCTTGAACACAGTATAAAGCCCATTTCTAAAACCCATGTATCGAATGGCTCTATTGAACTTGAGGAGTTAAAGGTCCAACTCTGAGGAATTGTTGGACATCGGTTTCATTAAATCTAGTACATCTCCTTGGGGTGCTCTGTTTTATTTGTAAAGAAGAAAAGCGGGGTATCGACTTTGTATTGACTATCGGGAATTGAACCATGTCACCATCGAGAATAGGTATCCTCTACCTCGTATTGATGACTTGTTTGACCCGATTCAAGAGGCACAATTCTTTTCAAAAATCGATCTTAGATTACGGATATCATCGGTGAAGATTAGGCGAGGATATTCAAAGGCGCCTTGAGAACTTCGGTATGGGCATTATGAATTCTTAGTCGTGTCTTTCGGACTAACTAATGCTCTGCGACTTTCATGGATATGATGAGCCAAGTATTCAGGAATATTTGGATCGATTCGTTGTTGTCTTTATTGATGACATCCTTATATATTCAAAAAGTCGTGAAGATCATGAGCACCATTTGAAATTTGGTACTCGAAAACCCCGTGAAAACCAACTATATGCCAAATTGAAGAAATCGAGTTACGGCTTGAGGAAGTAGCATTCTTGGGCATGTGGTGTCAAAACATGGAGTATCTGTTGATCCGTGAAGATTGAAGCAATCTGAAAGTTAGGGACAACAAAATTCGGTGGTTGATCGTAGCTTTTGGGCTTAAATTGGTTATTATCGGAGATTAATTGGAAGGTTTTCTCGAATCGCTACTCCATTAACTTCATTAACTTCGGAAGGATACAAAATTCGTTTGGAGCGAAGAATGCGAGAAAAGTTTCCAAGAGCTTAAGAGGAGACTTATTTATTTTTTGTTCTAACAATACCATCTGGTTGGATGGATTTGTTATCTCTGATGATGCTTGAGGCAAAGGGTTAGGATGTGTTCTCATGCAGCGTGGGAAAGTCATAGCCTATGCCTCGCGACAACTTAAAAGAGTATGAGAGGAATTATCCTACTCGTGATCTAGAGTTAGCGGCCGATCGTTTTATTAAAAAGATATGGAGCACTATCTATATGGGAGAAAGTGGAGATATATTGGACCATAAAAAGCCTTAAATATTTCTTCACTCAAAAAGAACTCGACATCTCTGGCGGCGACGTTGGCTCGAGCTATTGAAAGACTACGACCACACTATTGATACCATCACAGTAAAGCGAGCGTGGTAGGCGGCGCGTTGAGTAGAAGATCATATGAGGGAGCAGTGCGATGATGTCAAGTATCTGCGTAGAGCCCGACTTTAATAGAAAAAGTTAAGGTTGCTCGAGCCCATGGGCAGGAGGCGATCGTATGAAGAAGAAAGTACTGAAGGAGCTATTAGGGCGAGAATTGATGAAGAAGGAATACTTGAGTCCACTCTAGACTTTGTGTTCTAACGACTCGATTTGAAGTACAAGATTATGATGGAGCACACAATACACCATTTGCAATCCATCACGGAAGTACTAAAATGTATATTGTGATCTTGACATACATTTTGGTGGAACAATATGAAGAGAGAGATTGCAAAGTTTATCTCGATGTGTTTAACTTGTCGGCGTGTAAAAGCGGAGCATCTAGTACCTAAAGGGTCGTTGCAACCACTTGAGATTAGGAATGGAAGTGGGAACACATTACCATGGATTTAGTTCTGGGTCTTCCTACGGTTTCTCAAGGCATCAATCTTATTTGGGTTATTGTTGATAGATTAACCAAGTCTGCTCATTTCTTTTCTTGCCGTCTGGAGACTTATTCCTTGAGCGTCTTGCTAGTATATGCGTAAATGAGATTGTGAGGTTGCATGGCATGCACTGTATCCATAGTTTGGATCGTGACCCAAGATTCACTTCAAGATTTTGGGTTAGCTTGCAAAAAGCTATGAGCGCAGTTTGCGATTTAGTTGACATACCATCCCCAAGCAGACGGACAATCGAGAGGGACTATTCAAACTCTTGAAGATTTATTAAGACTACGTGTCCTGAGACTTCAAGGCGGTTGGGATAAGTATTTACCATTGGTGGAATTCTCCTACAACAACAACGATTATCGAGCAAGTATAGGTGTGGCTCCATTGAAAGCATTATATGGGCCGAAAATGTAGTTCTCGATATGTTGGGATGAGGTGGGTGAAGCAACATTGTTGGGACTGAGTTTAAATGCGTATGACTACTGAAAAGATCCAAATGATTAAACAAGCGTATACAAAGCGGCACAAGATCGACAAAAGAGTTATCACGGATCTTCATCGAAAGGGCGTGGAATTTAATGTAGGGATCATGTATTGTTGCGAGTTGCTCCATGGAAGGAGTTACAAGATTTGGGAAGAGAGAAAAGCTCGATCCACGATTTATTGGTCCATTTCAAATTCTTGGCCAAGTAGGAAATGTAGCTATAGACTTGCGTTACCTCAAAGTATATCTCTAAATGTTCATAATGTGTTTCACATATCTCATGCTTAAATAAATATGTGAAAGACCGAACCCACGTTATTGAGTTAGAACCGGGAGACGAGATAGCAGAAGACTTAGCGTGTGAGGAGGTACTGTCAAGATCTTGGATAGGAAGGAGCATGTCCTACCTTGAAAAGGTCATACCACAAGTTAAAGTTTTGTGGAGGAATCATGCTATAGAGGAAATGACACAGGAATTGGAAAGCGGAAATGAAAGCGAGGTATCCTCACCTTTTTGAAACACACCAGTCGTCGTCGATTTAGAGATGAAATTTCATAAGGAGGGAGGTTGTAAGACCCCAAAATTTTTTAATAAAAAAGAATTTCCTTTATTTATTATTTTGAAATAGTAAGGGTTGATTTGATTAATGTGGATAGTTAAGGGTTAAATCATGAATATTTCAAAATAAGCAGTGGTTATAAAATATTCATTTTGTCGGGGAATATTAGTTTGGTGGTGGAATATTAAATCTTTGTCGGGGAATATTAAATGCGACGGTAGCGACCATGTGTGGGCCCATGTGAGAAGCGATTGGATGAAGAAAAGCGACAAATATAAGTTGGTTTAAAAATAGCGGGCGTAGTTATTCTGAATTAAAAGCTTTGTTGGAATACCGGTGGTTAAAATCTGACGTGTCTGGCGTTGGTTGCCGCGATAGCACGCGGTATTACACGATTATTGATGAATTATTGATCCTTACGTGAAAGGCCTTTACTCGATAATTTTTTCTGATGAATTCTTTATTCGATATTTTATTTTATTGATTCGATAATTCTTTGCGTTGATATTTTATATTATTGTTGTTTGATAATTGTCATTTTGCGATATTTCCATTATCGGATCAATAATTCATATTATTTGAATAATATTATTAGATAACATTATTGGCAATGTCTAGAAAGTTACATCGAGGAGAGGTTTGGTCACTAATTGCGCGCCCGATGAGAGAGAATCCTTATTGGAAAGCCCCTCTCTCACAGGAGCGGCACGTTGTCGTAATTGTGATTACGTAATATTATTTGTGAATAATTAATTATTGATTCATATGATAAAAAATATTTATTTTATGTGGATATAAATGATGGATTTATTTATATGTGGTTATAAATGAAGATTAATTATTGTTGAGATGTTTTATCGATATATTTTTTAATAATATATTAATGGTGGTATTAAAAATTAAATCGGGGTTTTATGAGATATATTGGAGGAAAGATATTTTTTTAAATAAATGTTTAAAACATGTTGGATTGTGGTAATTTTTTATTTATGTTATGATATATAAGTTGAAATATGTCCACAAATTTTGAGCAGATTAAAAATGGAATTTGAAAAAATTTCTTACGTTGTGAATTTTTCCTATAAAAACTGTACGATTCGAAATTTTTCTGATATAAATTGATTTTGGTGGAAAATTCTAGAATTGAGTGGGCCCCACTTGTGGTTGGTGAAAAAATGTGCTGAATTTTATTTCAAATGTGGTGGGTGGCAATAGTAGCGAGTAAAATGTGTGAAATGTGGCAGAGTCGAAATGCCTTGGTGATTTGTGATAATTATATATAATATTTTATTATAAATTTGAGTGTTAAGTTAGAATTGAAAATCACACTTGAAACAAATTGAAAATCTCTCTTTCTCCTCTATATATTATTGGCGTATTTTGTGAGTATTTAGATACTTTGAGTATTGCTTTATTGATTACAAGTTTCATTGACATCACTTGAGCCTTTCCTTAGAAATCTTGATTCTTTGAGGTAAGGGATATTATTTTTTTCTCGAATGATATTATTTCTTGATATCATTATCTTTGAAATATTGATCTGAACTTTTATCAAATTTGGAACTTTTTCATGTCGGGGGTTCTTATTCATGAGTTCTTATTCACGAGTTCTTATTCATGAGTTCTTATTCACGAGATTCTTTTCACGATTTCTTATTAAAGTACTATTAATGAAGCGTGAAAATGTTTTTTGTGGAATTTCTATCTTTTGGTGTCGAGATTACTATTCATGTATCGGTTTATTCACGTATCGGCCTTTATTCACGTATCTGCCTTATTCACGTATCTGACACTATTCATAGAAAAATAAAATTTCTTCTTTTAAGTCCAAAATATCTATTACGGATACTAGCTTTGATTGTATCCATGTTTTGATCATTCTTGAATTTTACACCACTATGATTATTTTTGAGGTATTTTGGACATGGATAAAACAAAAATCTGAATCCTTAATCCTTAATCCTTGTCATTTTGTTTCCTTTGGATTCGTTTCTTTAAAAATATTTTTCATCATCCTCGGTCTTAAATGATGATATTATTGAATATCTTTGGCTGTAGTGCAAAGATGAATGATTTCTGAAGAATATCTTTGGCACATAGTGCAAATGATGAATGATTTAAATGAATGAATATCTTTGGCACATGGTGCAAAGATGAGCAGTGTTTAAATGAACATGACCAATGATGAATATCTTTGGCACATGGTGCAAAGATGAATATTTGATTCGAGATGTATATTGATTGATGTTCTGAGGGATAAAAGATGAGCGATGAACTTTTAAATTCATTCATAGAAGATAGTAGTTTGCATTCTCTACTTAACTCTTACATGAATTATTATTTTTCATTGCGAATATTGATTTAAAATTTGTTGTCTATTGTATTACATTAGATTTTTCCTGTTGAAGACTAACGATAATTTGTTGTATATTATCTTAGTCGTAATATTCTTCTTGAGCTAGTTGAGCTCACCCTTTTCCTTTTGTTCCATTTTTCTTCTCGGGAGGCGAGAATATAGCGAAATGCAATGCAGTCGGGTATGGAATGAAGGTTTTAGAAAGGATTGTTTAGTAGTCCTCACCATTTTGTAAAATAATGTATCGATAAATGTGATGAGGATTTATTTGAGTATAGATATTATCAGAAGATAATATTTGTATTTAAACTCACAGTTTCTTGTTGTAATAATAAAGTTGTAGTTGTTTACGTACCATGTATTGACACTTTCGAATGGGTGATGTATACCTATTTTGGGGGCGTCATGATGATATAATCTTGATAATAATATTATAATGAAGTTGTAGTCATATTAAATAATCATGATTTATTATAAATATGATAAAATCTCTTATACTTTTATGACCTTTTTAATAATATGATATATAAATATGATGATTGTTATTATCATGATTTAATATTATTTGAAATAATAAATATAATCATAAAAATATAATAATTTATATAAAATCGATAAATGATATTATTTAATATTTTAATATTGATGATTTATGATGAAAAATTTAAAATAAAATAAAGATTGAATATTCTTAATTAAATTAATATCAGCTTGAAATTACGAAATAGATGATATCTTTTATAGATGTTGTTGCAATGGATCGAAATGATATATAATCATTTAATGATGAATTAATGAATATTAGTATCATCGATTCTAAATAGATCATCGTGAATATATTTAAGAAATTTCGATAAAATATTCATCAATAAATGTTATCCATATTCAAAATAGTAATTCATGAATAAAATAGGTGGTGGTGAAATGAATATATTAGAAAATATTTATGATTACATACCGAAAAATAGTGTATTAATAATAATTAGAAGAATTATAATTCGTGAATTGTATAAATATCAAATAGAATTTTGAAACGTAATTATTTTAAATTTGTAATATCATAAATAATAAATTTGAATTGATGATAGAAATTGTAATAATGAAATCGAATGATACTTGATATGGGTGATGAATTAATTTCGAAATTAACATATATAAATGAAATGAAAATCTTTGATTATAAAAAACTTGGATATATTTGATATAATGAAATAATATAAATAATATCATACTCGAAAAAAATAATATCCACTTGATAATATAGAAAATATTTTTTATTTTGAATTGTAATATGAATTAACCAGCAAATACTATTTATAAGAAATACTTTATACTCATAATAAAGAATAATATAGAGAAAAAACTTTTACGGTGTGATTTTTCAATTAATAATATAAGCACCTATTTATAGGAAAATCTTTAGAACATTAAAGCAAAAATTTAAAAATAATATATATTTAATAAATTTCTTAAAATACTAAAAGTATTGATACATAATCTTGAAAATTAAAAAAAAAAAAAAAAAAACGTTTTCTTTTTACATAAATAATTAAAAAACTCAAAAATCGATTATTTGATTTTGAACTTTGATAAATTCATAATAAATAGCCTTCATAAGAAAATTCGAATCTCGATTTTTTTATAAAATTCAATTCAATTCTCTACAACTTTGCGAAAAAGTTTTCCAAATTCCAAAACAGAAATTGGCAAATCCACAAGCAGGCGATTTTTGGTATATCAAATTTAAATCGATAAATGATTCCCAAAAATTTAAACATGTTTTAAACATTTATTAAACAAAAATACTCTTCCTCCTCATATATAATATATATCACATTCGTTGTAAAAATATCACCATTATTATATTATTAAAATATAATATATATTTAAATGAATTATTTTATCGAAAAAGATAAAATTTCAATTTTCAACAATTGTCACATTAAAATTTTCTCCATCTATATCCACATAAAATCAATATTTTCTCATCATATAAATCAATAATTAATTATTCACAAATAATATTACGAGAATCACATATTAATGACCCGGTAGTTCGGGGAAAGAGGGGGCTTTCGATAAAATTTCTCTTTCTTGGCGCGCGATTAGGTGACCAAACCTCTCCTTGAAGCGAACTTTCTAGACATTGCCAATAATGTTATCTAATAATATTATTCAAATAATATGAATTATTGATCGATAATGAAAATCTTGTGTAATGACAATTATTGAAACAACGATAATATAAAATATCAATATGACAATTATTGAATCGATAAAATAAAATCTTGAGCGATAATTCTTTGTAACCATTATTGAGTAGTGCCTTCTTACGTAAGAATCGATAATTGAATGCGATCTGGTGTGTCTTCTTGTGCGACCACGCGTATTCTTGTGTTTTAACCATGGGTATTTTAACGATGATTAACTTGTAACAACTACTGTAGTTATTTTAAAACAACTTATATTTGTCGTTTTCTTCATCGATCGCTTTTTAGTTATGGGGCCCACACATGCTGCTTGTAAATCGTGCGAATATTCCCAAAGCGATGCGAATATTCCACGACCAAACGAATATTCCCAAACAATGATGAATATTTTATAACCACTTTTAGCTTATTTTGAAATATTTGCGTATTTTACCCTAACTATCCACATTAATCAAATCAACCCTTACTATTTCAAAATAATAAATAGAAAAAATTAAATTTCATTAATAATAAGTTGGGGTCTTCTGACCTCCCTCCTTATGAAATTTAGTCCTCGAAATTGGCGTCGTACACAGTGTTTGAAAAGGTGAGGATACCTCGCTTTCATTTTCGTTTCAATTCCCGGTCATTTCCTCTATAGCATGATTCCTCCACAAAACTTTAACTTGTGGTATGACCTTTCTTGCGTGGGACATGCTCCTTCTATCATCAAATCTTGGCAGGTACCTCCTCCATCGTTAAGTCTTGGCTATCTAAATCCGTTCTAACTTCGATAATATGGTTGGGTCTTTCACATATTCTGAAATGCGGATATGTGAAACACATTATGAACACGAGGCATACTTGGAGAATAGCTTGAGAGTCATAGGCTACATTTCCTACTCGGTCGAGAATTTGAAATGGACCCGATAAATGCGTGGATTGAGCTTTCCTCTCTTCCCAAATCTTGTAACTCCCTTCCATGGAAGCGACTTCATGACAATACATGATCCCCACACTAAATTCCACGTCCTTTCGATGAAGATCAGCATAACTCTTTTGTCGATCTTGTCTTGGTTTGTATCGTTGTCGAATCATTTGGATCTTTTCGTAGTGATCAATACGTACTAACTTCGGGTCCCAACAATGTTGCTTCACCCACCTCGTCCCAACATATTGGAGAAGCGACACTTTTCGTCCATATAATGCTTGAATGGAGCCACACTATACTTGCACGATAAGCTGTTGTTGTGGGAGAATTCCACGATGGTAAATACTTATCCCAACTTCCTTTGAAGTCTAGGACCACGAGTCTTAATAGATCTTGAGTTTGAATAGTCCTCTCTGATTGTCCGTCCGTTTGAGGATGGTATCTTAGAACTAAATCGTAAAATCCGTGCCCATAGCTTTTTGCAAGCTAACCCAAAATCTTGAAGTGAATCTTGGGTCGCGATCCAAAAACTATGGATCTGAGGCATGCCATCTGAACCTCACAATCTCATTCACGTCATCTGTGCAAGGCGTTCGAGGAATAAGTCTCCGTGTCGGCAAAAAATGAGCGGACTTGTTTAATCTATCAATGATAACCCAAATAGCATTGATGCCTTGAAAGCCGTAGGAAGACCGTAACAAATCCATGGTAATGTGTTCCCTTCTTCCATTTGGAATCTCAGTGGTTCTGATGGACCCTTAGGTACTAGATGCTCGCCTTTACTGCGTTGACAAGTTAAACACATTGAGATAAACTTTGCAATCTCTCTCTTCGTATTGTTCCACCAAAATGTATGTCGAAGATCACGATACATTTTAGTACTTCGAGGATGGATTGCAAATGGTGTATTGTGTGCCTCCATCATAATCTTGTACTTCAAATCAGTCGTTAGGAACCTGAAAGTCTAGAGTGGACTCAAGTATTCCTTCTTCATCGATTCTAAGCTTAGGAATAGCTCCTTCTTGTACTTTCTTCTTCATACGCATCGACTCAAGATTGGTGGGTGGCTTGAAAGCGACCTTAACTTTTTCTATTAAAGTTGGCTCTGTCGTATACTTGACATCATCGCTTTTCGTTCCGCATATGATCTTCTACTTTCGATGCGTCGGCTTCCGTTCAACTTTTCGGGATGGTATTGAATAGTGTGGTAATAGTCTTTTCAATAGCTCGAGCCCCAGCGTCGTTTGCTAGCGTGTTGAGTTCTTTTTAGTGAAGAAATATTTAAGGCTTTTATGGTGCGAATATATCTCCACTTTCTCCCCATATAGATAGTGCCTCCATATCTTTAAGCGCAAAGCATGCTTGCTGCTTGACTCTAGATCATGGTAGGATAATTCCTCTCATACTCTTTAAGTTGTCGCGAGGCATAGGCTATGACTTTCCCGTTGCATGAGAACACATCCTAACCCTTTGCACGAAGCATCGTTTGTAGATAACAAATCCATCCAGAACGGATGGTATTGTTAGAGCAGTCTTAGAAATAAGTCTCTCTTAAGCTCTTGGAAACTCTTCTCGCGTTCTTCGCTCCAAGCAATTTTGTATCCTTAAGAGTTAAATTTGAGTTAATGGAGTAGCGATTAGAAAAAACCCTTCCACGAATCTCAGATAATAACCGGTAAGCCCAAAAAGCTACGTCTTGATCCACAAACTTGGTTGCTCCCACTTTGTATTGCTTGATCTTGGCGGGATCAGCGGATACTCCATGTTTTGACACCACGTGCCCAAGAATGCTACTTCCTCGAGCGAAACTTCGCATTTCTTGATTTGGCATATAGTTTGTTTTCACGAAGCCTTTGGAGTACCGACTTCAAATGGTGCTCATGATCTTCCGACTTTTGGAATATATGAGGATGTCATCAATAAAGACAACAACGAATTGATCGAAATATTCCTTGAATACTCGGTTCATCATATCCATGAAAAAGCGCGGGGAGCATTAGTTAGTCAAAAAAGACATGACTAAAATTCATAATGCCCGTCTGGGGATTACGAAAGCGGTCTTTGGAATATCCTCGATTCTAATCTTGGTGATGATATCGAGCGAAGATCGATTTTGAAAAGAATTGTGCCCTTTACAGTTGGTCGAACAAGTCATCAATACGAGGTAGAGGATACTATTCTTGATGGTGACATGGTTCGATTCAGATAGTCGATCTGAAAATCGCATACTCCGTCTTTCTTCTTTCTGAATAAAGCAGGGAGCACCCCGAGGAGATGTCTTAGGGCGAATGAAGCCGATGTCCAACAATTCACGTAGTTGGACCTTTAACTCTGAAGTTCAATAGGAGCCATTCGATATGGGGTTTTAGAAATGGGCTTTGTGCGGGTTCAAGATCGATAAAAATTGACTTCACGTTACGGGGTGAGGCCAGGAAGTTCTTGAAATCGTCGGAAAATCGATAACAACGGGAATATTATTCAAATTTGGCGTGTCTTTATTCAAATCCATAACATGGGCTAAGAAAGCTTGACATCCGTTTTTCAATAAGCGAATAGCTTTATGATTAGATATGATAGTGATTGATTTTAATGGTTTAGTTGCTTGAATTAAATACAACGGGGTTGGTTAGGAATATGAAAACTAACAACCTTACGAAAACAATCAATTTTGGCATGATGAGTAGTTAACGATCAATCCTAAAATCACATCAAAAGCAAGTATCTTTAAAGAGATAAGGTCGGCGGGTAAGGTGATGGTGCCAACTTGAATCAAACAAGATTTATAAGCGATGGATGTGATGAAAGTTTCTCTAGCGGAGTTTCCACGAGATAAATCAAAGTCTAATTTCTCGGTCGAGTTTAAGCGTTGAGCACATGCGGGAGAGATAAATGAATGGGTATGCCGGTTATCAGTAAGGTATAAACTTAGCGAGAATTTATAAATAGCTTACGTGATCACCTCGTTTGGGTTCCTCGCATTTTGACCGATCGCGACAAAGCTCTCTTCCGGAATCGTTGACTTTGACTTTTACGGGACGATCTTTTGAGTCACCGTCCCATTGAACTAGGTTTTTACTTCTGCGTCTGATCTCGGCGATATATCCTTCTTCTTTCCACAATTATAGCATACCTTGAGCTGTTGTGGGCGGTTTGGTGATATGTCCCTCTTTTCGCATTTGTAGCATATGGCCGGTGGTGGTTCTCCTCCACTAGAACCCGATTCTTCTTGCCGGCCTTTGTCGTCTTCACATAGTCGTTGTTAAATCTCCTCTTTTAAAATCTCCTCGACTCGCTTCTTACTATTTTCATGGCCATGATTACCACCAGGAGTGGTTACCATTTTTGTCCGTCTGTTTCTTTCTCCATGAGGTTATCATTATTACATTGTTGCTTTATCTACGAGTACGATCTGGTTGTGGTCCCTCGGTTGAACATTACTCGTTATCTCGCTCTAATAATTGAGCCACATGTTTACAACATCTGAATAGAGAAAAAATTTATGAGAAATGAGATCTTGGCGTATCTGGGGTTTCAAACCTCTAAGAAACATCCGCGTCATCGTTCCTCATTCTCCACCAAATGAGGTCTGAAACACAGATAACTCTGCAAACTTTGCCTCGTCTTTGAGACAAATCGTATTGTTTTGTTCTAATCGATGAACTCCACTTCCTTCGTATAGCCGAACACTTTCGGGAAAGTATTTGTCATTAAATAGTTCTGAAAGCGTCTCCCAAGACATCTTTGAGTGCGGTTGGATGGAGTGCAACTTCCACAGAGACTCCCACCGATGATCTGCTTTCATACGGAACATAAAGGTGGCGAATGGAACCTTCATTTCCTCAGTGCATCCCAGACATCGAATATCTTGGTAATTTGCTTGACCCGTGTTTCATGCCGTGATCGGATCGGCTTTCCCTTAAATTACAGTGGTCCCGACTCTTTGAAGCTTGCTTGGTTGTGACAACTTGGTAATTCTTATCATTTCCTCTGTATTTTTGAACACGAGTCTCCCTCGTGCGATTTTGCATGAGCTAAAAAAGCTTCTAAACATCCCTCGTTCATCATCTGCTTTCGATGGTGTTGTTCACGGGAGAGAACATTGCCGACTGTTGCGTTCTCCTCGTTGGTGAGTCTGAGCGTCTCCACGGTCTCATTTCCATTGTTAATATTCTCGATCGACATTCTCAAATCTTGTCATAAAACAAGGGTTAATTAAAAAATCAATATATCACATAATATCCTATATCTTGACCAACTAACAAATAAGCTTAGGTAGGACACCTTTAGCGAAGGATTTACTCGTCTCTCCCTCTGGTTACATTCCCGATCTCATGGGAGATCATATCCTAACTACGATACCAGCTGTGGCGCCCCCCAAAATAGGTATACATCACCCATTACGAGTTGTCGATACGTGTGCAAAAACAACTTTGAACTTTATTATTACAACGATAAAGCGTGAGTTTAAATACAAATATTATCTTACAGACAATATCTATACTCAAATAAATCCTCATCACATTTATTGATACATTATTTTACAAAATGGTGAGGACTACTAAACAATCCTTTCTAAAACCTTCATTCCATTACCCAGGCTAAATACTACTCATTTATATTCTAGCCTCACGAGAAGAAAAAAATGGAACAAAAAGGAAAAGGGTGAGCTCAACTAGCTTCGATAAAGAATATTATGACTAAGATAATATACAACAAATTATCGTTAGTCTTCACGAGGAAAAATCTAATAGAATCTGATAGAACAACAAATTTTAAATCAATATTACATGGCGGAAATAATAATTCATTAGAAGAGTTAAGTAGAGAATGCAAACTACTATCTTACATGTATGAATTTAAAAGTTCATCGTCTATCTTTTATCCTGTAACATCAATCGATATACATCTGGAATCAAATATTCATCTTTTGCTTTCTCTGAGGCGAAGATATTCATCGATTAGTCGTATTCATTTAAACACATTTCATCTTTTTACTTCTGGGCGAAGATATTCTTGAAATTCATTCATTCATCTTTTACTTCTGGGGCCAAGATATTCTTAATATTCTCTCTTTTACTACGAGGCGAAAGATATTCATAATATCATTTTAAGGCGAGGATGATGAAAAATATTTTTAAAGAAAGCGAATCGGTTGAAACAAAATGACAAGGATTAAGGATTAAGGATTAGTACTTTGTTTTATCCATGTTCAAAAATACCTCAAAATAATCATAGTGGTGTAAAATTCGAGAATGATCAAAACATGGATCTGATCAAAGCTAGTATCGAAAATAGATATTTTGGACGAAAAGAAGAAATTTTATTTTTAGATGAATAGTCTTGGTATCGTGAATAGTCTGAATAGAATAGTCTTAAGTATCGTGAATAGTAACTCAGACACCAAAAGATAGAAATTCCACAAAAAAATCTTCACGGCTTCATGAATAGTACTAGTGAATAGTAACTTCGTGAATAGTAACTTCGTGAATAGTAACTTCGTGAATAGTAACTCATGAATAGTAACTCATGAATAGTAACCCAGACATGAAAAAGTTCCAAATTTGATAAAAAGTTCGATCGATATTTGACGTAATGATATTGAAGAAATAATATCATTTGAGAAAAATAATATCCACTTACCTCGAAAGAATCGATTACTTGGGAAGGAAAGATTAGGAATAGTGATCTTTGAATGAAACTTATCTTGACACAACTCTCAAAGTATCTAAATACTCACAAAATCGCTTCGATAATATAGAGAAAAGAAAACTTTTGTTTACGGTGTGATTTTCAATTCTAACTAAGCCCTCTATTTATAGGAAAATGTTAGCCGTAGCAAAGCGAGACTTGACTTTCTTTACGATGGCTTTACACTATCTATTGCCACCCACCACATTTGAAATAAAATTCAGCACATTTTTTCACCAACCACAAGTGGGGCCCACTCAATTCTAAATTTTCCACCAAAATCAATTATAACCCTAATTTCAGAATCAAACACCTCTTAAAATTTATAACAAATCATTCGTTCATTTTAACGGTTCAAAATTTGTGGACATATACTCGAACTTATATATGTATAACATATCCAAAAATTACATAGCGATCCAGCGGTCGGATTAAAATTATAACTCACGCATGATATATCTAAAAATCTTGATTTGATTTTTAATACCTCCATTCAGAAAAAATCTTGATAAAACACCTCAACATTAAATCCTTCATTTATAACCATATAAATAAATCCATCATTTATATCCATATCAAATAAATATTTTCTTATCATATAAATCAATAATTAATTATTCCCAAATAATATTACGAGAATCACATTTATAATGACGACCGGTTCGTTCCGGAAAAGGGGCTTTCGATAAGGATCTCTCTTCTTCTTGGCGTATGATTAGGTGACCAAACCTCTCTTGTGAGAACTTTCTAGACATTGCGATAATCTTATCTAATAATATTATTCAAATAATATGAATTATTGATGCGATAATGGAATGATAATGTGCGGTGACAATTATTGAACAACGATAATATAAAATATCAATGCGTGATTATTGAATCGATAAAATAAAATATTGAGCGATAATTCTTGTGAAAATTATTGAGTA